>JAKOGI010000945.1:0-195000 GCA_029747015.1 Carnegiea gigantea
TTAGACTAACTTTAGGAACTTATGTACCCAATGCTCTCAAATGAACATTATTACTATGCTTACACTTATTGATGCTGAAGTACTAGTATATAGCATTTACTGTTGGATATTTTATATCTTTTATTGTGCTTACCTCCAGTGAGCTTGCAGACAAAACTAGTGAATTAATAGCCAAACCCAATGAGCTATATCTTTTACTATGCTTAATTCCAGAAATGAATGCAAAATCAAACTAGTATGATATTTTTTATAATGTTAAATCAAATATTTAAGTATACAAAATGTCATTGTCATAGAATGCTATACTTTTATAATGTTAAATCATCAAAAAGACGAAAATAGTTTTGTAAGTGAGCTATGAATCTTTAGCAGTGAGCAACCTATCATAAGTTTCAAAAGTATTCACCCTATTATAAACTTCAAAATCATTCAACATAATTTATTTAGTTTTCAAATAAAAAAATAATTCTCATCACATTGCATCACAAAAAAAATTAAAACATCATAATGTATAAAAATACAAGTTCGGCATTTATTAATCAAAATACAAATTTATATTTGAAGTTTTATTCAAAAAAAAAAAAACTATTGAATGCACCGGATATAAAAAACTTCATTAATGCTAGAAGCTAATGCCCTGTCCTCAAACCTGCACAATCCACATTACTTATAATCAGCAAAATATAATTGTTACAGAGCATGATACAAAACTATAAACACATAGAAATTCAAAAACGTATGATCATACCAAAATTTCATACTTCAGTCCTAGGTAATCTATTTCACAAAATAAATTAGAATATACATATCTTCAGTGAGCCAAAGTATAAATGTAGTGAGCAGATACAATATATTAGTGAGTCAATACATATTTTTAGTGAGCACATTCATTATATTAGTAAGCGTATTACCCTTGAATGTTGCGAGCTTCAGAAGCAAGATTTAATTGATTAGTAGGAATCCTATCCCCATTTGATTGCCTCAATCTTTCACTAAAAATCAAGCTAAAACCCTATACATTTCATTAGACTCTACTGTTGGATTAGATGCACCTGCTGGATTAGATGAACCTGCGGCAACAACCTAAACCATCACAGGAAACACATATTTTTAGTGAGCATATACATATATTTAGTGAGCCAATGTATAAATGTAGTGAGTGGAACCTATAATACTAACAGTGTGAGAACTGAAAAATGTAGTGAGCCAATACATGTTGTTAGTGAGCAGACACATTATATTAGTGAGCGTATCAACATTTTTTGTGAGCCAAAACACATAATATTTCTATTGGTCTTAGCAGCAAACTTAGTAAACTCCAAAAAGATCATACTATAAGAAGTATAACTTATTCATTGAGATTGTCAATAGAATTTAACCTAAGGTTAAGATACATCCCCTCCATTCCTTGAGGAAAACCTTGCCTTGCTTGATCATACAATGTTTGATATCTTCGCCGATGTACCCTTCGTCCTTATAATCCTTTCACTTTTCTTTCTCGAACCTTTAGGATTATCAACAATTTTATTACCATCACTAGACTATTGATCATTTCTGTGTCAAAAACATAAACTAAACCCATAACAACACTAAGATCAGCCTTAACTTAGCAAAAGCTTCTTTACATAGCTTTCTTGCTTGGGTATTTGATTCACTTGTAAGAAGCAATGCCTCAAACTGCCTATGCATCTGAACTATTCATATGGACCCAGGAACACTGACTGCCTAGTCCATCATTTCAAAATATATTGATAAGGGACTTTAGACACACAATGAATGTTGAAATAAGCAAACAGTGGTAACAAAGAATACCACTCTTACTGCACTTTTGTTAGTCACAAATAATATTTTGGTCTGGAAGATTAAAGCTAACCACAAACCCAAACAGCTTCAAAAGGCGGTTCTTATACACAACATATATATGCTTTGCACCATAGGTGGCTTCACTTAAGTTAAGAAGATCTTAACAACACCCTTCCCCTTTAATGTATTCATTCTCAAACACTTTGCACAAGTCATTCGTATAAATCTTCAAAGCATGCTGCAAAATGTTACCATGTGGCAAGAACTTCTCAGGGAATCCATCCTTATTTTCCACATTCTCATCCTTCTCCTTAATCCTCCACTCAGTAACAATGTCATAGAATATATTGTGAAAATCAAACAACCCACAAGTGCATTGACTATCTTTGAGAAAGAAGCATTTGTAGACTCACTTCTTTATGATGATAAAATACCACCAGAGAAAACATCCATACAAAAAGTTGGACACTATTTTTCTTTCAATCTATGCAATCTAACTAACCAAGCATTTTCAGCACATTTATACTCTTCAACTAGCCTAACACACAAAAATAGTGAGCAGAAAGTAATAAGTTGGCGAGCAGAAAAATGTAACCTTGGTGAACAGAAGGCATAACCTAGTGAACAGGTACATGACCTTGGTGAGAAGAAACTAATAATTAGTGAGCAGAAAGTAACAACTTGGTGAGCACATTAATAAACAGAAAACAGAAAGAGGCTCACCTCTGCTAACAAAAATTAAACTCTGCTTCTATATCACATCTCATCAAAACATGGTCAAACTTATCAACAAATCTACCCAAAAACCTAAGATGATCAATATTCTTTTTGAATTCTCTAAGATGTGCTAAGTATAAAACCTATGCTTTGCCAATGAGAAGACCTTTTCAATAGCATTTGCAATAGAAAATGCTTAGTCCGTCATCAAATTTTTCACCTGCACATTATCCATAGCTTCCAAAAATGCTTCAAACAACCAAACAAAGCTCTCAATCTTCTCGTACA
This sequence comes from Carnegiea gigantea, assembly GCA_029747015.1. Classification (NCBI taxonomy): domain Eukaryota; kingdom Viridiplantae; phylum Streptophyta; class Magnoliopsida; order Caryophyllales; family Cactaceae; genus Carnegiea; species Carnegiea gigantea. The sequence continues at coordinate 2,809 of JAKOGI010000945.1, forward strand.
TCAAAAATCCGCATCCCACCATAACATTTTTCGCATGATGATTCATATAAACAAAAGGTGCACATATCATCTCATAATACTTGGTCATATATGTCATGTCAAATACAAGGAGATCACCAAACAACAACTAATCACATTTCAATTGTGAATTTCTCCAAAAGATGCTCATCAATCAATTATCCTCATCCAATTTAAACTTATAAAAAAATCTTACTCGTTGAAACACCTAGTTTCTAAAGCACACATCAAATGATTGGCATCGCCCCCATCTAAAGTCCTCTTGATTTCATCTGCAACACCATTGTAGGAATCCCTTTCGCTAAACCTGAGTAATGGTGAACCCCCAACCTCGTTTCTTAGAAGCCGATAAGCATGAAAAACCTTCATACCATTTCGTCTCATCTTTTGAAAAAAAAAATCAATGTGAGTTGTCTCGATATTTTTATGTGACATCAACTTACGAACCTCATCTTCTAAAAGCAATTCATTATTATGAATCATGTCATGCTTCTCACGAACCCATTCCCCATTAGATTCAATGTAAAAAAAGAGCCCTAACTTTACAATAGCAGCTCCGACTCCATTTGATAAATGTCTTATCTTTTGTCCCGGGACACCTTTTAACACGTTTGTTGGGAAATTGTTGACCCCATCCTTTTGCAGTATAAGGTTTTGATGATAACAAACACAAATGGAATATACACTTGAGTGTGTTGTTCGTACAGGTTCCAAGTACTGTTTGGAAAACTTTGAAATTGCTTGATTAACCATGGTCAAGAATAGGTCTTAAGAACAGTTCCTCAGAACAGCTGAATGGCAAAGAACTCAAAGCGCATCAGAGACATGAAGAACTCCAGAAATAGCTCAGGAAACAGTTCTGAGTAAACACCACAATATTGAAGTAACAAGTCAAGATCCTATAGATGCTGTCCGGTTGATTCAACAAGAGTCTTGGTCTATCATAAGTTTTATTTTCTTAGATTCTTGTTAATATGCCACTTAGAAGAACTCGATTTAACATTTACTTTGAATGATTTTTAAGAACACTGTCTCATATCAGTTCTGAGATCAGGATTCAGACTGTTTTCAAGCCAAAATGATTTTTCACAGTTTTTTGCAAATCTTGGGCTAACGTTTTTGAAATTATATGAGATAAATTTTCTGTTATTATTAAACCCAGGATAAGTTAATCTTTGGCTTTGAAAATATATTGTGGAGATTTTGAGTCTAGCTTTTAGGGGAAATCTTTTACAAAATAAATCAAACTCTTATTTTTGGAATATGAATGAGAAGATAAGAAATTTCAGGATTTGGCTACTGAAAATTTTAGTCACTTCCCATAATCTTTTTAGGAGCAAAAAGATCTTATAGTTATGGCTTAAGCACACAAAGATCTTGTTGCCCTCTATTATTTGAGGAGCTTCTCCACCTCCACATAAAATAGGACTTCACACAGTTTTGCACACGGTCTTCATAAATATTTTTGAGAAGGTTCTTACATGGTTTTTCTAGGGATTTAACTTGCAAATCATATTTTCAGAAAAATGATCAAAGTGTGTGTGAAAATTGAATCATCTTTCTTGGCATGCTAGGAGCAAAATTGTACCTTACATTCGCTTAGCTAGAAGCACAAAAGTGAGGTGTATTTTTATTCTCTTCTTTCATCAAAGTGAGTGTTGAGTGTGTCCAAGCCTAGGGAGGCTTTGGACGCGTGTAATTTGTCTTGGGAAGACAATTACGTGAGTGTATCCAAGTCAGGGAGACTCGGACGTAGTGTGTAACTAGTCTAAGGGTAGACAGTTACGTGTGTTGCAATTGTAACAGAGAAGGTTACCTTTGTAACGTGTTTAGCCCGTTTAGTGGAAGTGTGTGAAAAATCCTACTGGGATAGGTCGTGGTTTTCGCCTCGGTTGGGCTCGAAGTGTTTCCACGTAAAAATCTTTTGTTTCACTTTTCCACTTATTTCCGCTGTTTTCCACCTTTTATGCACGTTACAAACAGTCCGTCCGAATAAGTTCCAAGCTTGTTCCCAGAAACTGCGAAAATTTGCCAACACAATTCACCCCCTCTTGTGTTTGTGTACTCCCAAATCTAACAAGTGGTATCAGAGCAGGTTCTCATCTAAAAGATTAACATCTTGAGAGATCCTAAACATGAGTACACCACATGGCATGCTTGAGGGGCAATCCATAACTCGACCACCATACTTTAATGGTCAACATTATAGTTGGTGGAAGAATCGAATGGAAAAGAATGCAAAGGCCAAAAAACTCTTGTATTTTAGTCTTGGTCCTGATGAGTATACTTGCATTTCTGAATGCGAGTCAGCCAAAGAAATCTGAAATGCCTTGCAAGTAGCTCACGAAGGTACAAATTAGGTAAAACAATCGAGAATTGAGCTTCTTATGAGAAAATATGAATTGTTTGAGATGGGTGATAAAGAAACGGTGATGAAGATGTACACCCGTTTCCCCCATGTTACTAATGAGCCAAAATCATTAGGAAAGTCCTTCACCACTGAGGAGTTGGTGAGGAAAATCCTACGATTTTTGCCACAGTCATGGGAGGCCAAAGTCACGGCCATCCAAGAAGCCAAGGATATGAATAAAATCCCCTTGGACGAGCTTATTGGCAATCTCCAAACTTATGAGCTTAGAAGAAGCTCTCAACTGAAAGAGGAGACCAAGAAAGACCGAGGCCTTACTCTAAAGGCTTTGGAAGAGGATGGTTCGGACCTTGATGAAGAAGAACTGGCTATGATCACCTGAAGATTCAAGAAGTTCTTCAAAACGGTCAAAGAGAACAACAAAAAGAAGAACCTCAGTAAGCCCAGAAACAATGACCGGGAACAGTTCACTGGATGTTTCAAATGTGGTAAACATGATCACATTGTGAAAAACTACCCCTTGCTGAAAGAGGAACAAGAGCCCGAACAGTCCAGGAAACAGGGCAGAAAACAGGTTGAAAACAGTTCAGCCAGGCGGTTCTCAAGGGCAATGCTCGCGACTTGGGGAGATTCTACCGAGGACGAGGAAGGGACTGAAGAAGATGAAGTTGCTGTAGCACTTATAGCCAGAAGTGATTCTGACTCAGACGATGAGCCTATAGACGGCCTTGCCCAGCTTAGGGATAAGGTACGTGGTCTAAATAAAGCAAAACTTCAAGAGTTATTATTTACCTTGATGGATGAGTGTGATGCTATTAATTCTGAAAATTGCATGTTAAAGGATACATGTTCTGAGCTAAAAAGGGATATTAGAGAATTAGAGCATGAAAACAAAATTCTTAAAAATGAAAAAATTGAAACTGATATGAAGAATATTGTTTTGCATGAAGACCTCAATAAATCCAAAGAGACCTTAAGCATGAAAGAAGAAGCCTTTGTTTCTGACCTTACTAAGCTTGAAAATGAGTCTCTTGAACTGAAACAGAAGGTTGAATCCCTACTTGTTGAGAATAGTAAATTGCTTGGAAAGATAAAACAAGTAGAATCAGACCTTACTGCAAACAAGCACTAGAACAGGTCCTCACAGGCACTGAATTAGCTGAACACTCATTGTAACCAGGGCAAAAGAGGATTAGGCTTTGTGACTAAGCGCACTGATTACCCTATTAATAGAAAATATGTAGGATTACCAAAAAATATTGTGTGTTTTCATTGTGGCAGAATAGGGCGTTATCAGTACACTTGTCCTATAAGAAGGTATGCCATGGAACAGAACTTGATTCATGTAAAACACATATGGGTTAGAAAAGATGAGATTTGCACTTCAAAAAGAATGGGACCGAAGTGGATCTGCGTTTCCAAAACTAACCCCTAATTTGTTTTGCAGGCTAAAGTGAGGGGGAACAACCGAGCAAACAACTCAGCAAACAACCAATTGTGGTATATGGATAGCGGTTGTTCACGGCATATGACTGGTGAAAAATCAAACTTCCTCTCACTTACAGCCTCTGATGTAGGGAGTGTGGCATTTGGAAATGACAAATCAGGGACAATTGTCGGTATAGGTAAGATAGGTGAGTCACTCCCCCATTCAATTGACAATGTATATCTGGTAGATGGTTTACAACATAACCTACTCAGTGTGTCCCAACTGTGTGATAAAGACAACCTAGTAGTGTTTTCTTCAAAACAATGCTTGGTTGTCAATATCAACACAGGAGATGTTGTGTTGAGGGGGAAGCGATAGAAAAATGTGTATAAAGTAAGTATTCTCTCACTTCCCCAAAACAATTTGACTTGTTTAAGTGCTTTAAATAATGATATCATGCTTTGGCACAAGAGACTAGGCCATACGAGTCTCTCACTCTTGAATAAACTTGTCACTAAAGACCTAGTAGTCAGCCTACCTTCCATCAAATTCAATGATGACAAGGTATGTGACGCTTGTGCCAGGGGTAAACAAATCAAAACTTCTTTTAAACGGAAAAACTGTGTTAACACTACCCGACTTCTTGAGATGCTACATGTAGATTTGTGTGGTCCTATGAGGATCACAAGTCGAGGTGGAAAGAGGTATGTGCTTGTGATAGTGGATGATTACTCTTGTTTCACATGGACCTTGTTTTTGGCTTCTAAAGATGAAACATTTGAACAATTTCTTGCGTTTCTTAAAAAGGTTGAAAAGAGAGTAGGACACTCATTGGTTTGCCTAAGGTCTGATCATGGTACAGAATTTGAAAATTCAAGCTTTATTGACTATTGTAATGAGCATGGTGTGGATCATAACTTTTCAGCCCCAAGAACACCCCAGCAGAACGGGGTGGTAGAGCGAAAAAATCGTACTCTAGAAGACATGACTAGAACAATGCTTGTTGCTAGTGGTCTTCCTAGAAATTTTTGGGCCGAAGCCTTGAACACATCATGCTACATTATAAATAGATGCATGATCAGACCCATTCTAAACAAAACTCCTTATGAGCTTCTCAAAGGTTGAAAACCCAATCTTATGCATTTGAGAGTATTTGGTTGTAAATGTTTTGTGTATAATAATGGGAAGGATGTCTTAGGAAAATTTGATCCAAGGAGTGATAAGGCGATATTTCTTGGCTACTCCTCACACAGTAAAGCATACAAAGTGTTTAATAAACGAACTGTGTGTGTTGAGAAGAGTGTGCATGTGCTATTTGATGAAACTAACTCTCTTGTTGAGGATGATGCACAGGATGCAGAGTTTGAACTGGGACTTGCTAGAAAAGACTTGTTGCTTACACATGAGAAAGGTAAGAGTTCCAAGGATGGAACAGGACAGGGAGCTGTTTCCTTGGAAGGAGGGCAAGGTTCGAATCAGACCGGGGGAAGCACTGCTGAACCCAGTTTGAAACAAAACCAGCTCAATTCTTTCAGAACGGGCTCAGAAACAGGCTCCAGAACAGGCTCGGAAACAGTTCCAGGACCTGTTCTACCGAGTATTCCAGGAAGAGTAGAAAGTGTGTCTGTGAACTCTCTTACTCCACGACCATGGAAGCACCAAAGTTCGCACCCCCTTGATCAAATCTTGTCTGACATAAATACAGGAGTGCAAACAAGATCCAAGCTTAAAAATTTCTGTGCTTTTTATGCTTTTCTCTCTAATATTGAGCCTAAAAATGTTAATGAAGCTCTTGCTGATTCAGATTGGGTTACAGCAATGCAAGAGGAGCTTCATCAATTTGAAAGGAACAAGGTGTGGCATCTTGTACCTCAGTCGGAAGACAGATCAATCATTGGCACCAAGTGGGTGTTCCGAAACAAGCTTGATGAGTTCGGAACAGTTACCAGGAACAAGGTCCGGCTAGTGGTTCAAGGGTACAACCAAGAAGAGGGCATTGATTATGAAGAAACCTTTGCACCTGTTGCAAGGATTGAGGCCATTCGAATCTTGATAGCTTTTGGAGCCCACATGGAGATCAAATTATATTAGATGGATGTCAAAAGTGCATTCCTTAATGGATACCTTAAAGAGGAGGTGTATGTGATGTAACCTCCTGGTTTTGAAAGTAAAGAATTTCCCAACCATGTTTTTAAACTTGATAAAGCACTTTATGGTCTAAAGCAAGCTCCTAGAGCTTGGTATGAATGTTTGTCAAACTTTTTATTGGAAAATGATTTTAGAAGAGGCAAGGTTAATAATACCCTGTTTCTAAAATTTAAGGGGGAACATTTGTTGATTGTCCAAGTATATATCGATGACATTGTATTTGGTGCAACACACAATGATTTATGTGAAGAGTTTTCAAAAATTATGAGGAGTGAGTTTGAAATGAGCATGATGGGTGAGCTTAATTTTTTCTTAGGCTTGCAAATCAAACAAACTTCAAACGGCACCATGATCCATCAATAAAAATATGTCAAGGAATTACTTAAGCGGTTTGGAATGGAATCAGCCAAGCCCATTGATACTCACATCTCTCCTTCAATCAGATTGTTAATGGATGATGGGAGTCCCTCAGTTGAGGAGAAATTCTATAGGGGCATAATAGGGTCGCTTCTTTACCTAACTACTAGTAGACCTGATATTATTTTTAGTGTGGGTTTGTGTGCCCGTTTTCAGTCTAAGCCTAAAGAATCACATTTAAAGGCTGTTAAACGGATTCTTAGATATCTAAAATATACACCTCATTTGGCTTTATGGTATCCTAGAGGATGCAACTTTGACCTTGTTGGATTTGCTAATGCTGACTATGCAGGTTTTTTGGTTGATAGAAAAAGCACCTTAGGTATGGCTCACTTCTTTGGACCCTGTTTGGTATCTTGGGTAACCAAGAAACAACACTCAGTTGCCATGTCCACAGCAGAAGCTGAATATGTTGCAGCTGCTTCTTGTTGTGCTCAACTATTGTGGATAAGACAACAACTTAAAGATTTTTGTGTTGACACGGGATGCATTCCCATATTTTATGATAATCAAGTGCAATTAATATTTCTAAAAACTCTTGTCAACATAAAAGGACTAAATATATTGACATTCGTCATCACTTTTTGAGAGACAATGTTGAAAAAGGCTTGGTTTCAATGAATTTCTTTGCCACTAATAAACAAATTGCTGATATTTTCACCAAGGCACTAAGTAGAGAACAGTTTGAGAAGAACAGATTGGAACTGGTTCTAATTAAAATGACTTGAGAATGCTTAATTAACCCCCAATGCTTGTCTAGTTAAAGGACTTTTTAGGTCAAGCTTGTTAAAATTATTGATTGCAGTCAAACTTGGTGCTATATTTAGCACATGTGTGGAATACAGCTTGTTGACATTCGTGGAGGTCTGATGATATTGCCCTTATTGTCCCATGTTACAAAACAACTGACTCCAGGAACAAGCACCAAGAACAGGTATGGCCACTGTCTGTCACTCTGTGCGAATTAGGTAGTTAATTCAGTTGTTGATTTTTTGAAACGTGCGTGACTGGGAGACTTAATGCTCCTCTTTTCAGTTGAAAGCCAGTACCTCCTTAACTTCCTTTCTTGCTCACGTCGCTTACCAAAACCCTCTCAATTTCGCTCTCTCTTTCTCTCTCAAATCCTAAACCCTAATCTCTCAAAAAACTCGAGCTTCTCTTCACCATCAATGGCGAACTCCGGCAGCAGCTCCTTCACCACTGAGAAACGCAGCACTACCATATCTCAAGCTCTAGTCTCGAAGCGTCCACGCATGGCGTCGCCGCCAGCACCCACTTCTCTACCCCTGTCCGCGGCGGCCGCGACTGCACAAATCAGAGGTACGTGGTTTAATTCTCTACCCCCTTTGCCCATTTACTCTACAATCTTTGGCTTTTTGAAGTGTTTGGACTTGCGAAAGATGGGGATGGAATTGGACGATGTTCCACCGGTATTTGGATGGGACTTGGGGTTGTTTGAACCCAGTGTGAAACCGGCTGGGTCTAAGGATGTCTTTGAAACCAATGAGGGTTTGACTGAGTCTGATGATGTTCCTGAAGTGGACACGGCACGAACAGGGTCTGAACCTGTTCCTGAACTAGGGAAAGCCCGAACAGGGTCTGCCCCTGTTTTCTTTGACATAATGGATGACCCCATCATAAATTTAGATCGAGTGGAAGACCTTGAGGAGACTAACAGTGATGGGTCTGAGTCAACCATAGAGGTCCTCCAACCTCAGCCCTTCCAAAAAACTAAACCGGCTGAATGGGGCCCTAGACGTCGGTTTAAAACCACCACTTCAAAACCTATTCCCACACCTGTTTATAGACCTCGAACCCGCAGTTCTGGTTCAATCTCTAGCTCTTCCCAGCCAAAACAAGTACCTGAACCTACTATTACAAAAGCCCCTGCCAAACCCACTAAAGAATCTACCCAGTCTCCATCAGCCAAAACCCAAAGCACCCAAACCAAAAGGAAAGTCGTTTCAGAACAAGTGCCAGAACAGGTGCTTGAAGAATCAGAACCTGAGGAAATTGATTCCAAACAGATGCCTGGCCCTGGTTCATCGATGAAGCCTTCCTCCAAAAGAATCTCATCAAAGAGAAAGGCTGCTTCTAATCAGGAGGTGCCCATAAAAGTCAAGCCTGATGAACCGCAATCCAAGAAGCCAAAACTACCATGCCCACAGTAGACCGAGTAGCTCATTTTCTCCAAAAGAGTGTGGTACGAGGCAAAATTGTCAAAGTTGCTTATTTCCAGGAACAGGGTCTGGAGATATTCCTGGATAAGCTTACAGCCCAAGGTTGGCTAGACCTCTTTGCAAACACCCAGAGAGGGTGTTTAGTACCTAATTTAGCTGAATTCTATGCCAACTGTAATGTCACCAACGGAGTGGTGACAAGTATGGTCAATGGGAAGGGGATACGGTTCAATGCTAAGGAATTGGGAGAAATTCTAGGAGTTCCTGCTGAGGGCTTTGGGGTGTATGTAAGGGAAAACAAGACAGTACTCGGAGCTGAAAGATTGCTCCAATTGACTCAAAGGTTGAGTCAACAACCAGGGTTGAAAACACCCAGGTCAGTCAAGAAAGGGGAGATGACACCTTGTCACCGGTTGCTCTTCTGATTTATCATCAAAAACATCATCCCCCGGAGCCAAGGGCATAACCTTGCAGATGCAATGGATCAATGCCTTGCCGATCTCCTAGACCGGGGAGAGCAGATCAACCTACCAGCCATCATGATCAGTCATATCTCCCGCATTGGAAACACGGGTAGAGAACATGACCTGGGGTATGGATTTCTTCTGACTTCAGTCTTTGAGCACTTTGGGGTTTCTTTGCAGAAGAAGGTAGGGGTCCAAGTGACAGATGAGATAGGAAGCAGCACCCTGATCAGTTGTGGGTTCAAGCTTGCAAAGGGTGAGACTACTAGTTCCAAACAGGGGCCTCAAACACCCTTCACCCCTGTTCCTGGTCCTTCCTCTAGTAAGCCTTCTGTTGATTCCTTGCTTCTGGACCAAAACCGGGTGAAGACCTAGCTCACTGAGGTTAAAGCTGCACTTGCCGAGGAGAAGGCTTTCAATGCCAAACGCCATGAGGATCTAATGTCAATTCTCTCCGTCCTCACAGCCAAACTCTCTTCTCCTCCACCCTGAATCAGCTCAACCCCCTGATCCTTCCCTGTTCTGCCTTTCTTTATTTTCCACCCTGTTCTCAACAACTGTTTTTAGCTATCTGGTTGTGCTTTGTGCCTGACAATGATTTTTGCTAATCTTGGTTGGATCTACTGTAATGTGTGCCATGCTTGTCTTCTTGTTGTTATTTGTTTATGCGTGACTCGGATGGCCAATATCATTACCGTACCATATACTTGAGTGTAACGCAGGTTCTTTTTCCTCCATTACCCAAGAAGTGGTGACTGCAAACATCCTGCTTCTCTTGTTTGACCTGACCACCCTTTTTCGATAATGTCAAAAGGGGGAAGATGGGCATGACCATGATCATTTTAGTTTGACCTAGCTTCAGTTGACTTCTCGAAACACAAAGGGGGAAGATGGGCATGACCATGATCGTTTTAACTTGACTGAAACTTGCTTTTGTCTTTTATGTCAATATGGTCATTTGGTTTGTCATCATCAAAAAGGGAAAAATTGTTGGGAAATTATTGACCCCATCCTTATGTAATGTAAGGTTTTGATGATAACAAACACAAATAGAATATACACTTGAGTGTGTTGTTCGAACAGGTTCTAAGTACTGTTTAGAAAACTTTGAAATTGCTTGATTAACCATGGTTGAGAACAGGTCTTAAGAACAGTTCCTCAGAACAGCTGAATGGCAAAGAACTCAAAGCGCATCAGAGACATGAAGAACTCCAGAAACAGCTCAGGAAACAGTTCTGAGTAAACACCACAGCATTGAAGTAACAAGTCAAGATCCTATAGATGCTGTCTGGTTGATTCAACATGAGTCTTGGTCTGTCATAGGTTTTATTTTCTTAGATTCTTGTTAATATGCCACTTGGAAGAACTCGATTTAACATTTACTTTGAATGATTTTTAAGAACACTGTCTCAGATCAGTTCTGAGATCAGGGTTCAGACTGTTTTTAAGTCAAAATGATTTTTCACAGTTTTTTCCAAATCTTAGGCTGGCGTTTTTGAAATTATTTGAGATAAATTTTTTGTTATCATTAAACCCAGGATAAGTTAATCTTTGGCTTTGAAAATATATTGTGGAGATTTTGAATCTAGCTTTTAGGGGAAATCTTTTACAAAATAAATCAAACTCTTATTTTTGGAATATGAATGAGAAGATAAGAAATTTCAGGATTTGGCTACTAAAAATTTTAGTCACTTCCTATAATCTTTTTAGGAGCAAAAAGATCTTATACTTATGGCTCAAGCACACAAAGATCTTGTTGCCCTCTACTATTTAAGGAGCTTCTCCACCTCCACATAAAATAGGACTTCACACGGTTTTGCACACGATCTTCATAAATATTTTTGAGAAACTTCTTACACGGTTTTTCTAGGGATTTAACTTGCAAATCATATTTTCAGAAAAACCATCAAAGTGTGTGTGAAAATTGAGTCATCTTCCTTGGCATACTGGGAGCAAAACTGTACCTTACATTCGCTTTGCTAGAAGCACAAAAGTGAGGTGTATTTTTATTCTCTTCTTTCATCAAAGTGGGAGTTGAGTGTGTCCAACCCTAGGGAGGCTTTGGACGCTTGTAATTTGTCTTGGGAAGACAATTACGTGAGTATGTCCAAGTCAGGGAGACTCGGACGTAGTGTATAACTAGTCTAAGGGTAGACAGTTACGTGTGTTGCAATTGTAATAGAGAAGGTCACCTTTGTAACGTATTTAGCCCGTTTAGTGAAAGTGTGTGAAAATTCCTACTGGGGTAGGTCGTGGTTTTCGCCTCGGTTGGGCTAGAGGTGTTTTCACGTAAAAATCTTGTGTTCTCACTTTTCCACTTATTTTCGCTGTTTTACACCTTCTGTGCACATTACAAACAGTCCATCTAAACAAGTTCCAAACTTGTTCCCAGAAACTGCGAAAATTTACCAACACAATTCACTCCCCCCTCTTTTGTTTGTGTACTCTCAAATCTAACAACGTTGTTTGCGGTAACAAAATTCCCTTAAACGAACCTCTTGTGAACCCTTTCTCCTTTGCAACTTGTTAAATCTAATGGAAAAATTCTTCCAAAAAGTATACTCATTGTATTCCTCAAATACTACATCTATAGAATTAATGCTTTTACCAATAAGTTCTGATTCATCAGCTTCCTTTACTTCAACAACACATTCATCATCATCTACACATTTCTCCTTATCAATCACAACATAATTAGACATACCAACAACAATATTACCATCATCAGAAGCCACATATTTGCCTTTTGAAATACTGGTAGGATTACACAACACTCTAACATAATCATCAACATCGACTGCCTCAGCAACAAACGATCTATCGTAGATAGCAAAAATGAAGTATCATTTGAAAAAACATGATTTTTGTGTGATGCATAATTGGTGAGTACAAGCTTCATTCTAGTGAGCCAAACATTTGTTTTAGTGAGCAAAAAACTACTTTATAGTGGGAGGTAACAAATTTTTTATAGTGAGCTACACTGATTATAGTGAGCTATTATGCCCCTTGTTAGCCACGAGATTGATTATAGTGATTACATTTAGTGAGTGCAAAACTGATTTATGATTGCTGAATACAAACTGAATTCCAGTAATGTATTTCTTTAGTAAGCTAACAATTATATTTAGTGAGCATATAACTCATAGTAGTGAGCTATTATTTCCCATATGTACATAGCAACAATAAAAGTATCATCTGGAAAAACAACCATGATTTTTGTGATCAGCTATAATACAAAATTGGTGAGCACAAAGTTAAATCCTAGTAAGCCAAACTTTTGTTTTAGTGACCAAAAAAACTACTCTACAGTACAAGGCAACATATCCTTTATAGTGAGCTATACTGATTATAGTCAGGTATTTTAAGTACAAAAGTTAATTATACTGATTACATGTAATAGCACAAAATCGATTTATGATTGCCGAGTACAAGCTGAATCCAGTGAGCTAAATGTCTTTCTTTAGTGAACCAATGACTATATTTAGTGAGCACATTAACTCATAATGGTGAGCTATTGTTTCTCATATGTCATAGACCAAAATTGACATACAATGAAGTATATTCAGGCATTAAACTGAAAAAACATTGTTCACTTGTATCTTAAGAGATATTAACACAATACACAACTCAAAACACTAATCAAGCATTCTACCAAAAATCCAGAACAACAAATTGTAAAAACGAACTACAAATTCAAACCAACAATTGTATTATATTTTCAGAATACGACAACAAAACAACGAATGCAATCCAGTTCAAAAATCTCAAAATTAACTCATCAAAACGGAAATTTAACGCACACAACCTCCAAATCCGAATGTAAAAACAGAGATCGAAAAATCACTATCAAACCTGATGAAGAATTCGCGTTTGATGAAAATTCAACATTAATAGTGACGTTAAGATCAAACCCAGCAATCGAAGCACCAAAGAGCAATCAAGCAGTGCGGACAATGAAAACCGTGATTTCTAAAAGCTGAGAAGCATGAATTTTCTTTTTAAAAAAAAAAAAGAGATGTATTGGGTTCAGCCATTGCTGGATTAAAACCGCTAATGGTGGGACCGGCTGGACAATTGAGATGTTCACCCAATTGTACGTAATAAATTGCGAATTTTCATAGTGAAATTCTCTTATGCATAGTCGCAATATGTCAAACAATTTCTTTCTATAAAATTGCATTCGTACTTCGTAAAAGGACGCATCAATGTTATAATTTTTTTTTTGGGGGGTATTAAGACTAATGGTACAATAGTGAAGTCATATAGGAGTGTCTAATATATACATTACGTGAAATAGTTTGATATTTATGTTCTCTATATAGCTGACTGCTTTAGCCTTGTCATAAGTATTAAATGAAATATTCTCTCCCTCACTCTATATATATATATATATATATATGTATGTATGTATGTATGTATATATATATATATGTATATTTATTTATATATATATATGTATGTATATATATATATTATATATATCTATATATATATATATAATATATATATATATATATTATCATTACAAATATATATATATATATATATATATCTATATATATATATATACATACAATATATATATATATATCTATAATATATATATATATATTCCACGCGCCATTGAAATATGGTAGTCCTATTTCATGATCAAGCAAATCATATTTTTTAAGTCAGGGCGAATTAAGCCACACGCAGAAGTTTAAGTGTGAACTCTTCCTCAGTTAATTCGATTGACAACAACTAAACGGTAGCTTATTTTGAAGTGCAAACACAAACAGAAACATCATAAGACAGATGTGTCCAACGCTCTGCATTGCCAGAAGAATGAATCTCTCCAAGCCTAATTTAAGCCATACATATTCCTCTAGAAAGCTGAGGGCGGCACACACTGACACACTTCGTGAGGAACTTCATTTGATATTGGCAATGAACATCTAATTGAATATTGACGTGAGAACTAATGAGAGTTAACAACCTACTAATGTTCCTGAATTTTGTAAACGTAAGAGTACCCTACTCTTGTTTTGGAATATTGACCGAACAGCTAACTTAACTAAAAAAATTAACTGACGTATGTAGCCCTTGTCTTGTTACGAATGACATGAGAATTACTTGAGATTACAAGAGTGCATTAGTAACCATCACATTGGTTTCTGTTTCTGAGAAATTAACAACTCCTTCTTACACCCATACCGCAAACAATTGGAAAGTAGAATTTCATGTGAATTTGTTATGGTAATCTTCTTTCCACATTTAAGCATGGTGTCAGATACATAGCCATGAAATTCATGAAATCACATCATGTCTCAAACATTTAAAAAAGACACATTGGTGTTGTTTCATGGAATTTGTGGGCAGAATAACACTATAAGTACGTAGAGTCAATGTTGATTGATATACCTATAATTATTTTTCCGGAGATAGCTTTATTAATTTTTAGTTTTTTGATTTACCCTTGTTACAGAAATATACATTCCGTAAGTACTAACTGTAAGACCATATAGTATATACCAAAAGAGTTGCCCCCTTGCTTGACCTGTTCTTCCTGTCCTCTCCTCGCTCTCAATGATAATTATGTATCCACTCCTTTCTCCCTTTTTGTCTTACTTATTTGTGCAAAGTTTCCTAGAGTTGTTCATTTAATTAGAGAATATTTTTCTGGAAATTTTATCAGTTTGTTTTTCTATTTTGAATAGGAACGATTCAATAATAGAACTTCATTTGGCTCAATCAAGATAATTTTTTTTCCAATTTAAATGTATTTTATACATCGCACATATATCTATCTACAAAATCATATTGTGACTCGCTATCATTGGAGAGAGATTGTCATACTTCCAAATAGCAAGTCCAAAAGTACATCAATCATTCGTTTCCTACTTATGTCCCACTTTAGGCAGTATCGCACCTGTATGTCTTTCTACATTCCGCTACCAGTCTCAGCGATACCTAGAATCATCACAGAAGATCACAGTCAAGCAAACTTTAATTTCATTGGCCAATAAACTCAAATATCGACACTAAACTTTGGCCTCTGTTCGATTGGGAACCTTTCCGGGTGATTTGAACAAGGTCACGATCATTAAGTTTGGAAATTTCATTGGCCAATAAGTAAACGTTAACTTCCTTGGCCAATAAGACATGTTTGGTTTCATTTTCTAGGAAGCCTGAAACATTGGAAGATATTTTCTTTGATTGAAATTGTAAGATATTTTTGAGTGAGTTTTAATACAAACGTTGCTTTAAAGAGTTAGGGAAATAGGTCCTACAAGAATTGCAAAATTTAGTGGCATTTAGTGTATCACATGCATGTCTAATTGGATTAGAGTATCAAACGAAAACTCAATGTCTCCAATGTCTCCAAAATTATGGGCTAAAGACCGGACGGGAAAAATAAGTGCATGATCCTATCCAAGACGATAGTGCCATGCATAGGTAGGACTTAATTGGACCATACTGTACTCATGAGTGACATATCTTCTTTTGTGGCAAAATAGTACCTAAGTTCATTATATTTATACCAGATGCCTATGACAAGCTGTGGAAGATACCTCTATGTTGTACTAGCCTAGCTGACTAGCTACCACTGAACTTGCTTAAAATGCTTACTTTGTCTCACTTTTATTAGAATTTTCAATACAAATTTTGATCAACGCAAAAACTAAAATGCTATGGTGGAGGAACTTGCTTAAAATTTACAATGAATTTCATTTTTATATGATTGTATTACGATGTCAAATGAATTCGTCAAATGAACTCCCTTTTTGAACAATCATAGCTTGTAATTTGTGAATCTCCTATTCATAAAAGATAAATTTTCATTCACCGATTATTGGGATGACTGTTTCACTTAAATTAGTGGCATACAGAGTAAATAGATTTAACCCATTAGGGGGATCGGAGCACTTCAACTACCTATATGTCATAACTAATTACTTAAATGGTTGTGACAAAATATATGACTCATAGTCAAACATACATTAGAATGCGAAGCAATCGTACTAATTGACACAGTGGAAATCAGTTGGCCAATAAAAATAAGGTCTCCTTATGTGCATAATGAAAACAACACTTGGTGATTACCTAATCTTGCATGGAATGAGGCCATCAATTACTCAAAGTAACCGCTTTGTGCAAGTTTGCTCTATCTTAAAACAAGCCAACAACAAATCGTCCATGGGTTGAGCCGACCTGATCCATTTATTTGCACAAAGGTCCGACCCAATCAAAATGGTTAGCGGGCCGATCATCAGTTTACTTCACTTTGTAAACAGACGGACCCTAACTTAACCCGATTCGATCCATTGCCGACCCCTAATTGTGACTCACTAACATTGGAGAAAGATTGTCATACCTCCTAATAGCGAGTCCAAAATTACATCAATTATTGGTTTCCTACTTATGTCCCACTTTGGGTAGTGTCGCACCTGTAAATCTTTCTGCATTCCGCCACCACTCTCTGCGGTACCCAGAATCAACAGAGAGTATAACAGTCAAGCAAACTTTAATTTCATTGGCCAATAAACTCTAATATCGACACCAAACTTTGGTGTCTGTTCAATTGGGGACCTTCCCGGGTGATTCGAAACAAGATCGCCATCATTAAGTTTGACAATTTCATTGGCCAATAAGCAAACGTTAATTTCATTAGCCAATAAGACATGTTTGGTTTCATTTTCTTGGAAGCTTTAAAAATTGTAAGATATTTTCTTTTGATGATGGAAATTGTAAGATATTTTCGAGTGAGTTTTAACTCTTAATATAAACATTGCTTTAAAGTGTTAGGGAAACAGGTCCTACAAGAATTGTAAAGTTTAGTGATGTTTAGTGCATCACATGCATGTTTAATTGGATTAGAGTACCAATCGAAAACTCAATAATGTCTCCAAAATTATGGGCTATAGACTTGATAGGAAAAATAAGTGTGTGATCCTATCCAAAACGATAGTGCCATGCGTAGGTAGGACTTAATTGGATCATACTGGTTTAGTCACAAGTGACGTATATTGTTTTGTAGCAAAAATAGTACCTAAGTTCTTTATATTTATGCCTGGTGCCTACGACAAGGTGTGGAAGATGCCTCTAGGTTGTACTAGCCCAACTGGCTAGCTACCCCTGAACTTGCTTAGAATGCTTATTTTGTCTTATTTTTATTAGAATTTTTAATACGAAATTTGATCAACGTAAAAAGTAAAATCCTATATTGAAGGAACTTGCTCAAAGTTTACAATGAATTTCATTTTTGTATGGTCGTAGTACGACGTCAAATGAGCTCCTTTTTTGGACAACCAAAGCTTGGACTTTGTGAATCTCCTATTCATAAAATATACATTTCCATTCACAGGTTATTAGGATGACTGTTTCACTTTAATTAGTGGCACATGGAGTAAATAAATTTAACCTGTTAAGTGGAACACTTCAACTACCTATATGTCATAACTCATTACTCAAAATAATGGTTGTGAGAATATATTACTCAAAATCAAATATACATTAGAATGCGAAGCAATCATACAAATTAATTGACATGATGGAAATCAGGCTTACTCAGCCAATATAAATAAGAACTCCTTATGTGGAT
The DNA here is from genome assembly GCA_029747015.1 of Carnegiea gigantea. Taxonomy (NCBI): domain Eukaryota; kingdom Viridiplantae; phylum Streptophyta; class Magnoliopsida; order Caryophyllales; family Cactaceae; genus Carnegiea; species Carnegiea gigantea. Next base: position 20,417 of record JAKOGI010000945.1, read on the forward strand.
AATGAAAACGGCACTTGGTGATCACCTTATCTTGCATGGAATGAGGCCATCAATCACCTTGCAATGGCACCTAGTTAAGGTGAAACATCACAACTAACATTATATGTATAAACAACATTATTTTGACGCTTGAGCATCGAAGAGGTAATTTTTTATTCAATTTCAATCGAAAAAAGATGACTATTTATATTATTTCATTATAAAAGAGTAGAATTATACTGATATAATGTAACTTATATCATGTAAGGATATGCATTTAAATTTAAAGAATCTATGCCCTACATGATATTCTCATCAGCAACATGATCGATTTGATGTGTGAATATATTATCATCAATGGGACGCCTTTTGTTCACTTGTTTTCTAATTGGTGCCACCTTTGCCTAATAATAACCAACCGGCAACCGGTTTTAAGAAAATACATTATGATCAAAGCAAGAACAAGTGAGCAGGTACGGCCATTGGAAAGAAACAAAATGAGAAGTGGTGGGCAGTGAATCGTCTATTCGAACAGCTTAGAAGCTAAGTTATTCACTAACCGTTCACATTTTTTTTCCCAATTCAACAAGTTTATTGATTTTGGTTGGACAAATAATCATAGTAACATCGTACTCGAATGGAAATCAGCAAATTGTACTATATGTCCGCACGGACAGTAGCCACGTAGCATTGCACGCCCAGCCATCGGACGCTCGGCTCAAATGCGTGTCGTTATGCGGGAGATGCTGGTTCTGGATATTTGATCCGGGAAATCTGCAATGCACAAGCGGGGTGTCCCAGTGGCAGTGGTCTTGAGTGGATTGTACCGTCCCGTGTTCGAGTGCAAGTGGTAACATTTATTTGTCTTTCATGTGTCCTTTTTTGGGTAATATAATGCTTTAATTTTATTTGTCTATTTTTGGGGTAATATAATGCTTTAATTTTATTTGTCTATTTTTCCTTTATTTACATCTTTATTATTGACTATGATATTTCTCGAATGCTTTAATTTTGTTTTTTTCTTTTTTCTGTTTTTTATTTATATATTTCTTATTTACTGTGATATTTTATTGTATTCTTATCTTTCATAGCTTCTTCGTTTTCTTTCAACATATTTCTGTTATTATTCAATTATATTTAGCTTCGATCTTTTAGTCAGTAATAAGCTAACTGTTGTGAACAATAAGTCAAGTTTTGCAAACAATGAATTTGTATTTTGTTAACAATAGGTTAATATTTTGTGAACAATATAATATGTTTTTATGAGAATTATGGCTAATAGAAACTACTTTTTAAAAAAATTGATGAAAAATAGAACATTGCTAGTATAAAATTATACTTTAGAATTAACCGGTTCATATTTTGTGCACTATAGGTTAACATTTGCGAGCAACATGTAAATGTTTTGTAGACAGTAGAACATTTTTTTCTATTAAAAGTTTGAGTAATAAATTTTTTTTTTCGAAATAAACTAAGAATTATTTACTCAACAATATAACATTGCTAGTACAGAGTTCTATTGTGTGAATAATAGGTTTATATCACTACAAAAAAAAGTCCACATACTGACGGAATCAATGACGGAAAAAGGACAGAACAACGACGGAATTTTGATTTCAGCGATGGAATTGGTAACAAAACGAGGTTGCTGGATTTTCACTCATCGCTGAGTATCTAACGATAGAATTCTGAAATTCCGTCGCCAGCGATAGACCAAATTTTAGTGGGGGACGAAAAGGCGGGGAATGGAGCGACAGAACAAAAATCCGTCGCCATTGGCGATAGAAATAGCGACGGAATTTCCGTAACTAAGGAAATCCTATTCCGTTGCTCACTTCTGTTTAAAAAACAAAAGAAAACCTCTAATTCTGCCACCATTCTGTTACTAGGTTTGTAGTTTTTTCAAATAAAAATGCTTGTTTTTGATCGCCTCCCTCAGGACATACATTTCAGTCCCTTTAAAAAATTTACAAGGAGTATTCACTTCATCAATATCCAATGGCTTCGAGTATGACTTCATTCGAAGCGTTCTCAACAATTTTCAAATCACAGACATGTGGAATATAACATACAAAGCAACACTTGAAATCAACACTTGAAACCAATTGTTTTCAAGTCACAAACCACAAGTCCCAAACAAAAAGTACAGTCCCAGACAAAAGGTATATATCACAAACCACAAATCCCAAACAAACCACAAGTTTCTAGTTAGTCAAAGTGAAATTAAGTTTGCAGCTGAGGGAGAAGTAAGCACTAAGAGGAGGGGAATAAAATAAGCACCAAGAAGAAAGAGAAGCAAGCACCAAGGCGTATACTTCATAAAAAACCAAGGAGGAGAACCACCAATTAGGGGAAAATTGCAACCAACTCAATCAATAAGGTAAGGATCATCATCTTGCTCATTGTCATCATCATCCTCATCGTCATTATATTGTGAGTGATGAGCAAAGGATGATTGAGATCTTGAGCTAGAAACTTATTGCATTTCGAAGAAAGCTTGCAATCGCTGATCGATGCTCATCATTTGTTGGCTCAATTATTGGTTGTTTTGAGTGAGCATTTTATTGGATTCCTTTAATTGTTTATATTTCTCCGTACTAAAAATAAAGATTGAGAATATCTTATAGCTTACATATGTTTGTTAGGATTTCTTGTCAACCCAAGGGTCGTCTTCTTTGCCATAGAATTTGTGAGTGTGGCTGAATAATTTAACAATTGTGGGCTCTGTCTCAAGTTGGTCTCTCTATGCGTCAAACAAAACTATATGAAATACAAGCCAAACCACATTCAAAGTGAGCTGGAGTATTAAAATTAAAGAAATACATAGCAAAGTTCGGTACCAGACGCCTCATGTGCTCATGTATGGAGATCGAGACACAGGTGTGGAGAGATGGGCTATCACTTTCTGGAGTACCTAGTCGATTCTTCTGGGCTATTTCACGCAATTTCTTATAAGCTTCGTTCACCTAGTATTGTTGGAGGCCCTCCCATTGAACATCACTGAGCCAAACAGACTTCTTGTTGTGCTTCCTTACTTTGCCAAGAAAGTCTCTCCAGCGTGCATTGCCTCTATTTTCAAAATTTTTTCTTATACAGGCCTCATTGACAGTATCCCAAGTAAACCACTTCTGCAATTGCGAACACAACAAATACATCAAATAATGCAATAATAATTTATCATGGCCACACAAAGTGTTGATGTGTAGTGACTTTCGTTATCCTGAACTCTCCAAATCACAAATCTCGTACAGGTTTGGGTACTTTATCCCAATTAGGCTAAGTTCCGTCATATTTGCTTTGAAATATGAGAGAAATTATACTAACAGTACTATCATTTGGGAGAACCTAATTGAGTAAAACACATCAAATTGATTAGTTGTTGAGCAAAACACTTGAAGTTCATAACATATAACAATTGAAGACTTACCTGTTACCATTTGGTTCAATCCAAATCTTTGTTTGAGTACTCCCATGACTAGATTGTGCTTCACTTTCTCCAGTTGCAATGTTTTCTTGGGACTGATTTATGTTAGGATCAATGGGTTGGGGAATAGGTTGCACAGTGTTGACAAAAGGGGGGTTTGGAGGAATGTTGTAGGCAAACTGACTGTACATGGTAGTTTGGTTGTGAACGTATGAGGTCTGATGATGAAAAGCCCCAAATAGGGGAGGGATTGGTTCTGAAAGACCTGGTATGTAACCATCTATTATTGCTTCTGGCTGAACTGGGATATGAGGTACCTGGCGGAAGACTGATCAATGGCCATTGCAGATTGATCTATGGCGAACCTCCTATGCCCTCGTCTATCTTGAATGCCCACAAAACTTGCATGCAACCAAGTTTACGTCCTCCCTAAAAAATAGCATGCAACCTTTACAGAAACAGTCAATGTATACCACATCGTTGCCGAGATCTTTAACAATCTTCTTCGTTTGCCCATAGTTGCTTGGCATGCGGATGTTAGGCTGCTACATGTCTTTCATTAGTTGAACAATTTCATTGAAATAATTTTATGACATGTTATAATCAGATTTGATACTTAACAGTCTCACAGCAGTTGAGAGCTCACTGTGGGTGGAACAACCATTATATAAGGATTGTTGAGCAGCTTGCACCATATTATATAATGGTTCTCGACAAGTGATTGACTCCTTCCCCCTTACATTTTAATTTGCCATTATAGCATCACTAGCTATGTACTCCATATGATCTATGTATGAATAATTTAGTCATTATTAATATGATCTGAACCTCCAATTTCGGAAATTTTACTATTTGAATACCCAAAATTATATTGCTAAGGCTGTACTTTTCCATGACTTATCCAATACCGATATCCTTTCACAAAACCCTTATACATAAGGTGTATCTTGACCTCATCGCGTGTTAAGTACACTCTATTTCTGCATTTAGTACAAGGATATCTATACTATCCCCCATTCAGGAATTCTGTCTGCCTACGTGCAAATTTATCAAATTAATTTATTCCATTTAGAAATTCTTGTATATAACTACTACGATCAGATGATAATCTATTATATATCCACCTACGATGTGGAGGACCATTCATATTCTACTCAAACAACAATAACCATATAAGTTATTTGATACAAATTAATTTTAAATAATAATAATTATATAAATTATTCAATTATATATTACATATACTTATCCCAACTTCAGGAAAATAATCATATTACTTATAAAACTTCAGAAAACAATAATCATTCATATTACTTATAAACTCTATAAATTGGCTTATATTCATACGAATTTCAGAAAACTAATAACTCATCCAAACTTCAGCATTTCATTCCACCAACATATCAAATTTTAACTTGAAATTACCAAACCTAAACCTAAATTACACTGGGCAAAATCTTGAAATAAATTAGAACATTAACTTCACACCAATATCAAATTTCAACAAAGTTAAGAACTAAAGCATTTCATTCTACCAACAAATTAAATTTTAACTTTAAATTTCCAAATCGAAATGTGCATTACATTGGGCAACATCTTCTAACAAACTAGAGCAATAACTTCATCAAAATATCACATTTCAACAAAAATATTAACTAAAGTATTTCATACTACCAACTTATCAAAATTTGTCTTCAAATTACCAAACCTAAACCCTAAATTTCATTGAGCAAAATCTTGAAACAAATTAGAGCAAGAACTTTACGTGAATATCACATTTCAACAAAAGTATGAACTAAATCATTTCATTTCACCAACAAATTAAATTTCAATTTCAAATTACCAAACCTAAACTTAAATCACATTGGGCAAATTCTTGAAACAAATTAGATCAATAACTTCGCATAAATACCACATTTCAACAAAAATATGATTAAACTATGAAATTCTAACAATGTAACACAAAAAATTGTAAAAATTAAAACTAGTTTAATTGAGAAATTTACCTACCTATTTGTTAAAACAATCGGTGACAGGTGAGGAAGGGCGGCGGAAAGCGATGGGACAAGATGGCGACAGCGGCCAGGCTCTGGTGACAGTCGGCGGCGGTCACGGTGGCAAGGGACGGCGGCAGGGACGTGCGGTGGTCTCACGGTGACTGTCTCTCTCTCTCTCTCCCCCCTTGCGATTTTTTATTCGGGGGAAATGAGGAAAGTGAACCAGATCTAGTTCACCTAAAACAGGTGGTGACGGAACGGATGACGGAATTTTCGTCACCCATCAAAAAAAATTAATTTTTCCGTCGCCACCTAAATTTGTTTTACTGGCAACGGAATTTTAGTCACCACTTTGAAAATAATTCAATTTTTTAAAAATGGCCACGGAAATTCCATCACCAGTACTGAAATGTGGAGACAGAATTATTTTTCCGTCACCGGGTCCGTCTCTGATTTTAACTTTTTTCTAGTATAACTTTTCCATCACTTGTTCGTTGCCAATTCCGTCGTTGCTTAAGTCTGTTGCTGAATTCCGTTGTTATTTTGTACCTTTTTAGTACTGTATTTTGTGAAGAATAGGTTTCTATTTTGTGAACAACATATTTACATTTTGTGAAGAATAGGTTAATGTATTTTGAACAATACGTTAACTTTTTGTAAACAATAGAATTTTGTTGGAACTCTAATTGATAGATTTTGTTTTTTTAAAAAAATTATCGGTAGACAATGCATTTATATTTTGTGACCAAGATAGTAACATTTAGTGAACAATAAGTCAACTTTTTGTACACAACGAAAGTTTTTTGAAACTTTACTAATAGAGTATCATGAGCACAAAATCCTAATTTGTGAACCATATGTTTAGGTTTTTGAACTATACGTTTACGTTTTGTAAATAATACGTTGACCTTCTGTAAATGATAGATTTTTTTTTTTGTGAACACCGAAATTTGGCTAATAAAATATTTTTTAAAAAAGAAAAAACAAATTTTGCAAAAAAGAGAAAAAGGATATGAAGGTGAAAACAAAATGTCGATAGCTTGTTCTATCTAACGAATAATTTTTTATGAATTTTTTTGGTTGAAATTCAAACTTCAACTAATTTGTTCGATTTACAAAAAAAAATTGAAAGAGCATCCAAAAGACTTTCAGCATGGCAAAGGAAAAAGGGCAATAGATTTTTTTGTGAACAGGAAAATTTTTTAATAGAATATATTCTTTTTTCAAAAAAAAGCAAAAGTTGACAAAGGAAAGCGAGAACCCACGTCCATCTCAAAAAAAAAAAAAAAAAAAAAGCAAAAGTTGAACAGAAAAGATTAACATCTTCTTCTATTTAATGAAATGGAAAAGAATTTATTGAAAGTCAAACTTCGACTAATTTATTTAGTCAACAAAAACAAAAACAGAAAAGAACGAAGCATTTAAAAAACTTGGAAAAAAAGAAAATATTGGCCACGGCCTACAAGAATTGGACCCACGTCCATTTGTGCAGGTTTCAGAACGTCCAACAATTCCAGTAACTTCTGGCTTGTGTTTAAGCCCAGCCCAGCGCCTTTTACAGTAAACAATTGTTTGCACCAACGGGCCTGACTGATGCTTACACAATCACTGCTGGGCCCGGTTGTGCTTTGTTTGGTTGGACCGCTTGGGTGTACAGGATTATTGTACACATAGACTGACCAATGATCATATAAGAACTGTAGAAACATTTGCTTTGGAGGCTTTTATGTAAGCTCTATAGATACGTTTTGCATTGAATATTCATCTAGATGCCCTAATATTTGTCACGGCCTTGAATGTTAGTACTATGAACGATGCCATCTTTAAGTTTTGTATATATACCCATTTTTTCTGTATTGCAAAGTCATTTAGCGTAACTATTGATGATATATATTTGGTTATTGGTGCTGGAAAGTAAAAAATGATAAAGGACAATGCCTATCAGAAATTTTAAAATTAATAGAGCTCAAGTAGCAGTTATCTTTTACCAATTTGATAAGTAAACTACTTTTTCTTTCTTTGTTTTTGTGCAAATGAGGTAAAAAAGCCGATGTAGGTGGAATTCAGATTTAACTCTTTGCAAATTGTTCCAAGATATTTTATTAGTTGAGCTGACTGATAACTATACAAATTATCTATTAATCATGTTCCACTTAATTATAACAAATGTTAATTGTGTTTATACTTTCACCCTTGAGTTGAAATGGGTCTCCAATGCCTATGAATACCGCCAGAATCAACGCAAGTCATGAGAGATTACTGAAAAGGCAGCGTAAGCATCAAGAAAAAAACGATGTTATAGAGGAATTAACAATGTCCACTTGAGAACACTGCCACCATTGGAATTTGGTTTCACTTGTTAGGGCAGGATGTAGTACAAGCCATTGGTGGAACTGCATTATTTGAAAAATAATAATATTATTTGACCCCTTAAGGACTATGGATGTATAGTGTCCTTAAGGGTACAATTTAAAAGCAAATAAGGGAAATATGAATTGGGAGTATCGATTTACCTATTATTTTGACCCAACAAGTTTGAGGCCCTTTACTCCTGAAAATGGCAAATTATTATGTACACCCAAGAGCACATGCTCTCATGTCTATTTTATCTATATTTTTTGACGTGTATTTGTCATATATTTTATATTTTAATATATAATTACTTATATGTCATATGGGAATACATACACTCGGTTGTACTATATAGACTTTGCCAGAAAATCCCTCATCCTTCTCTCTTTCTTGCTTTCTTGTACCACCTGTTCTTAGGCTTAATTTTCCTTTTTCTTTTTGTAGGACTCCCAAGCTCTGCCGATAACCGACCTTCTCCGCCAAACTTTCGCCTGCCCAGAAACTTCCCTTGCCAGTCCTACAGCTGCTGGGGATGGCTTTCCTGAGGGTTAATGCTGGTCGAGCACCTTCCTCTAGGTATTAGTTTTGCCTTTTAACCTAGCCTTCCTTCCTATTTAACTTCCTCTTCCAAGTGAGGGTTTTGTATTCTCATTTGGGCGTTCCTCCTTCTTTCAAAAATCGCACCTTCAAATTTTGTGAATACAACCTTAATTAATTTGAATGCTAGATTCTCTATCTTTTGGTCACTACAATCCCAGGTTAGCTGTGTGAGAGTCAGGGTGCAAATAGAGACGTGGTTCAGCACGCGAGGATAGCATAGCTACCTGAGTCTTTGCACATCGTATCATCTAGCCAGGTGTGTTTTGTCCTGTTTTAACTGAATTTATCGAATCTCTTTGGCAGTGAATTCCGTTGCATCTGTTGAATTTGCCTAGGTACTTTCTCTTGTCATCTAGCTAAGTGTTTATATGTGATAATTGTACTAGGCTTAGAGTCAATTCAATATGTCATGACATATCAATTTGGTCCCTTATTTGTTGGCTTTACTGAGTATCCAATCAACGTTCACTTTGATAACGATGTGAGAAGGGTTATTATGCAAAAGGAATCTTCTTGTGAGGAACTACTGAAATCGAAAGAGTTGAAAGAGGATGGTAACAAGTTGTTTAAAATAATGGATTATAGGCTGGCTCTTAATGCATACGAAAAATCTATGCAATTTTTGTGTGTGTTTGTTCCTCTCAATGAGAATGATGCTCATCTGATCAAGGAACTTGCAATTGCTATCAATTTGAACATTACCGCCCGCTGGTTGAAGTTGAATGACTTTAACTTAGCTAAACGTAACATCAATGTGACTTGGTGATGAAACTCGACGTGTTAAATGTCAAAGCCTCTTTTAGGAGAGCCCTAACTTTTTGGCATATGCGCTTGATGGACGAAACTTGTCACGACATTTTGGATGCTATATGATATGAACCCAATAATGAAGAGCTACGAAGGGCACTAAATAAAATAGAAAGTCTCTGTAATCAATCCAAGGAGCAGGAGCCATCAAAGGACGCTGAAGTTAGTAAGATCGAATGTGATTCCTTGACTTTACCTAGCAGCTTTTGGTGCTTTAAATAATGCCAATCTCTAAGTTTGTATGTATACATATTTTTAGCATAATTATTTATTAGGAAATTAGAGCAACTAATAGCGGAAGCAATAGGATGAAACAGATATTCAGAAATAGTTAAAGAGCGATAACAAGAACAAAGAAAACAACAACACACAAGATTTACGTGGAAACCCAATGCGGGGAAAAACCACGGACTGCGACGAGCACAATCAATCCACTATGTGAGCAGGAAGAGTATAAAACGATCACAATCACAACAAGTGATTTGATCCCACAGCAGAATTACAATCTCCCTTGTAATCTCTCTCAAAGTATCTCTACCTTACAATATGTTTAGAGATTCAGGGATTCAGGAGTGATTTTATATCCCAAGTATGGTCCCTTTATATAGGGTCTAGAAAACCAGGGTTTTACCCTAACCGCTAGGAGGAACTGTACATCGAGACAAACCCTAGCCGCCACCATCGCACCCAGCAGAAAAACACGTGGCGCGAACGTGCCACACGGCACGGTTCCCCCGTGCTGATTTTCTGTCACCTCTCGTCTCCGTGCTCCTTCGTCCTGACACGTCCGTATTTGTGTAGCATGGTCCCACCGTGCCGTTTCTTGGATTTTGGGCCACGAAACCCAGCAATCTCCACCTTGGACCAAAATCTCCGATCACCAACTCTTTGACGCCATCATTGCACCCCGAAGGGTGACGCCCCCCCAAGGGGCAATGCCCCGAAGGGCGCTTAAATGCTGTGAATGCCAATTAAGTCTAAGCAATGCTTGAACTTAGCTATAGGTAGAGGCTTAGTCAAGATGTCTGCAGGGTTCTCCGAAGTGTGAACCTTTCTCACGACTGTTTCCGCAGCAGCAACTGTGTCTCTGACATAGTAATACTTGACACTGATGCGCTTGGTCTTTGAATGGTAGGCATTGTTCTTGGTCAAGTGGATTGCATTTTGACTATCAAAAAACACCACAGTGATAGCTTGTGGAATGCCAAGCTCAGTAACGAGGCCCCTTAACCAAATAGCTTCCTTCACTCCTTCAGTAGCAACAATATACTCCGCCTCGGTAGTAGATAGAGCTGTAATAGACTGTAACGATGCTTTCCAAGAGATAGCACCTGTACACATAGTGACGGTATACCCAGATATGGACCTCCTTCTATCAAGGTCACCAGCATAGTTAGAATCAACAAAGCCTGTAACATCATATGTACCAGATTTGTTTCTATCAAATACCAACCCTTTATTAATAGTACCCTTCACATAGCGAAGGATCCACTTCACAGCTTCCCAATAATCCTTTCCAGGATTAGGCATGTACCTACTTACCACACTCACAGCATGTGATAAGTCTGGTCTAGTGCAAACTATAGCATACATCAAACTACCAACAGTACTAGAATAAGGAACATTAGACATTCTATCTATATCCTGCTCAGTTTGTGGACAACACCCAGCAGATAATCTAAACTATGCAGTAAGGGGTGAGGAAACTGCGTTACAGTTATCCATTTTAAATCTGCCTAGTACTTTCTCAAGGTAGCGTCCTTGAGATAAATATAGCTTACCAGCCTTTCGATCCCTCCAAATCTCCATGCTAAAATCTTCTTTGCTGCACCAGGTCCTTCATCTCAAACTCTCCACTGAGTTGAGATTTTAACTTGCTAATTAAGGATTTATCCTTAGAGGCAATCAACATATCGTCAACATACAATAACAAGTAAATAAAGGAACCATCAGAATATTGTCTAAAATACACACAATTATCATATCGGCTACATGTGTATCCTTGTGTAATCATGAAGGTGTCAAACCATTTGTACCACTGCCTAGGAGTCTGCTTAAGTCCATACAAGGACTTCTTTAATCTACATACCAGTTGTTCCTTCCTAGGAACAACAAAACCTTCAGGTTGCTTCATGTAGATCTCTTCCTCCAACTCCCCATGAAGGAATGCAGTCTTCACATCAAGCTGCTTCAACTCCAGATCAAACAAGGCAATGAATGCAAGAAGCACTTGAATAGAGGTATGTCTAACAACAGGTGAGAATACCTCATTGTAATCAATACCTTCCTTCTGATTGCAGCCACGAACAACTAGGCGCGCTTTTCACCTTGCATCTTTAACTCCAGGAATGCCTTCCTTGCTCTTGTAGATCCATTCAGCAGTTAAGGCTCTCCGGCCTTTAGGTAGCTCACATAATTCCCAAATCCGATTCTTTTGCAAACTCTCTATTTTCTCTTGCATAGCTAGGATCCAATTAGGTGAACTTGGGAAGAAGATTGCTTCAGTATAGGTTGAAGGTCCGACACCTTCAGGCACCTCCTCTGCAATTGAAAGTGCATATGTTATCAGTCCCTCATCATCGTTATAGCGAGCAGGCCTCATAATCTCCCTTTGAGGACGATCACGAGCTATAGAGTGATCAACCTCCACCTGAGGCTGATCATGGCTGATAGTGCCAGGTTCAGTAACCTGGGCCTCCCTGTTGGACTGATCTGCAGCTCCACCTTAAACTGCAATAGTCTCCACTTCTATCTCCATACTGGTATCTTGCTGATGACCTACACCAGTAGAAGGAATAACAGAATCCTCTTCAGAAGATAACATAGCAGTCTCATTGAAAGTTACATCCCTTCTCTGAATGACTTTCTTAGACCCAGGACACCACATGTGGTATCCTTTAGACTCAGATGCATGTCTAAGAAACATACATTTGATAGCCCTAGGGGCTAATTTTTCATTATTCACATGGGTATACACAGGACATCTAAATATTCTTAAGCTAGAATAATCAACAGGATTACCTGACCATACTTTTGTTGGAATCTGGAAGTCAATGAAGGTGTGTAGTGAATGATTCACCAAGTAGTAGGCTGTAGAAATAGCATCAGCCCAGAAAGCTTTACTATCCCAAAGCCCTGCATTGGAAAGCATACATCGAGCTTTCTCTAATAGAGTCCTATTGATTCGTTCTGCAACTCCATTTTACTGTCGTTTTCCAACCAAAGTCTTGTACCTAACTATGCCATTCACCGCACATAACTCATCAAATTCTGACTCAACGAACTCAAGACTATTGTCAGTCCTAAGTTTCTTGATCTTTCTCCCAATCTGGTTCTCAACTAAAGCCTTAAACTTCTTGAACATGGAGAATGTCTCATTTTTCTGTCTCAATAAGTAAACCCAAACTTTGCGTGAGAAATCATCAATGAAAGTTAACATGTAGCGCTTATCTCCAAGAGAAGGAACCTTTGACGGACCCCATAGATCAGAATGAATGTGATCAAGGATCCCCTGAGTACGATACTTCGCTTTAGAGAAGCTCACCCTCTTCTGTTTCCCAAAGACACAATGATCATAAAATCAAGCTTACCAGTACCAACGCTACCCAGACAACCTTTCTTGCTTAGAATGGCCATCCCTTTCTCACTCATATGTCCCAATCTCATATGCCATAACCTTGTATCACTAGCATCTGCTGATGCTGTACCCACTGCATCTACTCTAGTAACTGTAGTTCCTTGTAGAATGTAAAGACTGCCATGCCGTAGTCCCTTTATTACTACCATGGCTCCCTTTGTCACTTTTAAGACACCATTCTCCATAATAATCCTGCAGCCATTAGTCTCAAGAGTACCTAAGGAGATTAAACGAGTCATATCAGGTATGTGACGAACCTTAGACAAGATTCTAACTATGCCATCATGAGTTTTAATCTGCACAGTACCTATTTCTGCAATCTTGCACTAAGCATTGTTGCCCATAAGTACAATCCCAATATCAATAGGCTCATAAGTGACAAACCAGTCCCCACGAGGACACATGTGATATGTACAACCAGAATCTAAAACCCAATCATCACCTAATCCTTTTTCAGATGTAGTGGCCAGAGACAGAGTAGCAAGCAACACATCACCATCAGACTCTGACTCTACTACACAATCAGCTGTAGCAGTTTTCTCCTTTTCCTCTTTCCCTTTCTTTTTCTTTAGCTTCCAGCAGTTAGCTCGAATATGACCCAATTTACCACAGTAATTGCAGGTCTTATTAGAATGAGAATTCTTAGACTTAGATTGGTTCTTTTTTTGCTCAGTTCTACCCCTGACAACTAATCTCTCAACCGGATCAATATGGATATCATGGTTAAATTTCTCCTTAGATAGTAGATTAGATTTAACATCCTCAAACGATATAGTATTAGAATTACTACATAGCATGATCTCCTTAAAGTATTTATAAGAAGGTGGTAGAGATACAACAAGTAGAATTGCTAGACTCTTCGTCATGTAGAGTTCCTCCAGCCGAGTCTACAGATCTACTGCAGTTTCCTTATCGAGTACCTCTCGCAGGACATGTGGTGCCAGGCACAACTGAATGGCTGAAACTGCCTTCAACTTCAGTTTTTCCCATTCATCGTCTGTCAGCGATCCACGCCTCTTCTTTTGGTCTGCTGCCCATTGTTCTTCAGTTATCTTTTCGAGTTTCACGTGAGGTTCTTGCAGATCCTTCCATAACCCATGCTGGATGAGAACTGCTCTCATCTGTATCTTCCAGAGATTAAAACTAATCTCCCCATCAAATTTCTGAATATCAACTTTCATAATTGAAGACATCCTAAACCAAGGCTCTGATACCACTTGTTAGGAAATTAGAGCAATTAATAGCGGAAGTAATAGGATGAAACAGATATTTAGAAATAGTTAAAGAGTGATAACAAGAACAAAGAAAATGACACACAAGATTTATGTAGAAATCCAATGCGGGTAAAATCACGGACGGCGACGAGCACAATCAATCCACTATGTGAGTAGGAAGAGTACAAAACAATCACAATCACAACAAGTGATTTGATCCCACAGCAGAATTACAATCTCCGTTGTAATCTCTCTCAAAATATCTCTACCTCTCAATGTGTTTAGGGATTCAGGGATTCAGGAATGATTTTAGATCCCAGGTATGGTCCCTTTATATAGGGTCTAGAAAACCAGGGTTTTACCCTTAGAAACGAACCATAGCTGCCAGGAGGAACTGTACGTCGAGACAAACCCTAACTGCCACCATCGCGCCCAACAGAAAAACATGTGGCACGATCGTGCCACACTACATGGTTCCCCTGTGCTGATTTTCTGTCATCTCTCGTCTTCATGCTTCTTTGTCCTGACACATCCGTGTTTGTGTAGCACGGTCCCACCATGCCGTTTCTTGGATTTTGAGCCACGAAACCCAACATTATTGATGATATATGTTTGGTTATTTACTGCTGGAAAGTAAAACACAATAAAGACAATGCCTATTAGAAATTTTAAAATTAAAATAGAGCTCAAGTAGTAGTTATCTTGTAACCAATTTGATAAATAGACTACTTTTTTTCTTCCTTTGTTTTTATGCAAATGAGGTGAAAAAATCAATGTAGTTGGATTCAGACCTAATTCTCTAAAAACATAATATGACGATGTAAATTATATTTGAGTTTCGACATGAAATATATATTATTATAGATGACTATACATTTATTTATATTTAAAATTATTTACTTAAAATAGGAATTTATTTGAAGAGTTGTATTCAATTTTGTCCAAAAAGTTTTTTTTTTGTTATACTTTGCTTATTCGATCAACCTAAGGTTCATATAAAAAATCTTGGACGAAATTTTATTCACCTAATTTATGGGGATTAATATATTTTATTGTTGTGTAATTAATTTAATTAGTTGTTTATTTTTAATAAGTATATTATTTTAATATTATTATTTTTCATCCAAAACGTTCATTATAAAACAAATTATACTATACTACTCTTCAACAATTCAACAACTCCTTATATTCATCTTTACAGCTTCGTACAACTTCTTATATCTTCTTATAACTTCTTACAGCTCCTTACATCTCCTTACAGCTCCTTACAACTTCTTACAGCTCCTTACATCTCCTTATATCTATCTATCTATCTAAAACGCAAAATAGAACAGACCCTATGTCATTAAGGGTAGAATTTAAAAGTAAATAGGATAAATATGTATTGGGACTATCCCTCATTATTATTTTGACCCAATAAGTTTTGCCCTTACTCCTGAAAATCCCTCATCCTTCTGTCTTTCTTGCTTTACTGTACCACTTGTCCCTGGGCTCAATTGAAGTCGATGAAGTGTGACATTTGAGTGAGATATTATCCTAAAATTATATTATATAAATGAATCTTACGTCTAACTTAATAGTTAAGACGCCGGGTCATAATGACAACCTAATTTGTTGGGGTTAACTATTAAGCCTACCTTAATTTATTGTTTTATGACATAATTATGGTGTTTGATCATCAAGAACTAGATCCCCTCTCATCTAAAATTCTGACCAAATCATTTTTTTCGGCTAATCCTACGAATTCAGATGTTTTGGAGTGTGCGACGTTTTAGTGCATGGAAAAGGTGCGTAATTTTGACGTTTTAATGCCGTGGATAGCTATGTGCATGCCAATTAGCTCTCCACTCCTAGGCAATTAATTCTCTTCAAAATCTGTTTAAAATTTTCAAGGTCTCGTCAGCAAACGCATCATTTATTTTGATAAACCACCAAATAGAATTTGCATTAATAAATATTAAATTTGTTTTAATATCATAAATATTATAAAAACAACTCTTGCTCCATCTTTGTTACAATAAATATATCTTTAATTGTGCAAACGTCTTTGTAGGATCATCCGTCGCTACTGTTTTTTTTCTTTTGAAGAAAGGTAAGACGAATATCTAGACAATCCTTCTCTCAAAAGTTCTCTCTAGATTGTCCTCGTGGAGGATATGAAGTAGATCCCTGTGAGGGACCGTGTTGCACGTAGCGGTGGAATGCAATGATAAACCTAATTTTGCCAATGAGTCAGTTGCACAATTCTCTTGCCTAAAGATATAGGTAATAAAAACATTGTTACATAAGTGAATGTAATTTTGAATATGCCGAAACAGGACTTGGATCTCCCAAGGTACTTGTATCTGCACTTTGATTGCTTGAATTAACACTTTGTTATATCCTTCAACAAAAATTCTTCAAAATCCTGCTTGTATTATAGCCGTGATCCCATTTCTCATAGTCATTGCTTCTACTATCAAGATTGACGTTATTCCTAATCTAAATGGTACAGTTTGGATGAATCATTTATCCTAGTTGCAAAGAATGAATCCACCTACTGCTCCTTATGAAGATTTGGACCCATCGAAATTGATTTTGATGAATCCACTTGGTGGTTTTCTCTATACCATCCATTGAGTCTTCTTGCGTCTAGGAGTTGAAACTGATGGCTTTGATGGTTGAATAGGATGTGTGAGTTTATGTCTAATAAATCATACTGCTGTAACTTTTTTGGCTCTAATCAATGTAATACCAGGGCTTGGTGTTTCATTTCGAAACATCATATTATTTCTAGTTTTCCATGTACTCCATAGGAGTCCTACTACTCTGTCCAATTTAGCAGTTTTATTAATTGTTCTAAGGTTGGATAGAATTTGTAATATTCCACTGTGCAGGTTAGCCCAAAGGGTAATATCAATCTAGTTATGGGACTTAGCGAGCTCCCATGTACACTGGGTGACGGAAAACTCTAGAGAGAGAAAGAGAAGGTCTAGTGAGACTTGAACCCTCCTTTGTCTTCCCCTCTAACTTGCTTCTGCCTTCACTATGTCTACTACTACCTTGAATCTTGCTTAATCCCAGACGCCTCTCTCCATAGGACATGGAGCTCAAGGAACCAAAACCACCAGATCCTTCATGCTTGCTCTGTAATATGCCCTCCATCCTCCCCAACTACTGCAGCGCTGGGCAGAATCTCACCAGCGCTGCCACCAACAGCCCATCCTCCTCCTTTGCTGTTGGCGTTGGCGTTGCTGTTGCTATGCCTACCACCGCTGTGTCCCCCACCCCCACCAGCACACTGCCTCTGTCTAACCTCCCCTCTGTCACCTTTACGGCAGACTCACCACCAATTGGGCAACCGCCCCCTGTCTGCTTTGGACCTCAGTGTGCCTTCCCCAGTACTGGTGTTCAGTCTTTCAGTTATGGATACCAATTTCTGGAAAGTGAGGACGGTGCGCAACCCTGTGGATTCACGTTAGCTCTCCTTGCCGTTGACCGGATTCATGTCAGCTCCGAACTTCCCTAGTAGAGCTACTCCTATGGAACTCAGGTAAGTAATTTGTTCTCTAGTTGTCTAATTTGCTTGCTACCCTTTGCACTTACAAGGTTATGCCCTTGTATCTGCGACCTTCGATTCATGTCTCTGCTAACTTCCTTTGGGTATTTGGATATTCAATTGAAAATTAAAATTGTGAAATTTACGCTCGATCTTACTATTTTGGGACTGTTATGCAACAACTTTTCCTCTTTCACAACACTGCTGAAAGTTTTTAACCAGTTTCCGGCTAATTGGGTTTGATTTGTAGTTTCGATGTGTTAGACGCATGTGAACCTGGGGCTTCGAGGCGTCTCTCTCTGTGAATTTGTTGATATAATTTTGTTTGGGAAATTTGTACAACATGATTGGGGTTTGAATATTTATATGAGCTATGCATTTGAATTCTGGGTCGAGGATTATGCATTGAGCCCTGGCTATGATGATTTCGTTGGCCTTTACTTGCCTCTGACACTACCTAGTCGGTTCTGGGACGTTGTTTACCCACTGCCCATATATTTCTTGTGTTTTAGCTACCTGGTTAGGATGATTGCTCATTTGGGTATCATGCTAGCTGCTTGTTTTGGGAACGATGTTCTCTTAGAAGCTGTCATTTATTTGTGGTGTTCAGCCTCTAGGATTATGTGTATTGTGATCATTATTCATGTATCCTATTGTGAGTTCATGATCTTTGTTATGTCACCTTCTCTTCCTGGGGTTTTCTTATTTGTATTGTTTCTTTCAAGTTGGATGCTTTGCATTCTTTTTCTGAAATTTATGTATTGGTGAGAGGAAGAGAGCAAATTGTCTTGATTCCAAAGGTCATTATTCCGACCGATCCTATGGATCATCATATACATATCTTGCTCACTGCTCGGTGGTCTTATTTGTGGACTGACCCATACCTTGCTATTTTTAATGGGCATTGTTGAATTAGAGAGTACACAACCACAAGAGGGGGGTGAATTGTGGTGTCCGATTTTCGCAAGTTGCTGACAAACAGTCTTAGATCCCTGTTTGCACAGGTTGTTCCTGAGATAAGCAGAAGCGAAAATCCAACAAAATTGAATGCGGAAATAATGGACACAGGATTTTTACGTGGAAAACACCTCTAGCCCAACTGAGGTTAAAAACCACGACCTACCTCGTGTAGGATTTAAACACTTCACTAAACGGGCTAATCACGTTACAATAGTAACACACCTTGTTACAACTTGTAACACACGTAACCTGTCTTCCCTAAGACAAGTTACCCCACGTCCAAAATCCCCTTGATTTGGACACACACTCTACTCACTCTTGTGAAAGAAGAATGTAAAGAAAAAACACCCTATTACAATGCTTCTCAACTAAGCTAATATAGGGTATAATGAAGTCCTAGTATGCCAACTTTGAAAGCTCAATTAATTCACTCACAAGGCTCGGTTTTCTTTTCAAACGTTTTAGCTCATGAACTCAGATTTTTTTTTTTCTCTTTGAAAACCGATGTGTCCAAGATTGTAAGAAGCCGCCTTTTATAGTGCTTGGAACACAATTCATCAAATTTTTTGGAAACTAAAAAATCTGAAGAATATAGAATCCTTTACCTACAAGGGATGGAAAAACTATTTCTGAAATTTTTGGAAACTAAAATCCTAGAGAAAATAGAATCCTTTAGCTACAAGGGGTAAGGTGACATGAGCTGAAAACACTTCCTGAACTGCGTGCATAAGGCGGTGTTCTTTAGCAGCTAGCCCATGTTTTTCTCAACTACCTTATCCACTTGCCAAAAATTGGATATTCTTTTTATTCAAAAAGATTTTGCAAATCCCTTAAGATTTTTGATAACCGTTTTTTAGGGTAAAGAATAAGATACTCCATAGAAAAATCTTTCTTGCAAATCTTTGAAGAAGCTGCTCAAAATCCAAAAGATAAAAATCGTGCAAAGCAGTTTTTCGCAACTTATTCTGGAAACACCCTGATCGCCCTGTTTCCAGGGTTGTTCTGAAGGGTGATCCGAAATATTTTCCAAAAGCAAAACCGTTTCCAGTGAGTGGTAAATTAAAACTTTCTAATTGGCATATTAACAAGAGTCTAAAAATATAAAACCAAATCAAATCAAGACATCTTGTTGTAACCACTAGTCATCTTGTAGAACGACTTTGCTGCAAACACTTCACAGAATATGCTTCAAACACCGCACGGAACCTGTTTGTCACAGCTGCACATATCTTATGTTTCAAACACTTCTCAGGATATGCTTCAAAACACCTCACAGAACCTGTTCCTCACAGGTGTTCTTACATTGCTGACTTGAGTACCTGTTCTTGATAAACCATTAGTCAAGCAGTTTTAATACATTGAGAACAGCAGTAAGGTCCTGTTTGGAAAGCCTGTTTGGAGCAACAACAACAACACTTGGATTTGTTATCATCAAAACTTTATACATTCTAACAAATTCCCCATTTTTGATGATGACAAACCAAGTGACCATATTGACTTTCAAGGGCAATTTAAGTGATTTGTACCAATTATTCAAATTCACATGAAGCAGTTAGTGTCGAAAAGATTGTAAGAAAATTAACTCGTCCATGGCAGAACTAAAATAATATTGGTCAACCTATCTTCCTCCTTTTGGCATCATTAAAAAGTAGGGGCGAACAGTCAAACAGAGGGTGTTTGCTATCACCACCACTTGGGTAATGGAGGAAAGTCAACAGGCGATACACTCAAGTGTTTTGGTACGGTAATGAGATTGGCCATCCTAGTCACACACAAGCAATTCACAACAAAAAGCAAGCAAGGCAAAGCCAATCAAAAAACAAGATATCCTGTCATTCATCAAAAGAGTGCAACAGAGTACAAACTGATTCACCAAGAGAAGTGAGAACAGGCTATGAGAACAACAGATGGGAACAGCTCATGAGGGGTGTTCAAGGAGCAGAAGGAGAAAATTTTGCTGAAAGTGAAGAGAGAAGGGCGAGGAGATCTGCATGGCATTTTGCATTTAGAGCTTTTTCCTCGTCCAGGGCAGCCTTTACAGCGTTAAGCTCAGTACTGAGGCGAGCGTTTTCTTCCAAAGCAGCCTCAAGCTTGGTTGAGGAACTGCCAGGAACAGGAGGACGGGGTATTCTGGTCCCCTGTTCTGAGGCAGACCCTTCAATCAAAGCATACCCACACCCCATAAGGGTGTTACTCCCGATCTCATCATTGAACTGAATGCCCACCTTCTTCTGCAGTGTCACCCCAAAGTGCTTAAACGCACTAGTCAGAAAGAAGCCGTATCCCAGATCATATTTCCTAGAGGTGTTTGCAATTCTTGCAATATGTCGAATCATGATGGAAGAAAGGTTGATTGGCTCTTCCTTGTCCATCAGATCCATCAAACATTGATCCATGGCATCAGCAAGATTGCGACCCTGGCCCTTGGGGATGACATTCTTGATGATAAACCAGAATATCAATTGATGGAGCGATGTCATGTCCCCTTTCTTCACAGACTTGGGTGTTTGGGGGCTTGATTGCTGGCTAAATTTCTGGGAGAGCTCCAGCAGCCTGGCTGTCCCTAGAATAGTCTTGTCTTCTCTCACATATATATCAAAGCCCGTGGAGGGAATCCCCAGAATTTCCCCTAATATCTTCGCATCAAAGCGAAGCTGTTCCCATTAACAATACTTGTCACCACTCCTTCGGTGACAGTGCAGTTGGCATAAAACTCTGCCAACTCATGTACAGAACACCCCAACTGGGTGTTTGTAAACAACTCATACCACCCTTGTGCACGCAGCTTGTGCAGAAACACCCCCAGACCCTGTTTCTCAAAATACTTGACCTTTATAATTTTGCCCCTGACAACCCGTCTCTGAATCAATTGGGTCAGTTTGGCTGAGATTGCAGACGGGGTAGATTTCTTGGCTCGTTTAGGTTGGGGCTCAGTAGGAGGGTCTTGGGTGGAGGCATGTTTGAGGGAGGCTTTTCTCTTGGGAGTTTTGAGGGGTGATGGTTTTGGTATAGGAAGAGGCTTATCCTCTGAGGACTCTGAGAACACGGGCGTGCCCTGTTTGAAGGCAGTGTTCTCAGTGTCGCTATCTGATGAAGGCTCAGAGGAGGAATCAATCTCCTCAACAACAGGGGCTGACTGTTTGGCAGGACGAGGAGTGGAGTGAAAAGCTATTCGGGCTGATTTTCTTGTGGGTCTGTTTGTGGGTTTGGTCGAAGAGGGGATTTGTGGTTTTGGTTTGACAAGGGGTTCACTTTTTGAGGGCTCTTCAGTCTGGCCGCTTTTAGGCCTTGATCGTGGTCGTGTTCTTGGCATTCTAGTACGCCTAGCCACAATTTTATACCGTTTGCGTTTCTCACCGGTTGGTGGTACCGGTGTGGCTTGTTCAGTTTTGGCAGGGGCCTCCTCCAGTTGACCACTACTTCCCCCTTCTTCTCTTGACAAATCCTCCCCTAGGTTCTCCTTAAAAACTTCAGGCCCTGTTTCTGACCCTGTTTCCTGCTCAGGAAACAGCCCAAACGAATTGATGTCATCTAACCCATGGTCCAACAGAAAGAGTTCATCTAAAGCCCCAATTTCTCTTTCAGATGCCCCAACAAGTTCTTGGGGTTGACATGCGCCCGTTTCACCAAACAAAATCAATTCCCACCCAAATTTGTACGGGATGTCTTCCAATTTCAAATTCACTGTTCTAAGGTCGATACTTTTCAAAAACCCAAAAGGTTTATAGGCAATGGATCGAGGAGGTTCAGTATTTTTACTTTCCATGAGGGCCGTCAGAAATTGTGTAGGTGCAAACAGGGCTGTGGCTGTTTGCAAGGCTGTGCCCTGTGTCTGGTTGCCCTGGGTCAAGGTCGAGGAGCTCTCGAAGCTAATGGGGAACGCCATTTTTCAGAGGAAGGAGAGAGATTAGGGTTTCTTGAACAGAGTTTCAAAGCAAGAGAGTTTCGGTGGAGGTGAGAGATTGAGCAAGAGCTTTAAAGGGAGAGAGAGACGTGCGAAATCTTTAAAAGATTTTGCCTGTTTTTGCAACGGACTTTAGCATTTATTGCGCACGCCTCGGGAAGAGATTAGCAGTTTTCAATTTGTTGCACACATTTGACAAACAAGAGGCGTACCTGTTCCTGATGCTTGTTCTTGAGGTTACTTGCTCGGTAACATTGGACAATAAGGGCAATCTCATTAGACCTCAACGAGTGTCAGCAAGTTGCAAACCTCACATATGCTAAACATAGCACACAAGTTGATTGCAAACAAAAATTTAACATGTTGTACCCGTCACTTTTAAATTTTGCAAACAGGGAGAGAGAACAGGTTGGTCAGGTTGTTCTAATTAAGCCTAGTTCGAGTCTATTCCTTTCAAATTGTTCTCTACTCAATGCCTTTGTGAATATATCAGCAATTTGATTTTCAGTGGCACAAAAATTCATTGAGATCACTCCCTTTTCAACATTGTCTCTCAAGAAATGATGACGAATGTCAATATGTTTTGTTCTTTTGTGTTGACATGGATTTTTGGCACTGTTAATTGCACTTGTATTGTCACAATAAATAGGAATGCATCCTATGTCAACACAAAAGTCCTTAAGTTGTTGTCTTATCCATAATAACTGAGCACAACAAGATGCAGCTACCATATACTCAGCTTCTGCTGTGGACAAGGCAACAGAGAGTTGTTTCTTGGTTGCCCAAGATACCAGACAAGGTCCAAGAAAGTGAGCCATACCTGAGGTGCTTTTTCTATCAACCAAGAAACCTGCGTAATCAGCATCAGCATACCCAACATGATGAAAGTTGCAACTTTTAGGATATCATAAGGCTAGATCAGGTGTATGTCTTAAGTACCTAAAAATCTTTTTAACAGCCTTTAGATGAGTTTCTTTAGGGTTTGACTGAAAACGTGCACATAGACCACCACTAAAAACAATGTCAGGTCTACTAGCAGTTAGATATAAGAGTGACCCTATCATGCCCCTATAGGATTTCTCCTCAACTGAGGGACTACCATCATCCATTACCAACCTAGTTGAAGGAGAGATGGGAGTATCAATGGGCTTGGCTGACTCCATCCCAAAACGCTTAAGTAATTCCTTAATATACTTTTGTTGATGGATCATGGTGCCGTTTGAAGTTTGCTTGATTTGCAAGCCTAAAAAGAAATTAAGCTCACCCATCATGCTCATTTCAAACTCACTCCTCATCATTTTTGAAAATTCATTGCACAATTCATGATGAGTTGCACCAAATATGATGTCATCGACATATACTTGGACAATCAACAAATGTTCCCCCTTAGATTTTAGAAACAAGGTATTGTCTACCTTGCCTCTTGTAAAATTATTTTCCAATAAAAAGCTTGACAACCGCTCATACCAAGCTCTAGGAGCTTGTTTTAAACCATAAAGTGCCTTGTCAAGTTTGAAAACATGGTTAGGAAATTCATCACTTTCAAAACCGGGGGGTTGTTTGACATACACTTCCTCTTTAAGGTACCCATTTAGAAACGCACTTTTAACATCCATTTGATATAACTTGATCTCCATGTGGGCTGCAAAAGCTATCAAGATTCGAATGGCTTCCATCCTTGCAGCAGGTGCAAAAGTCTCTTCATAATCAATTCCCTCTTCTTGGTTGTAGCCTTGAACCACCAGCCGAGCCTTGTTCCTAGTGACTGTTCCGCACTCATCTAGCTTGTTACGGAACACCCACTTGGTTCCAATGATTGTTCTATCCTCTGGCCGTGGCACAAGGTGCCATACCTTGTTTCTTTCGAACTGATGGAGTTCTTCTTGCATGGCTGTGACCCAATCTGAATCTGCAAGAGCTTCATTAATATTCTTAGGCTCAATTTTTGAGAGAAAAGCATAGAAAGCACAGAAATTTTAAAGCCTAGATCTAGTTTGAACTCCTGCATTAATATCAGACAAAATTTAATCAAGAGGATGTGAACTTTGGTATTTCCATGATCGTGGTGAAAATTGGGTTTACAGATATGCTCTCCATCCTAGCTGGAATACTTGGCGAAACAAGTTCAGCACCTGTTCCCAAGCCTGTTTGGGAGCCTATTCCTGAAATTATCTCAGAAGGGTTCGGCTGATGTTGTCCCGAATAGGATTCCACCCTGTTTCCCCCTGTTTGGTTCACACCTTGCCTACCTTCCTGAAGAACAGCTTCAGGCCTTGATCTCTCATGTTGATCCTTACCTGGTTCATCTTGAAGCAGCATGTCTTTTTTAACAAGACCTAGTTCGAGGCCTTCCTCCTGCGCATCATTCTCACTTAGAGAGTTAGTTTCATCAAAAAGCACATGCACACTTTCTTCAACACACAAGGTTCTCTTATTAAACACTTTGTATGCCTTACTATGTGAGGAGTAACCGAGGAATATTGCCTCGTCACTCCTTGGATCAAATTTCCCTAAGGCATCCTTTCCATTATTATGCACAAAACATTTACACCCAAAAACTCTCAAATGCAAAATATTTGGTTTTCTTCCTTTGAGGATCTCATAAGGAGTTTTGTTAAGAACAGGTCTAATCATGCATCTATTTATAATGTAACATGATGTGTTTAAAGCTTCAGCCCAAAAATTTCTAGGAAGACCACTAGCAACAAGCATTGTTCTAGTCATGTCCTCTAGAGTACGATTTTTGCGCTCTACCACCCCGTTCTGTTGGGGTGTTCTTGGAGCTGAAAAATTGTGATCAACACCATGCTCATTACAATAGTCAATAAAGCTCGAATTTTCAAATTCTGTACCATGGTCAGACCTTATGCATACCAAAGAGTGTCCTACCCTCTTTTCAGTCTTTTTAATGAAAGCAAGAAATTTTTCAAAAGTTTCATCTTTAGAAGCCAAAAACAAAGTCCAAGTGAAACGAGAGTAGTCATCCACTATCACAAGCACATACCTCTTGCCACCTCGGCTCATAATCCTCATTGGACCACATAGATCCATATGCATTAATTCAAGGGGTCGAGTAGTGCTTATATACTTTTTAGACTGAAATGAATTTTTGACTTGTTTGCCTTTGGCACATGCATCACATACATTGTCATCATTGAATTTGATGGAAGGTAAGCCAACTACTAAATCTTTGGTTACAAGTTTGTTCAAAAGAGAGTGGCTTGCATGACCTAGTCTTTTGTGCCAAAGCATAACATCATCTTTTAAGGCACTCAAACAAGTCAAATTATTTTAAGGAAGAGTAGAAATACACACTTTATAAACATTTTTGTGCCGCTTCCCTCTCAGCAC
Source organism: Carnegiea gigantea (assembly GCA_029747015.1). NCBI lineage: Eukaryota > Viridiplantae > Streptophyta > Magnoliopsida > Caryophyllales > Cactaceae > Carnegiea > Carnegiea gigantea. Next base: position 46,180 of record JAKOGI010000945.1, read on the forward strand.
AACATCTCCTGTGTTCATGTTTACAACCAAGCAACGTGTTGGAGAGGACACTACTAGGTTGTCTTTGTCACACAGTTGGGACACACTTAGCAAGTTGTGTTTTAAACCATCCACAAAATAAACATTGTCAATTGAATGGGAGAGTGACTCACCTATCTTACCTATACCGACAATTGTCCCAGATTTGTCGTTTCCAAATGCTACACTCCCTCCTTCTGATGCTGTAAGTGAGAGAAAATTGGATTTTTCACCAGTCATATGCCTCGAACACCCACTGTCAACATACCACAGCTGCCTGTTCCCTAGACTGTTTCCTGCACTGTTTGCTGGGTTGTTTGCTGGGTTGTTCTCTCTCACTTCAGCCTGCAAAACAAATCAAGGGTTAGTTTTGGGAACCCAGATCCACTTGGGTCCCATTCCTTTAGACGTGTAAATCTCATCTTTCCTAACCCACATTTGTTTTACATGCACTGAGTTCTTTTTAATGGCATACTTTCTTATAGGACAAGCATATTGATAATGCCCTGTTTTACCACAATGAAAACAAACAATATTTTTAGGTAATCCCACATATTTGTTATTCACTGGGTAGGTCATCTTAGGCACAAAACCTAATCTTCTTCTATTTTGACTATGATGAGTGTTTAACCATTCCAATGCCCTTGAGGACCTGTTCCAGAGCTTGTTTGTGGCAAGGTCCGATTCTAAGTGTTTTATTTTTTCAAGCAAGTTTCTATTTTCTTCCAGCAAAGACTCGACCTTACCTTTTAAGTCAAGAGATTCTTTTTCTAGCTCAGTCAGTTTAGTGGAACAAGTCTCTTCTTTCATGAGTAGAGTTTCTTTAAGCACATTGATGTTTTTATGCAAGGCAAGAGTCTCTTTGTCAACTTCAAGCTTTTCTAATTTAAGGGTTTCATTTTCAAGTTCTAAATCTCGAACATCCCCTTTTAATTCAGCACATATATCCATTATATTGTACACTAATTTCTCAAGAGTTGATTTATTTAGACCACGTATCTTGTTCTTGAGTTGAGTTAGACTATCCGTTGACCCATCATCTGAATCAGTGTTACTCCTTGCCATGAGTGCTACATCAGCTTCCCCAGCTTCAGACCCTTCCTCATCCTCACTTGAATCTCCCCAGGCCGCGAGCATAGCTTTTGAGAACCTTTTCGCTGAGCTGCTTACACCCTGTTTCCTCCCCTGTTTTCTGGGTGTTCGGGTTCTTGTTCTTCCTTGTGCAGTGGGTAGTTTCTCACAATGTGGTCCACCTTACCACACTTGAAACACCCAGTGAACTGTTCCCGAGGGGTGTTCCTGGCTTTGCCGAAGTCCTTCCTTTTGATGTTTTCTTTGACTTTCTTAAAGAACTTCTTAAATTTTTGAGTCATCATGGCAATCTCCTCCTCCTCAGAATCAGAATCATCTTCTAAGGCCTTTAGTGCAAGACCTCGTTCTCTCTTTGTCTCATCTTTCTGTTGAGAATATTTCCTAAGTTCATATGTTTGGAGGTTTCCAATCAGCTCATTTAGGGTGATCTTGTTCATGTCCTTAGCTTCTTGGATGGCCGTTACTTTTGCTTCCCAAGAATGAGGTAAAATTCTTAGGATCTTCCTTACCAATTCTTCGGTGGTGAAGGATTTTCCCAAGGATTTCAACTCATTCGTTATGTGAGTGAAGCGAGTGTACATGTCCATTACACTTTCCCGATCACCCATCTCGAACAACTCATACTTTCTCATAAGCAATTCAATCCAGGATTGCTTTACTTGATTGGTCCCTTCGTGAGCTACTTGCAAAGCATCCCAGATTTCTTTGGCCGACTCACATTCAGATATGCGAGTATATTCATCAGGACCTAGGCCAAAATATAGGAGTTTCTTGGCCTTGGCATTCTTCTCCATCATCTTGTAATCTTCAGCATTGAACTCCTTAGGCTCCTTGGGGATTGACTTTCCATCTTCAGTTGTTTTCTTAGGGATGAGTGGTCCATGCTTGATGAGCATCCACAACTCATAGTCCTCGGCTTGGATGTAGTTTTCCATCCTACTCTTCCACCAACTATAGTCTTGGCCATTAAAGTATGGTGGACGAGTTATGGATTGACCTTCAAGCATGCCTTGTGGAGTACTCATCTTCAAGGATCTCTCAAAGGTATTAGCTTTTCAAAGGAGAACCTGCTCTGATACCACTTGTTGAATTAGAGAGTACACAACCACAAGAGGGGGGTGAATTGTGGTGTCCGATTTTCGCAAGTTGCTGGCAAACAGTCTTAGACCCTGTTCGCACAGGTTGTTTCTGAGATAAGCAGAAGCGAAAATCCAACAAAATTGAATGCGGAAATAATGGACACAGGATTTTTACGTGGAAAACACCTCTAGCCCAACTGAGGTAAAAAACCACGACCTACCTCGTGTAGGATTTAAACACTTCACTAAACGGGCTAATCACGTTACAATAGTAACACACCTTGTTACAAATTGCAACCCACGTAACCTGTCTTCCCTAAGACAAGTTACCCCACGTCCAAAATCCCCTTGATTTGGACACACACTCTACTCACTCTTGTGAAAGAAGAATGTAAAGAAAAAAACACCCTATTACAATGCTTCTCAACTAAGCTAATATAGGGTACAATGAAGTCCTAGTATGCCAACTTTGAAAGCTCAATTAATTCACTCACAAAGCTCGGTTTTCTTTTCAAACGTTTTAGCTCATGAACTCAGATTTTTTTTCTTTGAAAACCGATGTGTCCAAGATTGTAAGAAGCCGCCTTTTATAGTGCTTGGAACACAATTCATCAAATTTTTTGGAAACCAAAAAATCTGAAGAATATAGAATCCTTTACCCACAAGGGATGGAAAAACTATTTCTGAAATTTTTGGAAACTAAAATCCTAGAGAAAATAGAATCCTTTAGCTACAAGGGGTAAGGTGACATGAGCTGAAAAACACTTCCTGAACCGCGTGCATAAGGCGGTGTTCTTTAGCAGCTAGCCCATATTTTTCTCAACTACCTTATCCACTTGCCAAAAATTGGATATTCTTTTTATTCAAAAAGATTTTGCAAATCCCTTAAGATTTTTGATAACCGTTTTTTAGGGTAAAGAATAAGATACTCCATAGAAAAATCTTTCTTGCAAATCTTTGAAGAAGCTGCTCAAAATCCAAAAGATAAAAATCGTGCAAAGCAGTTTTTCGCAGCTTATTCTGTAAACACCCTGATCGCCCTGTTTCCAGGGTTGTTCTGAAGGGTGATCCGAAATATTTTTCGAAAAGCAAAACCGTTTCCAGTGAGTGATAAATTAAAACTTTCTAATTGGCATATTAACAAGAGTCTAAAAATATAAAACCAAATCAAATCAAGACATCTTGTTGTAACCACTAGTCATCTTGTAGAACGACTTTGTGCAAACACTTCACAGAATATGCTTCAAACACCGCACGGAACCTGTTTGTCACAGCTGCACATATCTTATGTTTCAAACACTTCTCAGGATATGCTTCAAAACACCTCACAGAACCTGTTCCTCACAGGTATTCTTACATTGCTGACTTGAGTACCTGTTCTTGATAAACCATTAGTCAAGCAGTTTTAATACATTGAGAACAGCAGTAAGGTCCTGTTTGGAAAGCCTGTTTGGTGCAACAACAACAACACTTGGATTTGTTATCATCAAAACTTTATACATTCTAACAGGCGTAGTTTGGACATTATTATTATGCATTTCAGCTATAATCACTATTTGCCATTTTATTACTTGTACATTCTCGATTGTATTTCTACTAACTACAGTGTTGTAGTGAGCGACTTTGTTCAAAGCAATTTTGTTCCATTTTTGCTCAGCGTGGTTTGTCTAAGGTCGTATTCTTGTTATCATCTACTCGTGCTTATTAGTACTTTCTTCATGGATCTGTATATTGAGTATGGTCATCGTTTGTTTATGGTGAGAGGCTATAAGGTTGCTACCTTGTGGCCCAAGGCCAGTCCACTAAACAATCTTTGTGGATCAATTGAATCTCCTTTATCCTGGTTTCTGCTCTGCATGGCTCTTGAACCTCTAGCCTTTGCTAGATTCAAATCACGAAAGGATAATGCTTGGGAGCTAGTCGATTTGGTATGCAAAGTGCAGTTCACAAATATAGCCCATAAACTGATAACTTTGATGTTGATTATTTATATTGAATTTATACAGAAAATTTTGTGTACAAATGGTGATGTTAACTCTTGTTATTGTCATGGTTTGTTTATGGTGAGAGGTCATAAGGTTGCTACCTTTTAGCCCAAGGCCAGTCCACTAAACGATCCATATGGATTAATTGAATCTCCTTTGTCCTGGTTTTTGCTATGCATTGCCCTTGAAGCACTAGGTGTTGCTGGAGTCAACCCACGAAAGCATAATACTCGAAAGCATTTGTTGCTAACTGAGGTGTCCAACTTGAACTCGAACTCGAACTCCAACTCGGTCTGGTTTTCTCTTTTGCTGTAGGCTTTAATTTTTGTAAGGCACTGCCCTGCATTATGTATGCCCTCCTTTTGGATGCTATGCACTTGTTCTTTACCTTTTTTGGTGGCACAGGTTATGGGATTATATGCGCTTCTTTCTTCCTCGGCCTTGTGCTGCCACATCCAGTTCCAGTGGATTGGAGACATCACTGTATGTGTTGCAGCAACCTTTACGCCAAAGTAGTCTTACGGGGCTAGAGGAGAACTCTTATTTTTTCCAGCGACGTGGCTGCCTAGTTTTCTTGTATTCTAGCTTCTTCTTCTTTTTTTTTTTTTTTTTTTTACAGAGATGAATGGGGTAATTGTTACCTCTGACCTTATATTGTATGAAATTATTATTTTTTTCGACATTTTCACTAGTGAGTGGAATTAAGCTCTATTGCTTACTTCCGAAAGCCATCTTACCGACCGATCCGATGGATCAAATGATACAACATGAACGCTCTCTGCACTGGAACTGCTTTAATCATCATTGTTTTTCATGAAAGTCATTTGTTGGAATGTCCAGGGTGCAAAAAAATATCAATTGAGATAGGAAATAGCATTTATTAATCGTACTATTAAGCTAGACATTTTGTTTCTATTTGAAACTATGGCTAACGAACAGAATACGGAATTAATTATAAGGAATTTGGGATTTTCACAATACGATACAATACCAACGGTCAATCATGTGGGGGGAATTTGGTGTCTGTGGAATTCCATTAATATCGATCTTAATGTCATAGCAAAAGATAATAGGGCAATCCATTGTCTTGTTATCGATAAAGACAGTAGTAAACAATTTCTTTTGACAGCAGTTTATGCTCCTGCACAGGAAAGAGACAGACATTTTCTGACACCATCTTAATCAACTCAGCAACTCCATTACCTTACGTTGGTGTATAATGGGGGATTTTAATGAAATGTTGTGTTCTTCTGATAAGATTGGTGGTACTCCTTTCACTAGTTCTCGAACACGTCGCCTTAATGATTTTTTGAATTACACTCGAAGTATTGATGTGAATGTCTAAGGGCGGGTGTTCACTTGGAAAAAAAATCCTACGCGACCAACTGGTTTATGAAAAACTTGATAGAGTTCTACTCAGAGAGGACTGTGCGCAGCTATTTCCTTCCTACATAGTCAATAATGGCTCCTTTACATGCTCTAATCATGCTTTTGTGCTGCTCAATACGGAGCCAGCGCATCCGCCTCGAAGCGGCACGAATTTCAAATACCAATACTCCTGGGTTCACTACCAAGAAATGCACAGTATTGTCAAACAAAATTGGAGAACGAGAGTGCAAGGCACTTCTATGTATTAGTTAGTACAGAAACTGAAAAAAACCAAATTGGACCTTAAATCGTGGAGTAAGCATACTTTTGGAAATTTTAAACATAAGTTAGAAAGGAATAAGGAACAACTTCTACATGTTGAAGCCAAGTTAGTCCATGGGCCAAATAGTGCTCGATTAAATAACTGGCACTACAGACTTATAAAGCAACAGGAAAAGATGCACCTCTTTAACCAAAAATATTGGGAGAAGTTTGCAAGAAAAGATTGGTTGGTAAACGACGATAGAAACTCCCGATATTTCCATCAGTCCATGAAGGCAAGAAAGACACGAAGCAAGATTACGAAAGCTAAGAATAATTCGGGAGTTTGGGTTGATGAATGTGCACAAATTGAAAAAATGTTTATCACTGACTTTACTGCTAGGTTTAAATCAGCTCAGGCAAGCACCTCTAATATTAATATGGAAATGTTTAATTTAGTCACTGCCGAAGATAATCAAAGTTTATAACAGCCCATTCAAGAAATAGAAATAAAGGAAGCTCTTTTCCAAATGGACAAGTTTAAAGCTCCAGGGCCTGACGGCTTCGGAGTGGCTTTTTTCCAAGACTACTGGCATATTATTAAAGATGATGTCTGTCGGGCTGTAAAATCCTTTTTTGAAGTACGCTTACTGCACTAATTCCGAAAGTGTGTCAGCCAACAACCACTGCCCAATTCCGACCCATTAGCCTGTGCAACACCGTTTATAAACTTATCTCAAAAATTCTTGCTAATCGAATGTGCCCGATTTTGGAAAAGATAATTGACCCGACCCAAAGTGCCTTTGTGCCTAAACGTTCCATCCATGACAACATTCTACTTACACATAAAATCATGAACAAATTCAAAAATATGAAAGGGAAAAAAGCTTGGGTAGCACTCAAGCTTGATATGAAAAAAGCCTATGATAGAGTTGAATGAGATTTCCTATTTAATACTTTACGTATTTTGGGATTTCTTTCCAAGTGGTTAGGCCTAATTAAGGCATGCATTTCTGCTGTTTCATGCTCAGTCATTGTCAATGACAATGTATGCGGATTCTTTACTCCAACCAGAGGTATTCGACAAGGGGACCCCCTATCCCCTTATCTCTTCCTCTTATGCATGGAAGTTCTAACCAGAGCCCTCCGTAAGGTGCTTGGTTGAAAAAAGTGCGGGATTGGGTTCAAGCTTTCACCGCGAGCTGCTAAGATCCTATGCTTGCTTTTTGCCGATGATAATCTTCTTTTTTGCCGAACTAATCTTGAATCCTGCCATGAGTTAAGTTCAGTTCTGCGTAATTTCTGTCGAAACTCGGGCCAGCTCGTTAACTTCCATAAATCATCATTAACGTTCTCCAGTAATTCCACTTTTCATGACAAGAAAATTGTGTCATCTATTTTTAACATTACACATCAAACCAATCTTGGTAAGTACCTTGGGTGTCCAGTTTTTAAGGGCCGACCAAAAGCAGAAACTTTTTATGAGTTACTAAATAGAACAGCTGCAAAATTGCAAACTTGGAAGACCAGATATGTCTCTAAGGTCGAAAGGGTGACACTAATTCAATCTCATATCGAATCAATGCCTGCATATACACTGCAATGCTTTTAATTGCCTAAAGAAACTAGCTGCCGGATAGATAAAATAAGTAGAGATTTTTTCTGGAAAAAATCTCATGAAAATAAGGGGATGCACATGGTTTCTTAGGATAAAATCTGTCAACCCAAGAAAGCTGGAGGTCTTGGACTCAGAAAAATGGAAGCAATTAATAGTGCTTTTCTAAGTAAATTAACTTGGAAATTGATCCATGATCATGGTTTGTGGGTGGAACAAATGCAAGCGAAATACCATATTGATGCTAACTTCTTTCCTCTCAAAACCAAAAAACATGATTCCTGGGCTTGGAAATGTATCATTAATAATCGACAATAATTTAGGAAAGGAGTAAGGTGGAAAGCGGGTACTGGAGTTAATATTAACTTCTGGCTCGATAACTAGTGTGCAAATGACAGCTTAGCCAATCTGCTCAACATCATGGAGCTCTCCTGCATTGATACATCTCTTAAGGTATCACAGTTTATAACGGCAACCAAAGAATGGGACATGACACAACTAGTTTATTAGTTGACTCTGTCCAGTTACAGTGGATTCTTGCAACCCCTATCCCTGTTAGTTCCATTCCTGACTCTTTGCACTGGGGACTTTCTGGAAATGGTCAGTTTTTCACTAAGTCAGCGACTTGGGCCACACATGGGCTTAACCTAGTCAACCCACCTGTATGGGAGTATAAATGGATTTGGAATTTAGATGTTATGCCAAAGTTAAAAATTTTTCTTTGGCAAATTTGTCATGCATCGCTGCCTACGAGAGGAACCTTAGCTCAACGAGGCATGCCCATTAATTCTCATTGCCCTTTTTGTCACACAACAACTGAAGATACGACCCATTTGTTTTTGGGATGTGCTGTATCTTAGGATTGTTAGAGATTATTAGTTTCTCACAATTGGCTTAACATGACCCCCCATTTCGACCGGCAAATTGGTAAATGCTTAGTGACCCCAGAGCTACCGGTCCTGCAGTTAAAATGGATAGATTAGTTGCCCTGCTATGGAGTATATGGAAAACAAGGAACAATATAGTGTTTCGTAATGAAACGCCCAACCTAAGAATAATATTGATCAGAGCCAAAAGAGCTACTGCTGAATGGCGCATTAGGCACAACCTTACACATTCAATTCAACTACCAAACCCAATTATCTCAACCACCAACCAGAATAAGACATATTGGGTAGCATGGGAGAAACCACGAGGGGGGTTCATCAAAATCAATTTTGATGGGTTCAAATCATCACAAGGTACAGCAGGAGGATTCATCATCCGTGATTGGGAAGGAAAGTTCATCCAAGCTTCAGCATTCAATTTGGGAAGATCATCAATCTTAGTAGCAGAAGCAACAACAATGCATAATGGTATTAAAGAAGCAGTCCAAGCAGGTTTCACTCACATTCAAATTGAAGGAGATAACAAAATTCTCATCCAAGTAGTTCAAGGACATATTCAACCCCCATGGAAAATTCAAGTACTCGTGTAAGATATATTAGCTTACACTAAATTATGTAACAAGATTATTATGCATCATATTTTTCATGAGGGTAATTGCACAGCTGATTGGCTGGCAAAGTTTGGTCACTCCTTACATTCCACGGTTGTTTGGAATGTGGTCCCATCTAGGGACCTTCTTTCTGTCCTCTATGAGGATAATTTAGGGAGAACTCTTGAGAGAAGGGCTGCCTAGATTTTACTGCTTACCTTTCTTACCAAAAAAAAAAAAAAAAAATGCACTGGGTGATATCAAACTTTAAGAAAAGATGATTGGTATCCTCTGTCTCCGTTTGACAAAAGGGCAACGTGAATCAATGTTCATTCCCCTATTAGGTAAAGTGCTTCTAGTTGGCAGAGAATTATGGGGCCATAGGAATAACTTAAGTTTAGGCATAATATCTAGATTCCAAATCCACTTGTATTCCCAATTGGGCATGTTAGTCAAAATCCAAACCATGTGCTGCCCAAGTTGAGGTCGTGGTAGAAAAATCTCCACTCCCATACAAACCCTAGCAAAATGGAGTCGGGGATGGTACTGAAAGGTAGTAGCGTACCAAGGATCACATGCAGATAAGTTACATCCACCAATGGTTGGAGTTTGGTAGTATTCTATTCCCTGTTATCTGTAACCAAAGCTGATACTTTAAGCATTGTATCAATAGAAGACAGATCAGTAATGGCCATTCAATTAGCCAGATTATCATTAGTACACTAGTTATCCAGCTAGAAATTAATATTCTGACCCTTACCTACTTTCTACTTGATTCCTTTCTTAAATAGCTAACGATTTTTAAGCAAACAATTTCAAACCCACGAATTCGCTTTTTTTGGTTTAGCTAAGAAGAAGTCTTCATTGGTAGGATACTTTGCACTAATTTGCTCAAGACAATGGCTCTTTCCATGAAATAATTTTCCAAGTTAATTTACTTAAGAAAGCGTTATTAACTGCTTACATCTTTCTTAGCTGAGTCCCCCTTCTTTTTTCGGCTGACAGATCTTGTCACATGCCACCAAAGGCAATCCTTTTTCATGATTAGATTTTTTTTTTCCAAAGAAATCTCTGCTGATTTTATCAATTTGATGAGATATTTCCTTAAGAAGTTGGAAACATTGGATTGTATGGGCTAACATTGACTCTAAATTAGCCTGGATTAGTGCAACTGCTTTGGATATCTATTTGGATTTCCAAGATTGAAATTTTCTAGCCATTCGGTTGTCTAACTTTGAAAATGTTTCAGTTTTTGGTCTACCCTGGAACATTGGGAATTTAAGATATTTACTTAGATTGTCCTAATGACTACTATTAAAAATGGAAAAGGCCATGTGCTTATCTTGTGCTTTGACATTTCTAGAAAATGTTAACGATGATTTGTGAAAAATTAACAAGTTGTTCCAAATTTTGGCAAAACCTAGTCAAAATACTATTGAGTTCTTGGCGGGATTCAACATTAGTCCTACAAAACAGGAGACTATCGTCCTTAAAAAGTAAGCATGGGATTTCTTATGCGCCTGGCAAAATTTTAATTCCTATCCCATATTTACTTTTCCTGAGTGTCTTTCATAGCATTCGTGTTAGTCCTACCATGTAGATGATAAATAGATAGGGCAAAAGCGGATCTCCTTGTAGAATGCTTCTTGATGGTTTAAGGAAACCATGAACATCATCATTTATAGTAAGAGAATAAGACACTGTTAATATAAATTCTCGAATCCAATTAATCTATTTAGGGTAAAATTATAAACTAGTCAATGCTTTGAATAGAAAAGTCCATTTCACTTAGTCATAAGCCTTTTCCATATCCAACTTAAGTGCTACCCATGCTTTTTTTTTCCCTAGTCATATTCTGTAGTTGCGTGAGTTGGCTTGCTTTTTTTTGGCTTACCAACCACAACTCATGGGGAGCATAAGCAATCAACCTAAGCTTGGATGGTTTCAGTATGCGAGTTGAGCCTAAACCTTGGAGTCTAGCTCATGAACTCTTCAAGCATAAGAACCCAACCGAGAATGCATGAGGAGAGTTAATGAGCTTGACTAAAGGTTATAGAGTTTTCACGAGCTTTTTAGTAACAAATATTAGGATTTAATTAGTACTTAAACTTCTAACGTAAACATAATTACTTTGGCGATAAACTACTAATCATGATGATAAAAACACAATGTCTCCTTTATCTACTTAACCAACTCCTTATGGTCTTTCCTTTCTTGTCTCTCCTCATGTTAATACTTAGACTTTTCATCTCCTCACATGTTATGTAAAAGGAGAGGGTGTACAAGTTTGCATCCCCTACCTTATTAACTACTGGTCGGTGATGCTAGCAATTTAACACCTATTAATTATACAACATTGAGAATTCTCCACCGACAATCAATTATGCTCATTAATGATCCCGTTGTATTATCCTAAAAGTCTCATAGTGCGTTAGAGTCTTAAGAAGCGAGGTCCATATCCAATTTATCATAAAACAAAAACTTATATCCGAGCCTCATGGAATTTAAACTTTGGCTCAAAGCTTGTGGCCAAATTTAGGTTTAAGTTTTAGATAAATCTTGAACGAGCTTACCCTACTCTTGAGGGGAACCTGAATATGATTTTACCTAGGGGTAAGCAGTTCTGGTAGCTACTCTAAAATTTTGAAACTAAATCTAGAATCCATCAATTACACCAATTCCTAGCTTTCAAGAACTGGAATCAGAATCTATAGTTCCAGTTTTAGTTGGATGGTGCCCATAGCGCCCACTGGACTTGTTGGTACCTAATAAATTAAATGTCTTTATTTTTTTGAAGGGGAAAGAAGGATGTTTAATCTTTATCTATATTGCCCTTTTATCATTACAAATTACACAAAATATGAAGTTTCTTTTATAAGTAGGCATTTTTTTATCTTAATAACTTACAAATTTCAATAATTAATTCGTCAATTATGAGCAGAAATTAATTGAGATTTGGTTGGGGTTACTACCCAAGAAGTCCTCTTTATAGAAAAAAGAAATTGAACAGCGAAAAAAAAGAAAAACAAAAGAAAAGATGGCGAAAAGCTAAAAGTCATTTGCTTCTTTTCCTCTAATCGGCTCCCGTTCACATTTCGTCATTTTTTTAGGGGGGGAATTGGTCAAAATTAGTTGTACCGGTTTCTCTTTTTTAGGAAACCAAGGTTAAAACTAGAGGAGAGTGGTTTCGGGTACCTACCTAAAAAATTGGGAATTAGAACCAGTCAAACCTATTTGAAACTTTGAGAATTGGAACCTTAGGTTTCGATTCCAATTCCAAGATGCCTGTTGTACTTAATGTTTAAATTTTAGTACCTAATAAATTATTTTCTTATTTATTTGGAGGGGGAATGTTTTATTTTTTTCCTACCTTCATCTTCTATCTTTACACAAAAAGAAAGTTAATTTATTAAGTTTGTGTTTTTTTATCTTGGATACTTGAAAAATATAATGATTCATTCTTCATTAGTAGTGAAAAATTAACTTACATTGCATTAATTTCACTATTTAAAGAGTCAATTTTTGTAAGAATAAAATTTGCTAAAAAAGAAATAGAGAAACAAAAGAAAATGTAGTAAATAAATCAAAAAATTATTCATTGTTCTCTTTCTAGACCGGTTCCAAGTTCAGGTTCTAAATATTTTTTGGATGAAAGGAACCAGAACCGACCAGACTAGTTCCTCTTTTTTAGGAACCATTTAACCAGATCCGAACAGGTTTTAGGGTACCTAAGAATCTTGCTTACCTCTAGTTAAAACTGTTTGACTAATTCAAAGGGACCCCTAATTGTACAGGTTCCTATTTATTAGAAACCAAAGTTTAAACCATTAGACTGATTCATGGGAACCCAAGAACTGTATGTAACCTTGGTTTTACCAATTTTGGTGAGCCCTAAGTTAAGCCCTAAGGTGAATGCACACTCTTGTGTCAAGTTATGACCTCAATAAACTCGGGTTCTACTCAGCTTAAATACGACCATATTCGTAGCTAACTTTCTCATGCATCATGTTTCTCTACTGGTTTTTGCTAAGATTAGACTGCTTACACCTTGCAGAAGCTAAAATCTTTTTAGTATCTTTTATATGATATTTAGTTGAATTTGTGGTTCATTTGGTTATATGTAATCAAGGTGGTAATAAAATCAAAATGGCAATGATGATTCCATTATCATATTTGGCTTACCATTAAGGGATGTAATTAAGAATACATTGTAATCATATTCACCTCAATCTATGCAAATATAATTATTTGGTTTTTCCTAAACTGTTGTGATTGCATATCTCTGAACCTAAGTCTATCCAACCATAAGCTATTATATTTGGAGACTCTCTCTTCTCTCTGTTGCCCCTACTCTGCTTCCTATCTCTTAGTACTACACCACCGTGTTTTTTAAGGTTTGAAGCCCCCTTCCCCCCTCTCTCCTTCCTATATTAGATAAATATTAACCCAAATCATGATCATATTATTATTGTTGCATTTTTGTAAGTTCTAAACATCATCTCTCTCTCTCTCTCTCTCTCTCTCTCTCTCTCTCTCTCTCTCTCTCTCACACACACACACACACACACACACACACACGCGCGCGCATCATCATCATCATCATCATCATGATCTTCTTCTTCTTCTTCTTCTTCTTCTTCTCTCTAATTGCTCAACTTGAATAATATAATATTATTGTAATTTAGAGGAAATAGAGTGAAGTCTCATGCGTATCATAATCATGATGATAAGATATCGGATGATAATTATTGACAAAGCTACAAAACAATTAAAGTAGGCAAAATAAAAGCGAATTGAATTACAATATTGCACGCTACCTGTAAAATAAAGTATTATTTATAAACGAATTCTTCCCATTATAATTACAAAAACTTTGTAACCAAAGGCCACATTAATGTATACTACAAGAAATGTTGCATATATCCGTGCTTAAAATTGCCTCTTCCACTCTTATACCCGTGGCTAGGTTTATTTGTCACGCTTAATATAAGCGTGCATAGGGTATCAGCGGGAAAAAATTCATCACGCTTAATATACGTGGCAGACAGTGTAGTACCCACGCCTACACCCATGGAAGCTGCATTATCTACCACGCTTATAGGTGTAGGGAGATTCCCCTCGCTTGTATCCATGGCCAGAGTACCCTCGGAGCGAAAAATCATTTTCACCACTCTGTCGCTTATAAGTGTGGCGTTCTGCATTCAATAACTAACTTTCAAATAATTTAAGCAGATAACTAATTTTGGCAAGAAAATTTTTATATAAAGAAAATAACAAGTCATTGTTTTAAAAAATACAAATAATTTATATTTAATAACGCATTGCAATTATGTATATATATACATACATACATACATACATACATATATATATATATATATATATATTATATATATATATATATATATATATCCATCATACATTATATGTATTATATACAATATATATATGTATATACATATATCTATATATATCTATATATATATATATATATATATAATATGTAATACATACATATTAATATAGTATATATATATATCTATAATATATATATGATAATACCCACATATATATATATTATATAGTATATAGATATATATATATATATATTATATATATATATATATATATGTATATATGTAAGGAGAGGAGGGAGAAAGAGAGAGAGAGTACATATTTAACAAAAATTTACATGATACAAAAAAAGTACAATAGCATTATAATCATGAACCAATCAATTGCCATCCACTAAGCTGAAAAATAACAAGTATTCAACCACATAATAAAAAGTGCGAAATCTATGCAAATAACTATCAATAAATTGATTTCAACATGTGTATAAAGTATTCGCTCACAACTTAACTTTGTTTGCAATACACATATATAAGATTGAACTTAAACAGAACGAATGAGATCGGTGGTGTTAAACTTCATAATTTCAAGTGAACACTTCACGAACCCGAACTTCACATCTGATTTTGTGGCATGCTGTCCTTGGGTTCAACCTGAAACCAGCAAACCCATTCATTGGAGTTAAATAGAACAAACAACACCGCCAAGAGAAAAAAGCTTCTAATTAAGAAGATTGTAAGATGTAATATTCGTTCGCCTTTATAGCTAGATACTCTCGCTCTACAAACATTCTACAAACATTATGTAACATATATACCCTAAGGCTAGTTTTTTTAGTATATTCCCTAATTTTGAAAAAAATTCGGCAGAGTTCCTCCTAGAACTTGAATATTTTCCTTTTACAACATGCCATAAATATAACAAGAAATCTCAATGGCTACATGCCGAAGCAAATCAACTCAACAGCCAACACGCCCAGAGTAACCAATACAAATCCAACAACCCATTACCCTCAACAAATCCAAAAATCAATCAAGCCACGATAGGGCATTGTAATACACAACACAAATTGCAACATTAAGCATAGTTAGAGATTATCAAGATTATGTGTTACATGAGCTTTCAGCTTCGATTTCCATGTGACTTCAACAAGGTTAATATGATATTGAGGTAACATATCTCGTATGGAATGAGAGAAATAGTTAGGTAATGGATTTCCAAATTTAATGCGCACAAATGTTTATACAATATCCCCTACAATATCATAACAAAGACAACTAATCTAGTAATCATGTTACTTACATTAGATGAAACAGAAAAGAGGGTCATTTCAGACAACATTGAAAATTAAACCTATACAACTGTGTGTACAAATATTGATTCATCAAAAGATATAAAATTGGTACCGAAGATACGAATGCCAGCGTGAAGTTCAAACATTCAAGCCCCTAGTTTATGACTCAACCAATACAAAATTGAAGGCTAAAATCAAATTGATCACCCCAATCTAACTATAATAACCTAAAATGTCACTCCTCAAACCTCAACGAAACCATCAAGTACTAGCCATCAAAAACCTAAAATCAGCCCCTCTGAACCTCAAAGCTCGATCAATTCAACAACCTAATCGACATAATCAGACAGCAAAACCCTAACCTCGCAATTGAAAATGCCCATGTAACAACAATATCAAAACTTTGAGAGAGTGAGAGAGAGAGAGAGAGAGAGCGAGAGAGAGAGAGAGAGAGAGAGAGAGAGTGTGTGTGTGTGTGTGTGTGTGTGTGTGTGTGTTTCTGTGTGTGTATACTTGATGATGCCCCTCAACTTAGTGGAGCAATCCCCTAATGATCTTCTGATTGAATGAACAGCTGAGTTTTAATATCGTAACTTCACAAACAATTCTAGGGAGCTACGGAGAGAAAGAGAAATAAAGACAAAGACAAAGACAAACTTGTCTGGGCTTTAATTAAATTTTGTTATATTAAAATCTGGGCTTTAATCAATTTATGCTTCAACCAATTGTCTAAATCCTTAGAATCTAGGCTTCTACAAATTGTCTATATCTATTCCCTATATAAAACTAACACCTTTAGTCACTGGACATCTTCAAAGGTGTTAAAAGTCAACCAATTAGCTAAGACCAAACTCTTAGATATTAATCACCACCAGTTTTATGCATACCCATCCCTAAAAACCCTCTTCCTCTTGTAAGCTTTAGCACTAGTATTGTCTTCTACTAACTATCTAAGCTTTCAGTTCTCAAATTGTACAAAGGGTGAGCCCTATTCATTAGAAAATCATTGTTGTCCAAATGAATCCCATTCAACATCAAAGTCAAATACCATGATGCTTTTAAGTATAAATATCCATTAATGCTATAACAAAGGTCAAGCAAATCCTATAATTTTGAACTATTCATGTTGTTGTCCCATCTTGTTGTACGTCACATTTGGTTAAAGTCTGAAAAGTATTGAAAGTAATACATTAGAATTTAAATTAATAGTATGACAATGCCATCGAAAATCCTAATTTGTATGAGAACTAGCCCCAATAAAAAACCCTAGAAGTAGGAATCAAATTGAGATTGAAACCAAAAGCATTTTTTAAAAGAAACACACACTCCTTTTGTAAGAGCCTTTCATTTGATCATTTAGGGTTCCCTAAAAAGTCATGAAGCCATGCCCAAAACCACAATTCCAATGGGAAGCTCCTCAGCCAACTCCACAACCAAAATCTCATCCCTTATCACGCCCACTCAAGGATTTTGTGCTTCCTATGATTATTTACTTGATCCAGTAAAGATTGACTTTGAATATATTTCTGATTATACAGTGCCTTATTTGAATGGTTTTGGCTAAATTGGTGCTTGACTGAAAATTAGAAATATCTACCTCTTTCCTCTTTTGTGAATTGGGCGGATTTTGTGCTTGTTGATTGCATGCACTTTCCACAAAGCTATGACAATCATCTTCAGAAACCCCATATGTCAAGGGGTTACCGTGGGTGAAGTTGTCCTTTTTACATCATAAAAAGGGGCAAATGAGTTAGAACAATCTACATTCCAATTTAACAAATATCATATTGGGGAAAAAAACTCACTTTAGTTGTCGTAAATTGTTTTTGTTGTTTAGTCTGCCCTTTTATTCCTAAGGGATTAATAACTTGATGAGAATTACCTTCCTTTGAAATTGATGGAGTCATGGAAGTCAAGCTAGGCCCCTTGCGAACTCCTTGGATGCAATTCAACTAAATGAAAACAATAGTCAAATATTTTCCAAATAATATCAATTAGCCAAATAATAGGCAGTAGAAATATTTAAGTTTCAAGCAAGTACTGCTCGATCTGTAAATCCTCTAACCTGAACTCTTTCATCAAAATTAAGCCTTCTAACAATGTTTGGTTGCTTTGAGTACCGAGAAGTATTTTTATTTTCCCCGGTAGGTGTGTTTTGATCTTCCACCTAAAAATAAATTACAATATGATACAAAACTTCAGCAACAAATAATTAACTATGCAATGCATTTACATTAGACCATAACGGTATGATTTATGTGCACAAAATAAGGACTCACTTGATTTTCAGTTCCATCACCTAACATCGCAAAGTTTTCCATCCCATTTGTCACGCCAACATGTTCCTTGCTGATTTGAGTTGTACAGGACTTGTTAACACCTTCAAGGGAATTCGACTAAATAAAATGATAGTTAGATGTTGATATGATTGTATAAGTACTAGCAAAGAAAAAGTCTAAGACATTGCACATTATAAGAAAACATTCAACTGAATCTTGAATAAAATCAGAAACCCCTCGCGCCCAAGATAAATCAATAAAATTCAAAAAGAAGGGTGGATGTTTTATTTGCACTTGTATGTTCTCTTTGCCTCAATCAATTCTTTGTTGACTTACCTATAAGGAATAATCTAGATTTGGACTTAAGTTTTTGTGATAGCAAAAAATACATAACAAGTACTTGCCATGCGTTTGTCTCCTATGCCAGAAGTGTTCGCGATTCTTAAATTTCTGGAATGAAACAGGCAGAGTTTCGTCAGAAAACTAACCGTAACCCAAGCTTAAAACCTTACAATTCGTACTTGCATGGTAAAACATAACATGCGAACCTGAACAAGCTCGACGGCTATACACCAGAGACCACAACTCGACGGGGCACATGCCTGGTGTACTTAAATTAGAAAATTTTTAATAAAAAATAAAAGGTACAACTCAACGGATTACACATCCGGAGCACGGGGGTTACATCCCGACATCCCATGAACTCAAACCATATGCAAGTTATTACTTAACTCGATGGTTGGCCCATATATATGCTTACATGAACCAATGTAACTAACTCACATATGCTTATAGGAGCTTGCGATTTAGCATAATACATCATTCAATACATGAACCAACATGCATGTAGGAAATTTTCAAAAGGGGTGCACCTGTATGTTGTTTTTGCGTTCAACAATTCTTCCTTGCTGACTTACCTATAAACAATCAAAATTAGGTACTATAGTGTTTAGAAAAATTAAACACTAGATTATGTATGGGATAAATAAATTTATATGTCTAGAGAATACTAACTCACTTGGTTCACAACATTAAGCGACCTAGAAGTAGGAGCAATTCCACCTTTATCCCTCAATACAGTAGAATTTTCAAGTTGACCTGAATCCTTAATGCATGCGTCGTTCTTCTTACCTAATCTAGGTGTAGGTGCCAGAGAGTGTGGTACTTTTTCACTAGCTAACAGCCTGTTACTCCTTTGATTCTCTTCGTAATCATCACCTTAATCACAAATCAAGTAAAAAATTTAACATTCACCTTATCCAAAGTTTATTTAAAATCTATTTTTCATGATGGTAACTTATTAAAAAGTAAGAAAACCATGGATTCAAAATGACCTGAGATACTATATGCACATCATCACTTCATTGTGATTTCAAGTAAGAGACCTCTTTGCACAAGGATTGGACCTCTTTTAGTAATAAGCTCACTATGCTCAAATCCAAAGCTCCAACCCCGCTTTCATGATTACATTTGGCATGGAATTGATTAGAGGTGACTCCAGGCCTAACTCTTGTGACCCTCCCATTACTTTCAGGGCCCATCAACTTACTGTAAGCAAAAGTCTCTGCTGGCACTGTGGCTTCAGAGAACACTACTTCTGAAGCACTCGGTTTTTTTTTTTTTTTTTGACAATATCAATAGCAACATTCTATATGAATTATTAGCCAACAAATACCAAAAGTTATCATTAAACAAGAATAGATGCAGTAAAGAATGACATATTTTATGAAAAACTACAAAAAAAGTGCATAAATATTAATGCACATGCCATAAATTTCTTAATAGCAGGTTCATGATAAGACCCATCTTTATCTTGATGAGTCTCCATGAACCCTTCCAAGGGACTAGGTTCTCTTTGATGCTCCTTCTTCTATAAATCAATGTACAGATGTAAATAAAGTATTCTATCCATACCAAAGTTAATAAATTCTTTCCTGTAAGCCTGTGACACTGAGCTTGTCTAACTCTTTGATATGCTGACTATAAACACTCATGCACTTCCATTTTCCAAAACTTACCCACTTACCCAACAACCAAAATTGAGCAAAAAATTGACTTAAACTGGTGAGAAAGGATGAAAACACTAACAGACCCCTTGCCCAAGACCCTCAATAATACTAGATTTACAGTCTCAGTTTTTTTAAAAAATACAAGTTTTGGAAAATTGGTTCACTCACAAAATTATCCCTTTTGATGGCAAAACTTTGTGACCCACTTGTATGTGCATGTAATTGCTTCCCTCTTGCTCTTTTTCCATTTGTAGACCATTTCTGCATAACAACAACAATCATCTTGTTCTAAGAGGGTGTAGGTTACTTCTAACGAATGGTAAACCATTAGGAAAGACCTTATCATGTGTTTGATAATTACAATTTATGCTAAAAAGATCTAGCTGATTTGTATAGTATTATCTTAGAAGCTATAGCTCTAGCAAGTCATTTGACAATATTCAGTTTGAACATCAAACATTCACCAATTTTATCTCAAAAGTAGCCTAATTGATGCCTTAATGCGGCCCAGTCATGGGTTAGCTTTGAGTTCTACAATCTGAACTAGGACGAGTTTCCATCTCTTTGAAAAATGATTAGTATACTTGAACCAAGAAGTGCAACCTTGTAGCTTGCATGACCCCACCTACTGAGGAAGTGATAGCACCAATAGTGATTAGAGAATATAATGTTGTTGCAAGAGTCAGAACATTAGACCAACAGTGAGAGCTTTGAAGTCATGTACGACAATAACAAAGTAGACAAAGCATCTCCAAACATATCATAAACCAAATAGATCAAAAGCATCACTTCAAAATATCCTGAAAATATGATTATGTTTTCTTCTGATTCATGGATCCCACTGCAGCATTACACAAAGCCAACAAATGGAAGAAAGATTAGACATACCAAATAGCAAGAACAATAATGTCACATAGCCATGGAAAGTCACATCAGATCAAACATATTACTAGTATACACACCACCCAAAACATCTCCTAAAACATGGCAATTCAGATAGAATCAAAGCATCATTTTTTTTTTTTAACATACCTGAAACTTATTCGAAAAAATAATTCACCAAACCAACCCACATCTGGTCACCTATAGCCGATGGATGCTTACTTCTTTCCAAATTATAAAACACCTTTTTGTGGTATCTTCTTTAACATATTTGCATCTCAAGGAATACTTGAAGCCTCAAACTCTTTCTCCAACTGACTTTAGAATCTTCTGATTCACTTGTACACCATCTGGCAACATAAACTTCCCCTAAGAAAACAAAAGTTCTAAGTAATTATTTGAACTAGCTACTTTCAAATAACATGCATCAACCACGATATGAATAATGCTTACCCTAATAAATACTATGATCCGATCTTTAAAGTACTGTGGTAGTAATCGCCAATCTTCATAGGTAAGGGGACATATGCGAGGTCTCTTAGCAACATCAGCGAGGTATCTGTTAAATACAGTTTCTGCTTTTTTTATGGGTTGGAATAAATTGTTTAAAGGTACCATAATCCTCTGCAGTGGGACCAATTTATATGCCATGTTCACATTGATTCTCCCTCCAAACTTTCTAACATTGCCAGCATCATCTGTAAAAAAAAAAGAAAAAAAAAACAAGAATATGACCATCGTATTAGTAAACAACCTGTAGCTAAAGAAATCGTTGTGCAAGTAAATTAACTAGTTGAGTATTTAAGATTATATTACTAATGATTAACACCTCTTTATCATCTTTAAAATCGTTAAGTATGGTGATCAGTGAGGAATTCATATTAGTTGAAACTCTTCATTCAAAAATATTTTCTTCAACAGTTTCACCATCTTCTTCTCCCAAATCAGGAATCCTATCAATGTTATCTAAAGATACATCTTCCCCAGTTGCATCTTCATGTTGAACAGATTTAAGGTACTCTTCTAAGGTAATTATGGATCAGAACATGATTATGATGCTCCAAAACTTATAGGGAAAACATGCGTTAGTTAATGATCACAACTGAGGGGGGGAATAAGAACTAACTAAGACAAAAGCTAATTAGTTGATGTAAAATACCACATGCTAGATTATAAAAAACACCCATCATCTACTCAGGGAAAGAGAAGAGTAACACATCATTCTTTGGAAAATTGAGAAAGGGAAAAGTATTCAACACAGAAATGCTCGTACAAGCAGACACTACAAAACCCCGAGAAGGATAGCGATGACACTTAAGAAAGCATAGAAAATAACTGTTCAACCTAGTTTTCACTAAGTAGCAGACCAAGTTATTCCCTAAGCACAAACAGGTTCTACATGTGATCAATTCTATTCCTCACGATCAACAGTAGCCCAATTAACTGGATCTCTGGATGCATCTTCTTTTGACATATTAGGAGGCATGCTATGAGGATACAATTCATCATCATCTACCATGGTTGATCCTAATTGGTAGCTATCTCTTGGCTTCACTTTCGCAACATGAACCCACCCCTTTGTCTTTCTCATCTTCAACATAAAATACTTGATTGGCTTGTGATGAAAAAATATCTGGATCATCCTTCAAGGTATTTTCTTTCTGTATCTTATGTGAAAAATTCAAGAGAGTGAATCCTCTTTCGTCCTCTTTTCTACCCCAACTTGAGTTTACATCCACCCAATCACGTCAAATAGAACTAACTTACATTCCAAAAAGTAGTCCAACTCAATGATGTCGATGATCTTTCCATAGTAAGGTTTTTCATTAGCTTCTACCATAACCCCATGGTTTAGAGTTTTCTTTGTCTCATCTCGAGCTTGAGTATGGAATTTATACCCATTAATATTAAAAGCCTTCAATCTTTTAGCTGTGGACTTCGGACCCTAAGCCACAGCTTTTAACACTTTTGCTTTTTGGTTATTAGCATCCATATTAGGAACATGAGGAATTGAGCAACAAGGTGAGAAGAGCATTGAAACAGTAATGCTTCTAAAGCACTCATCGGAAGGTTTTGAGGATACCATTTGTTCCAACCAACTCAGGAAATCCTCAAGTAACCATTTTTGCTTAAGTCTCTCACTAGGCTCTTGTGAACAAAATGCAAGGCGTTCATCCATGAACGATCTATAAGTAATAAACTTGTGAAATGAATATTATAACACTTTTGACATTTACCACATAAGACTGGAAAGCTAATTTTACTAACCTAGGATAAAGATCTATCCCATCAACATGCAAGAGCACATATCAATGGGCTTGCTTGGGACTCAACTCAGCCATTTCGACCATTACAACCTGACCTTTAGGTTGCCTACCATTGTCAAATACATACATCTCTGCATTAGGATTAGAGTCTTCATTCCTTTGTGGACGATTAAAAACAATTTCAACCCCATCAAAGTATCTTGAGCAGAACGTTATGCACTCTTGTGTAATGTATCCTTCTACCATTGATCCTTCTGGTTGTGCTTGATTATGGACATATCCTTTTAACCATGCCAAATACCTACAAATTGCCGCTAATATATGATTTCTATAGAAAGAAAGAATGAAAAAGAATGAAAAAAGATGAAGACTTGAAGGCCTCACCGCTCTATTGGATACATCCATCTATAAAATACAGGCCCTCCAAGCTTTGCTTCCTCTGTCAAGTGCACGATCAGATGCACGATAATAGTAAAAAAACCAGGTGGGAACACTTTCTCCATATGACATAGTGTGAGAACCACACTGCTTTGTAGCTCATCCAATTTATCAACATTCAGCTCTTTTGTACATAATTGCTTAAAAAAATCAAAAAGCTTGCACACTAAAACTACAAGATTATCATCCTTAACCACTCACATTACAATTGGAAGTAAGTCTTGCATTAGAATATAACAATCATGGCTCTTGAAATTAAATAATTTGTGCTCCTTTAAATTGATACATCGAGAGATATTACTTGCATATCCATCTGGTGCCTTCAGGTGCTTCAAGACTTTTAGCAATGAGGTTTTCTCATCAACAGATAGATTATAAGGAGCAACAGGTAAATGATATTTGCCATTTGGTGACACAATTGGGTGGAGATTAAGCCTTATTTGCATTTGTTGAAGATCTTGGTGGGCCTTCAAGTTATCCTTGCTCTTCCATCCTAAATTTAATAAAGTTCCTAACAAATTGTCACCAATATTCTTCTTAATATGCATTACATCCAAATTATGACAAAGACGGTTAAACTACCAATATTCAAGATCAAAGAAAATGCTTCTTTTCTTCCATATTTGCTCCTCATGCCTCTCTTCAACATTTGTAAGGGCTTGACCATTCCCATATATAAAATTAGTTCCCTCTAATTCTACAAGAACTCGAGTCCTGGTTAAAGAAGTTGGACTGTTACCAAACTCCATATTTCTATCATATCCATCCTTATCATATCGAAAAGGATGGTCTTCTGGTAACCATCTTCGATGACCCATATAGCAGAACTTATGTCCATTTTCCAACCAAACTGATTGAATTGCTTTTTCATAAGATGGACATGCAAAACAACCCTTAGTACTACACACACATAGATTAACATATACAGGAAAGCCATTTATTGTAGAATGAAGAGCCCCTCGTAATGTAGATCTCGTTTTGTATATGCATCATAAGCATCCACACTATTCCATAGCTGTACTAACTCTTTAATCAATGGTTGAAGATATACATCGATGTCCATACTTGGAGCCTTTCTTCGAGAATAATTATCAATAGTATAATGGAGGATTGTTTCATGCATAACCAAGGAGGCAAATTATATGGAATTAGCAAAACTGGCCAAGTACTATGTGTGCTACGTACAACACAAAAGGGATTAAAGCCATCGCTAGCTAGCCCAAGGCTTATATTTCGAGGACCCGAGGCAAAATTAGGATATTGTTCATCAAACGCTTTCCACACCTTTGCATCTGCAGGATGCCTTAACATCTCATCCTTTGTCTGATACTTATCATGCCAAGTCATATCTTCAATCACCTATCTTGGATGACTTGTAAAGTCTAAGCAATCTAGGAATGAGAGGGAAATAGCATAACACCTTAGCTGGCAATTTCTTTTCACTATTCTTCCATTGCGAACAACCACATTTATCACATACTTCTTGTTTTTCCCTTTCATCCTAATATAATATGCAATCATTAAGATAGGCATGTAGTTTTTCATATTCCAGCCCTAGATCCTTAAGTAATTGCTTGCAATTACTCCACGATGGTGGAAGTGGGTCTATATGGGGGAAAACACAATGCAAAAGTTAGAGCAACATATTAAATGATTTAATAGACCAACCATACATGCATTTCAGGTGGAGCGAGTGCAGCATAAAAGAAAGTTTTGAAAATTTTGAACCTTGATATAGCTCCTATTCAACTTGGTCTAGAATCCTTTCATACCCAGTATCTTCATGTACCGTGGAACTATCACCCTCATGCCCCTTATTTCCTAGCTCACCACTGTCTTCGTCATTCATATTCCCCTCTTGATGACACATGTCATTCCCATGATTTTCACGCATCCCAAAAATATCATTAAGTATTCCCACAGTATTAATGTCACCAAAACCAATTTTTGATTGGGTATTAGTAGTGCTATGGCCTGTGTCACAAAGGGATGAAGAAGGTCCAGAAATTTCCTCCCCATGATACACCCACTTGTTATAGTATGGTGAAAAATCATTAAACATGAGACGGTGTGCCACTTCTTCCCTTGTGAAGCAATGATTGTGTCTAATTTTGCATTTATTGTAGGGGCATACAATCAGTTTACAACCCCCAGCATTGCAAAAAGCAAATTCCAAAAATGACTCAACCCCATTCCTATATTCAAGAGAAGTTCTATGCATATGAATCCAACTTTTGTCCATTATAATTTCTAACAATCCACTTATAAGCTTGTCACATAGGTCAATATAAGCATTATATGTATATGTGCATAAGCTTAAAGTACACCACCCCATACGAACTAAAACTTTGGTAATCATTAAAGAAAGGGGGGAGAGTAACAAAGATCACACCAACACATCAAGTTATGTGCTTAGAGGAAACTATCCCACAAGATATAAACATAGTATGCCAAATGGAAGTATAAAAGAATAAACAATCTCACTTAATTTACTTCGAATTGTGATATTTTTTATTTTTTTATCTTTTTGTATCACTAGAGTCGAAGTGCTTTTTTTTTCCCCCTATCACTAATATTGTAGGGTGGATCTAAATTCTTGCTGAATTGAAGTGTTTTCAAATAATGGAATTTTGGTGGTTTAGACATATGGATATATGGACAACTTACAAGCTTAGTTGAAAAGTCCAAAGGGTGAATTAATGTCAAACGGGAATGAGAGCAAATGGTATATCACAACCTACAACCTTCATGCTTTATGGATCATTTTCTTCTCATGCTGATTATTCCAATTTCAACATATTCAAGTGAACAACCTGAGTCAAAGCTGAAGCTACTGCATAAGAGAAATTTGGAAGGCCAATGAAGCTAAACAACATTCACTAGGGAGGAAGATAGTTAATCGAAGACATGATTCAAAGAAACACCTTGCAGGGCACTACAAAGTGAATTCAGATACCGCAAGTGACAAGAGTGGGAGACGTGGTAGCATTGGAGTCATAATTCATGATGAAGGGTTCTATTATAGCTTGTTTTTCTAAGAAAGTGGAATGCATTGTCAATCCAGAAATAGCTGAAGTATTGGTCGTGATGTGTGCGCTGCAACGGACAAGAGATCTAGGAGTGTTCGGGGCTTGGTTCGAGATTGATTGCATCTGGTTGCAGAAGCTATGAAGGCAGACAATGTCATTATCACCGAGTTTGACATCTTGATCAGAGATGCTAAATATAAATGTTGTTTGTTGAATTTCTTTCATATTGATCATATTAGCAGCAAGATCAATGTTGTTGCTCACTCACTAGCTAAATATGCTTTATGTGTTGTCGACTTTCAAGCATGGGTGGAGCAATGCCCTTCATTCGTGTTGGACATTGTTCTGCTAGAAGCATAAGGCCATATAGTTACTTTGAATCAGAAGTTATGCAAATAAAAAAATTTTAAAACATTGAAAAAGGAAACATAAAGCCGATAAGGTTAATTGGAACCATAAGTTGAGAAAAAGAGTACTAAAAAGAGGATAGAAGTTGTTTTGGGTTGCTAGAGAAGAGCGAAACCAGTAATAGGATTTTTATAGTAATCATCCATGTTGAGATATGAGCCAAAAAGTCCATAAATCGAGAAGGATGAATCACATGATTATTACGCACCGGGACTTGAGTTGCCTGAAAATCACGTGCAAGTTTTGAAATTCAAGGAGAGTTGCCTAAAAATCACATGCAACTTTTGAAATTCAAGGATAAATCTACGCTATTCATTTCAGACCTAACGGTTGAGATTAAAAGTTGATGCTAAGAAAAGGAGTTCACGCCTCAAGAAAGGTTCATATATATACACACACACACATATATATATATAGATATAGATATATATATATATATATATATATATATATATAAACAACCCCTCACTCACATGCATCCATGATAACCACCCAAGAAAAACAAATGACTTTAGGACAAAAGGTTTTTTTAGTCTTCATCATTTTCTTAAGTATGCCTTTTCTGACAAAGCTAGGCATTTGGCTTCTTCTGGAGCCATGAACTTCCCTACTGTAGTCTCCCGAGTTACAAGACGTCTCAACATGAACCCCTAAAATATATGTCCCCCACCCCCCCAAAAAAATTTAAAACACACATTGTTATATACAGTCAAAAATGCCGCATAGTTGTGAATAGGTGAAACCCCACATAGTGTTAAATTAGAGAAAACAAAAATAGGAAAAACAACACATAATGCTAGACCAGAGCAACAAAGTGAAAAAAACTAGGCAAAGTAACAAGATAAAGAATCAAACTAACTGCACTGTCCAACATATTAGAAAAATTGCCAAATGCAACCACCATACAAAGTACCCTTTAATAATGCTAGAAACAACAAATAGCAATGATAAATTAACCAAAACAAGAAGATAAAATTGCACATGATAATGTTATTGGCAGCTTAGTTGGTATGTATGATATGATAAGTCTTAATCTCATCATGATAGCTCAATATGGCAAGTCTAGCCTGTCTATGTGAAAAGTGCCTAGAAAAATATGCAAAGACATCAACATAAAAGAGCAGCTCCCTAGTTATAGCATGTTTTTGTTATCAAATTTAGCCTTTATCACTCTCGAAGACACTCAACTCATTGCAAATCAACCAAATTCTTCATCGGGAACAAACAGAAGGGTTCCATTCAGCTATAGAATAAAACCAACAGACAATAAATATGTGTCACAATCTGGTAATCCAGTTTCCTTTTGCACAACAGATTAGCTCAACACTAACTCATTGCAATCAACTCATTGCACTAAAAATAAATATGATAGACACTACAGTGAGATAAAAATTAAATACATTCATATAGAGCAGACCATACCTGATCAAATCAGGACACATAATTGGAGGAATCGATTCTGGGGGAGATATGCTACGAATGGATTAATTCTAGGCCTTGAACACCAACTTCTTCTTTATCTAGATAGTTTGAGTTGATATTGAGAAGCAATTGCTATTGTTTCAAGACTGTCAACCAAGAATCAAAATATTTTAGGGTCTATTGAAATTAATTGATGAATTTAAATGACAGAGGCACATAATTCAGCAGTTTAAAAGGGTCACCAGTGAATTTTTGATCAATCATGTAGCACTCAACTTGAGGGACATGAACCCTTGGAGTTGTTTACCTAATTGAGATGAATCCAGGTGAAGGAAGCACTAGATTTTCGTGGACAGTGAATCATAAACTTCTGCAATTTGAATAGGGCACCAAATAATTGAGAATTTAATGCGATGGAATCGTGAAGATGAAAACGGAAGAGATTTTGGGGGTGCCTCGCTCTTCTGGCGAATAAATGACACAGCATGGAGGTTCTTCAAATTAATGCCCATATTCTTGTTCGATTTTCATGCCTCTTCAATTGAACATTGCTATTCGATCCAATTCAATGATAATTGATCAATGTTGCCACAAGAAATCAAGAAGAAAACACACAGAGCTACCTAGGGTTCCTATGCACGGGTGAATGACGAGGAAGGACAGCAATGTCTTTTTTTTTTAAGGGGACGCCGGGAAAATGAAAACAATTTTTATTTTTACCTAAAAGTGTGACACTCAAATTAGCATAGTAAAGACTGAATTGTTTTAATTTTTGATTGTATTGTTTTATCTTTTTGGTTACATATTAATAAGTTTATACTTAATTAAATCAATGTTCAAATATTTTTAATATTTATAAAAAAAACCCCAGAATTCACAAGCTAATTAATTAATAAGTTTTTATATATATATATATATATATATATATGTTTGTGTGTGTGTGTGCATGAAAAAGTTTTAATTCCCCACAATTGATAAGATAGGAAAATGTTATGACTTCCCCACACTTATCAAATGTAGAGTCGAGAAAACTATCAAATTTAACATTTTGTCCTCTCCACACTTCATTAAGTGTAGCGGCGCAAATGTAGGAGGATACATTATTTTTGGTATAACCATGATTAACATTTTAGATGCTCAGAAAAAGAAATCTAAAAGTTGATTGACATTTAGGGCTTGTTTGACAAACAAGGTAATTTGAGTGTCAGACAAATATTTAGGTAGTTCTATTCTAGTAGGAAGGCACTAGGTAGTTGTCAGAATCTCACCACAGGAAATGGTGTTTCCTTCCACACTTATTTTGCTTCTATCAACACTTGTAAGTGCGAAAATAGTAGCTGCCCACACTTGTGCCAAGTGTGGGGAGCATATATGTGGTGATATTTTCTCCACACTTATTATATGTGTAGGCAAAGAATTATTTGCCCACCTTTCTAATTGTGGGTGAAAAATTAATTACCCACATATTACATGTGGTTAAATTACACTCTGGCCACCCTTGAAATGTAGAAAGCCTAAAGTTTCTCTACATTTACAAGTGTTTTACCAAATTATTCCACTTTTGAAAAAAAATGATGGTTGTAATTAATATAGAGTTTATTCCAAATTCCATATTAATTACAGATATTGTGCATGAATAAATTAATTGGAAAATTTTTATAGAAACACACACACATGCGCGCATGCACACACACACACACACACACACACACACACACACACATGTATATATAAACAAAAATAAAAGCATATGTACTGACAAACATATCGATAAAAAAGTATATATACATCATTCATATTTATTACAAGTTAAAATGTATCAAAGTATACACACTGAGTTGATCTTAAAGTTTAATACATAGAACAAACAAAAAATACAATTTACTAGCTATCCCCTAAGCACATTTCTAATTTTCTTCAAGCATCATGTCAATGAAGTCATTCTGTGTATCCTTATATGCAGTCTGAAATCATTTGAAATATTTATAAAAAAGATAAGTTATTGAAATAAAATACTTAGTTACTCTCAACATATCAAAGTAGTCAAGCAAAACATAGAAGCAAATTTCAAGAGCAATCTCGTAACTTGTCCCAAGCTTGGCCTAAGAAAATAATAATACACAAATTGATTATAAGGATTAGGTACATTTGGAGTCAAATCTAAAAAGAAAGAGGCAGAAAACATATGGGATGAATTGGGAGTAGTATTTTGCTATAACTGAATTGCACAGTACATGTTTGCAAATCATACCATACAAAGAAAACAAGGCATGTCACATCTAGTAAACTTCGATTAGGGATGAATACTTTAAATCTGAAAGCATAATAGTACATGGCACATAGTTCTCAAGATCAAAACAAATCAAGGCTACAACCCATTTAAACTAACCTAATCAACCACATGTTAATAAGACAAACTATGTGTGAACCGGGTCTCAATCTTAATGCCTAAAACACAACAAAGGGCCTAGCATCTCCAATACAAACCTAATAAGAAGCTGAATCTGTCAATTAAGCATACTAGTGATTAGAGCAATTTCACACAACTAGGGATATTAGGATCACATACTGTGATCATATATCGATATCCTTCCTTTTCCTGACTAATCTTTGTCTATAGATGGTAGAATTTGAGCATTGCATAAAGTAAACTACACCCAATTTCATTGGTGTATAAAGTCATGAATTCCCTTTTATTTCATTCTTGTCATTGACATGAATCCAACATTCTAGAAAATAATATAAAAAGTATAAGATTTCTAATACAATTGACATGTAACTTCATTAGTATAAGATGTCATGAATTCCCTTTTTATTTCTCCCTTGTCATTGATAATGAATCCAATATTATGAAAAACAACTACAGGAAAAGTAATGAAATCCTTTCCAATAAAATTTGAACTAACAGTAGGTCAATCGAGTAAATATTATATCATTAGGACTCTCAAGACAAAAATAATAAGTATCACCCCAAAATTTCAATTAGAAAATGGGATTGTACTCCCTAGAGAAAACTGCAATCACAATTTACAAGAAGTCAACATTAAAATATAGGAACTCTGAATGAGGCAAAATTAATGACTAAAACACAAGAGTAAGCTTGACAACTGACATCACTAAGCTTATAAAAGAATGAATACTCTAATGTGTGTTTAACAAAAGTTGAAAAAGCTTAGCCTTGATCATCCTCATATATGTCATTGCTAAATGGTAAAGCAAAACAGCCATGTCTAGTATAATGCCACAATTTCAGATCATTGTCATAGGACTAGTTCAAGTATAGACCAAGAAATTATGACACTTGACTGAATTTCTTCAAATGTACACCTACCAGCAATAAGGGAGGGACTCCACATGGAGAAGTGTATGAAATGACCATAACACTCCAAATATTTGTATCTTTCTCAAAGTGTTAGCTGAAAAATCTCTAGGCAACAGTCATTATCAATGCTTTTAACAAGTTCCTTGTAAATCTTTCCTACAAGTAACCATATTTTCCCTAATTATTACATAGCGTACAAATTCATATCTAGGGCAAGTGGCATGGAATGGGGTATACAAATCATTGAGCAAAGAAAGTCAGTGTGCTAAGAAAGCGATTATCAATATAAAGAGTACAGGCTATCATCATTTGGAAAATGCACTTGTAGCTTGATCTACGGTCTTCCTATTTAGCTCTCTTTAAATAACGACATGAAAATATTGCAATTTCCCACATAGAAAGCTTTTGTAAGTAATGAACACTTGGACATTCATAAGAATCATAAAGGTCACTTAAAATTTATAAATCCAGGTTGTCAAGTAGGTAAAGGACAATAGGTTTAATATTAAGCACAACCCCCCTCCACCCAACCAAAAAACCAATCTCAAGATAACTCGTAGGCTAAGCACTCAATTGTATTGCTCTAAGTTACAACAAGAAATACTCAAGAATGAAATGGATTAAGCAAAGAGATGCTTAAATGAACAAACAAAATGGTGAAAATCAAGTTCTTATAATAATCACATTAGAAGTTTTAACATCAAAGATGGATGAACTGGTAAGTGGATCTAACTTGTGATACTAGTATGAAATTAAGCCATTCACAATCTTCTCAAGTTATTTAGCCCTTTATTACAATGATCAACTGCACATAACCTTCTGCTATGTCAAATAGCTCTTAATCTATGGTCTTTAAATCCTTGTACTACGCCTTTGCATTTTCCTACTTGAAAACTAGATATAATATTTGTGTATTACATCGAAAAGTACTAAAATTCTGAAAAGTTAACATAAAACGTGTCAAGCAACCTAATCAAACTCTAATTATACCCAAAAATAGATATCAGCACATAAAACACTCTCAAACCTAACGTACCCCAAGCCTTTTAATTTGGAAGGCAAGATTCACGCCAACAACAACAAAAGTATAATAATCCCAATGGACATTGCTCAATTAACCAGGTATTAATAGCAAGATTTATGCTTACGAGCAAGGTAGTGTCCACAATGATCTCGTTTTTGCTCTTTGGAACTATTTACTCCACAAAGCCACAGACAAAACCATAAATCTGAAGGCAACAACACAATTGGTCCACAATTTGCTCACCCCATCTCTATTTGCTCTCGGAATGACAAAATAGGCACTTGGCAAACATGTATATGCCAATCAAATTGGCCAAATTTCACATGGTTCGAACATTTTGGCAACCTAAAACAATAATTATAATGCATGAACATGTGAAATTCTATCAAAATATACCCGAATTTGATATTAGGACATCGAAACAAGAAACCCTAATTGTAAAAAATTAGAAGATGGAAGAAGAGCTTCTTACGAGAGGGAGAAAAAAGTGAATCAGAACTGGAGGGAGACATGATTTCATAAGAGGGAAAAAAATTGTATCCTTTAAAAAAAATTACCCCAAAAAATAGACTTTAGTGGGTATAGTTTCCAAGAACAAAAGATTTTTTGTTTTTGATAGTTAATACTTTTTATTTTTTTGTCTTTACCAATTAAAACATCTCTGTAATTACCAACTATGGGCAATGGTTATAGGGTGCGTATTTGGCCCGCACCTCCTTAAGTGTGGGTAGACATGTGTGGAAGGATCCAACATATTTTGTAGTGTCTAGTAATTGTTTAACTAAGCAATTGAAGAAATCGTGTTCCATAAATTTAGCTATTGAGCATGTGACTATTATAAATTGACATTAAGAAGGCATTGATGATCCTTAGCATAAATTAGTAAGGTATTTTGAACAAAAAAAGTATATATGAAACTCTACTTTTAAATGACAAAATTAATATCTGGACATTTTGAAACACTACTTCCAAAGTTGTGTGCTACTAAAGACAATAGTGCAGAGATAAGCGCATCCAAAATTAATATTTGTCTAATTATTGTCGAACATGGTTTTATAATTTTTATACATTTCTTATAAAAAATGTAGATCTTTCCATCATGGAGTAAGTTCAACTAAAGATTAAGCAATTAGTAGGATAATCCATATTAATCGGTGCTAGTATACTGTTCGAAGAAAAGTGACAGCCATAATAACTATGGTGATTCTTGCGATTTTGTCCATTTATGTGACATTGTTTGATCTATGTCATTAATTTTTACAACCTTATTTGACTTGAAATATATTTTTATATGTTTATAAATTTTGTATAAATAAGACATAAAGCTGGTTGCTTAGGTGTTGTTTGCTATATAGACTTAAGCACTATTTTTTTCATGGGTAAATATGTTCCTCCCATTCCTTCCCCTTTCTTCCAACTCCTTCTCAATCCTTTTAACTCCTTAAAATAAATATCACTCTTTCTCATTCTTTCCCACTCTTTTCCACTCCTATTATTGTATTTATTACTAATATTAATTAATAATAATTATTGTAACAATTATAATAACAATTATAATAATTTTATCATAATTAATTATTATTATGATTAATTATTATTTTTCTTATTAATAACTAATAATTAATAATAACAATTTGTAATATTAATAATTAATCAAAGGAATAATAGTTATTATTAATTATTATTAAAATTGTTAATAATAATAATTCCTAATTTTACTAATAATGTTTATTATTATTAATTAAATATTAGATATTAAATATTAAACATTAATTATTATCAACAACTATAATATAAAATCATTAATATTAATAATGATGTCTATTAATATTAATAATAATAACAATGATTAATTTTAATAATAATTATCACTGTAACTGTTACTAAGAAACATTAATAACAACAATATTTATTGTATCAATCATAATAATAACAACACTAAAAAAAATTATTATTAATATTTCATAATAATTATTAATATTAATATTAATAGTTATTATTAATATTAGCAATTATTTGTATGTTTATAATTAGTAATTAATAACCATTGTCAGTGCAATTAATATTGTTAATTGATAATAATAATTATTATAATTAATTATTGTTCTTATTATTAATTAAAAATTGCTATCATAATAGCAATTGTTTGTTATTAACTATTATTATTAATTGTTATTACTTAATAATAATATTAATAGTAAGTATTTTTATTAATAATGATAATTCACTATTATTTGTTAATTAAGTATTAAATAATAATTATTAATGTTAATTATTATTAGTAATAATAATAATTATTCTTAATATTATTAATTATTATTTTTAATATTATTAATTATTATTAATATTAGTAATTATTACGATTACTATTATTAGTAATAACAATTGTTAACAGTGATAATATATAATTATTAATATTATTAATTATTATTTTTATGTAATTATTACTAATATTAATTAATAAGAGCAATAATAATTATTATAGTTATAATTATATAAATAATAATTATTATTAATGTTGATAATTAGTGTTAATTATTAATTTTAATATTGGGATTAATTATTATTGATATTAACAATTATTATGATTATTATTAATATTAATAAGAATTATTATTGTAATTGTTATTATTAGTTATTATTATTATGTTGAATTATATTTTTTTATTAATTAATATTAGTTATTATTATAATAATAATTATTAATTATTAACATGTTGCATAATTCATTAATATAATTAATATTAATACTCCCTCTCTATTCCACCAGCACTGGTTAGTTCAAGTGGTTTGACACTTGTTTCCCTGAAGTAAGGTCTCAAGTTTGAGTCTTGTGAATGGAGAAGATCTGTGGTAGGAGACCTCTATCCCTTGTTGGGCCAACAGTAGCTCGATTCTAATGAAATGGAAGATTCAAGACCCAAAAAAAAAAGTTACTCCCATTCCATTCCACTCTTTCCTACACTTTCTCACTTCCACATACAACAAATCACTCCTTCCTACTTTCACCCGCTTTTTTCCACTTCTTTCTATTTCACACCAATGGAAGATTTAAGATAAAAAAAAAAAAAAAGCCTCTCATTCCATTCCACTCCTTCCTACTCCTTCTCACTTACACATACAACAAACCACTCATTCCCACTCCCACCTATTTCTTTTCACTTCTTTTCATTTCACACCTATAATATATGAATGAAAATAATGGGGCTTAAAAGTGAAGGTATGAAGGGGAAGAATAAACGAAAACATTTTTTTGAAATTAGGACCCTCCCCAAATTGAGCTTCATAATTGCGCAACTGTTTACCAAATTTGGTGACCTCTCTCCCTAGTGGCACCCACTATGGCAATAACCCCTCATACCAATTTTTCTGGTGACTCGACATCACAATGCCATAATTGATGAAGAAACTCCCAGGCCCTTTCTCTTTCCAACAACACGGAGCTATTTTCTCCAACAGTACTACAACTACTTCCCATATGCCGCGAAGCCCCTTCCTTTCTCTATTTTTTTGGCGTTGAATGAGCCAACACTAGTTTGTTATTTAATGTCACACTGACAATGGTGTGCAAAATATATTTTTAAAATTTGGAACTTATTAAAGAAAATATAGATGAAAGTTTCAAATACTCTGACCATAACAATTACATAACACTCAACCTCAACTGTGTATTTGGGACACTTCCTTTTGGTGAATGAGAAGGTAAGGGCAATTTTATCGGGAAAGCGTAGATGCAAATGAGATCATGAAAGGTGACAAAAAGAGATGTCGTTCCTAATCGTGGATAACAAAACAGTTAAAAACTCAAAGGTTATTAAATCATTCTAGAGGAGGGTGAATATGGTGATAATCAAAGTCACAAAATAATCAAAATAAAATGCGAAAACATAAATGTGGACAAGACATGAGTATTTTTTACGAGGTTAGCCTCAACTAACTTAGTCCCCGCCTAAAGTTCCCTAACTCTAGGATTAACCTAATTTTATTAGGAGGGATTACACAACTCTTAAGTACACTTGCTCTAAAGTCAAAACCACAAGTTGACACTTTAACAAGTCCTTAGTAGAGTTAGCCGTTCAACTCTAATATCCCACCCAATTATAACTAAAATGATATAACTCAATAAATTCAGTGAATAAGAGAATGATATTGCAAGTGTGGCTCGTAGCTCTTGTTCTTTGCTTGTGTTATGTTTTATTGTGTTCGTCAGTGATCTAGAAAAAAGCCTGCTAGTAGGGCCACGTCATCAACCCACACAAGAAGGCCCATCAGATTGGCTTCAAATATAGGCCCTCTGATGCACGCTTGCTCAGTCTCCTTTTCTTCAAAGCCTATGGACAAGGGCAATCCTGCGAAATTACTGGCCATCCCCTTTGCACTGCACCCTATAAAATACCCACTAACCACCCGAGAAAGGTAAGGAATATTGAGCATAGATACCTAGGCCCTGACATCACACATTAGAATCTCGTTTCTTATCTTTTCTGCTTTTCCTTCTCATCTTGTAACATTCTGACTTGACCATCAGAGGGGCATTTCCTAGATCCAAATTGGGGGTGTGCCTTTGTTACAGGGAGGACGGAAGGTCAGGTGTTCAAAATAATTACTATCTCGTGAGCCCGTTCTTTACCACCTCATCCATCAAGAATTCGTGCTGAAACATATTGACGCTATCTACGGGGAGGGATGGTGAACGACGGTGGTAAGTGATGCCACACGAGCCCGCACCCAAAGAAACAAGAACCCCATGCTCAATCCCTCAGGGTTCCACAGGGTCCCACAGTAGATGCTTACGAAGTCTAGGGCATATCAGAAAGCTCCCGAGGTACACATCAATCGGTAGGCTAGAGACCGCCCCTAGCAAGGACGTTCATTACCATGGATGCCTTGAACACCCTAATGACGAAGATGATGAACACCCTCTTGTAGTAGGTAATCAATCAGACAAAAGGACCACGGACGGAGTATGTTCTTTGAGGCAACCATCAGCCCATGTTGGGGAGGCACACAGTAAGGAGCCCGTCCCCCACATGGACACTAGGCCTCATGTCAGCAAACGGCCGACCAGTGAGCAACTTTGAGCAACAGGTGACGTTGATGCCGAAGGATCATCCAATTGCATAATGCCCTCTATAAGGCGCATGAGGACCTAACGTTGTTAAAAATGGCCTCTACTCTGTACGCCTTCCATTCCTGTTCGTCGACATGGTTTGAGGAACAAGAATGCACGTCTTGACTAGCAGGCAAATACCTTCGTGGAAGTGGAGGCTTCCTTAATCCCCGAATGGAGAACCCCAGGGGTCGGTCAATCACCCGAGATTGAACCCACAGTCCCCCAGCATATAGGCAGGATGCAGTGCCGACAGCTCTCCCTTGGCACAGCCCATCCAAAGTGATGCACATTTCCAAAGCCCCTACTTGGCAAACTAGTGAGGAAGTCGCTCACTCCCGTCATGCTGTTGGGCACTGCCACATGCCCGGCGATCGTCCTTTCTTAACACTCTTTAGCGAAGAGATTATGAACGCCCCGAGACTATGCAAAGTCAAGATGCCTAGCTTGGAACTACATGATGGGACTATAGATTCAGAAGAATACCTCAGAGTGTATAAGGCCCAAATGTATGTGTAGGACGTGGACAACGCGACCTATTTTAGGCATTTCTCGGCCACCCACAAGGGGGTAGCTCAAAAGTGGTCCAACGGTTTACCGCCCAGGAGTGTCATATGTTTTAAGCAGTGGTATGATTGCTTTGTTAGCCAATTGATAGCCACTCACAAGGAGCGATGAATGAGCATCCACATTTCCAAAGTTAAGCAAGGACTAAACGAGTCCCTGTCCGATTTGATGAGGAGGTTTCATCAGGAAGCTATCCTAATCTTTGACTTGGAGGACGCAATGTTATACACTGCCTTCCTCAGTGGATTGAAAAATGGTGGTTCAAGTTCTCCTTGACCAAGCAGAAGGAGACTTCACTGGCTGAAGCTCTCAAAAAGGTCGCTGACTTTATAAGGGCTACTGAGGTTTGTGCGGAAGGCAGTGACAGCTATCGCAGGGGTCGAGGTAAGGAAAGGAATTAGGTTAGGGCTGAGGGAGGGCAGAGCACCGGCGGCCGAGAACAATGCTTTAACATAGATCCATGGAGTATCCTCATGGAAATCAAAGGCCATCCCTTTCTAAAAAACTACCTCCTATGGCCTCGAGACCTACGCCACAAAACACCAACAAATACTACTTGTTCCATGAGCAAAATGGTCGCACCATGGCTGAGTGTTGGCAACTGAAGAAGGCTTTCTACGAGCTTGCTAACGAGGGCCAGATTAATTGCTTCCTTAAGCATAGAGCCAGGGCTTTCGAAAAAGGCAAACAGAAGACCTATGAATCTTCGCACGAGGAATGTTCTACAGAGATTGTCGCCACTATAGCTGAGGGGGTATGCCGAGGGTATTTCTCATGTAGCATGGAAGGCAAGAATGTGTGGCGCACAGCAAGGTATGAGCACTGAGAATGGGGGCACCGTCTGTGCGCCCACCATGACCTTTAGCGAGACAGAAGGGCGTCTCATAGCAAACCCTTATGATAACCCCCTGGGGGCCGAGTTGAAGTTGGCTAGCACATTGGTGCGTAGAACACTCATTGACTCTGGGAGCTTGGCCAATATCATAACTTGGGAATGCCTCCAGAGACTCAAGTATCCGGGCAGGGACATCACCCACCTCCTCCATCCGATCGAGATAACACGTATGCCTTTGTAGTTTGGAGGCAAAATTAAATTCAGGAATCTGGTGGTCGACTTCTTGGAAGTGGATGTGCCCATTGCTTAAAATGTCATCTTAGGAAGGCCAACCCTTAATAAGCAAAGGCTACGATAGCACTCTACCTGTTGCAGATCTAATACGAGTCAGACGATGGCACTGTGGGGAAGCTATTTAGAGACCAATGTACCTCTATTGATTGTTATCTAGTGAGTATAAAGCCGCTCACAGGGCACGGGTACCCTAGTGGGCCAGTGGACACCAAAAACATTGAACAAGAGATCGGACCCCAACTGAGGCTTCGGTTATTTGTGCAATGGTGATCGAGGATCTGAACTAACCTCGCCCAGAACCTTCAAGCGATGCTGAGGTTATAATCCTAGAAGATGACCGTCCTGACTGAACGGTCAAGGTTAGGCTAGACCTTCCCAAAGACATATAGCAGCCCCTTGTTGCGTTATTACGATAACATAGAGACGTGTTTACCTTTGGCCCGGCTGAAATGCCCGGCATTGACCCTGTAAACCGTAGTGGTAGAGCATCATCTGTATGTCGACCCAATGTGTAAGCTAGTGGCTTAAAAGAAGAGCCACATGAGGACGGAGCGGTGCATTGTCGCTACCGAAGAGGTTCGGAAACTGCTGGAAGCATGTTTTACTCAGGAATATGGATATCCCGAATGGATATCAAATGTAGTACTTGTAAAAATGTTAAATGGTACTTGGCGTATGTGCGTCGACTTTACAAACCTGAACAAGGCCTATCCTAAGGATGGCTACCTATCACCCAAGATCGATAAGCTGGTGGATGCAACCGCTGGGCATGCACTCTTGAGCTTCGTGGATGCCTTCTTTGCTACCATCAGATGCCACTTCGTCAAAGAGATTGGGAAAAGACTGCCTTCATCACTAAAAGTGGCATGTACTCCTACTGGGTAATGCTACTCGTTCTAAAAAACGCGGGGCCAACCTATCAAAGGCTGGTTAATAAGGTGTTCAACTCACTTATTAGGAAGAACATGGAGGTTTGTGTGGATGACATGATTGTAAAAGCAAGGGTGACACACGACACATAGCTAACCTTCGTGAAACTTTCACACTCATTCGGAGCTATGACATGTTGCTCAATCGCAAAAAGTTCGTCTTTGGTGTTAGGTCAAGGAAATTTATGGGATTCATGATCAGTAGTTGCGAAATTGAGGCCAACCTGACAAGATACAGGCCGTCCTTGATATAAGGCCACTGCGAACCGTAAAGGATGCCCAGCAGCTCACCAGTTGTGTGGCGACTCTAGGAAGGTTTCATGTTGAAGTCGACTGAGAAATGCCAACTGTTCTTTCACGCTCTTAAAAAGTGAGCTGTCTTCAAATGGGATGCGGAAGCTGATACAACCTTCCAATCCCTTAAGGATTATCTCTTGCACCTACCCAAGATAGCAAGTTCGACCCGGGTGAGGCCCTCCTTCTCTATTTAACAATGTCTGACTAGGTGATAAGTGCAGTCCTAGTTATAAAATAGGAGAAGGATTAGATCCTTGTACACTATGTTAGTCACGCTCGTAGGAGCGCAATTTAACTATCCTCTAATTGAGAAATTCGCCTACACCGTGGTCCGAGCCAGCAGGAAGCTACAACCCTACTTTGGAGCTCATAAAATAACAGTGCTGATCGACTAACCATAGAAGAACATCCTCTAGAAGCTTGACGCTTTTGGACGGCTGCTTAAGTGGGTAGTCAAACTATCCAGGTAAGGGATCAAGTTTGAGGCAAAGCACCCTATCAAAGCTCAAGCCTTGGCAGACTTTTTTGCAATAACCATCGGCTTCGATGTGCCGCCTCGTTCCCTTCTTAGAGTATGGAACCTCTACACAGAGGGTTCAGTCATAAAGGATGGCAGCAGAGCCAGGTTAATCATTGAGGCTCCAACTGGTGAAAGGTGTGAACATGCGCTAAAATTCATGTTTAGGGCGTCGAACAATGAAGCAGAATACAAAGCACTAGTAGCGGGTCTGGAATTGTGCCAATCATAAGGGGTCGATGTAGTTCGAGCATACTCAAATTCCCAACTAGTCGTTAACCACCTCAACGAGGAGTAGAAGATCAAGGATGATACGATGGCCTCGTATGTCTTCCGGGTCCGGGAGGCGGCCGCACCGCTATCTTCCTTCGAAATCATTCATATTCCTAGATCTGAAAATTGCTAAGCTGACGCGCTATCCAAGTTAGCCAGCTCATCGCTGGATAGGAAGCCCAAGAGCATTTGCATAGAACTTACTTTGCACTGGGGTCCCATTGAAGGGGTTACAGAACCCCTTCAAAAAAGAAAGGGTAGAAGAAAGTGTATGTGCATTTTTTCAATAGGAGACTCTCTTAGAGAGAAGTATTAAGCCACATGAAATTATATGACTGGACCATAGCTTCACATGGATGGAGCCTATCATGGCCTACCTCTCCAATGGGACGCTCCCCTCTAATGTCAAGGAAGCCGAGCGTATTAAAAAAGGGGCAAAATGGTTCATCTTGTACAATGGAATCCTTTACAAGCATTCATACACTCGTCATCTCCTTTCATGCATTACCCCAGAAGTTGGACAAAAGATATTAGAAGAAATGCATGAAGGCGCATGCAGTGCCCACATAGGCGGATGAGCACTAGCAGTAACAACACTTTGCATGGCGTACTATTAGCCATTCCTATGAGAGGATGCCATGAACCTGCTAAAAAAAATATGACAAATGCCAAAAATTCTTTACTATACAGTGCCAACCCACCACTCTACTAAACCCAATCATGAAGCCCCTATCATTTGCGAAGCGGGGTATAGACATCCTCAGCCCTATCCCTAAAGCCACTGGATAAGAAAAATACCTATTGGTAGCAGTCGAGTACTTCACAAGGTAGGTGAAGGCCGAGGCCGAGGCTTCTATCAGCTTTGGGGAGGTCCAAAAATTCATATGGAAAAATATCACCACACACGATGGGGTGCCTAAAGCGATGGTACTTAACAACGGACAATAGTTCGACATCGATAAGATGAAGGACTACCTCTACTAATATGGCTGCCAGGCTTGCTTCACCGCCTTGGCATACCCTCAAGCCAATGGACAAGCTGAGTCCGCTAATAAGTCCATCTTAAGTGGCTTACAGAAAAAGATGGATGCTGCCAAAGGAAAATGGGCAGACAAGCTCCCCGACGTGTTATGGTCTATCTGCGTCACTGAAAAGACAACAACAATAGAAACCCTATTCATGCTTGTCTATAGCTCGGAGGCCGTCCTGGTAGTGGAAGTCACTCTACATACTCATCAGCTAACCACATTCTAGGACAACCTGAACAATATCGCTCAGCGAGAACCCATGGAGCTCCCACCCTCTGTTGGAGGC
The DNA here is from genome assembly GCA_029747015.1 of Carnegiea gigantea. Lineage (NCBI taxonomy): Eukaryota > Viridiplantae > Streptophyta > Magnoliopsida > Caryophyllales > Cactaceae > Carnegiea > Carnegiea gigantea. The sequence continues at coordinate 88,937 of JAKOGI010000945.1, forward strand.
GATGCCTACCTGCGGGAGGGCTTATACAAGCTCTGTAATCGCATAGTCAAGGAGCAGTGCCTGGATATAAGCGACTTGGTAATGCAAAAAACGGAAGCGGTGGTGTAGTCCATTGAGCATAGAAAGCTCTCGGCTAATTGGGAAAGATCATACGTAGTCACAGACCAAGTTAGGCCTGGCATTTACAGACTCTCGACTACCCAAGGGACCCCCATCCGCTGAACATGGAACAGCTGCAACCTCAGGAAGTACTCCACTTAACTTGTAATCGACCTCCAGTTCGGTCCCCTCCCCTTTCCTTTTCTTTTCACGCTTGTTTCTACAGCTTTATGTAAAAAGAACCTTGTACGGACTTTTTACTGAGTAAAAAAAGGCGACGCTGGATTACACTTTCTCTCACATATTTCATTAAATTTTGGGGCAATGCATTTACATCCATGATCTATACTACCTATCTAAGCCATGACCCAATGACGCAACGATAGACACAAGAGGGGAAAGTTAACAAAATATGAAGTCGAACGAAAGGCAAAGCGGAAAAAAAAAACTTCATTGATATCACAAGCAAAAGGACATGCTCTTATAAGGTGAAAAAAAGGAAGCAACATGGGGAAGTAACACTAAAGGTGGTCAAGGGCTGAGGATTAGCCCTTGGCGAAGTCCTCCGCATCCTCGGCCCCGTTGCCGCTACCTTCCTTAAAGTGCCACTTGGTCTCGTTCGGCTCATCATCCTCATGCCATCCCGATAGTTCCTCCTGCTCCTCATCTTCAAGTAGCTGCTCCCCTGGGCCATCATCGAGGGGTTGATAGAGATGACTAGATTAGGATCCTTGCCGCTCACCTTACCGATTGACGGTACTCCACGTATCACATCTAAGCCTCAAATTAGCCCTGTTGACTCTTAAAATCAGAAGGGCACAACTCGAGGAAATAGTGGAAGAAAGAGGTACATACTTGGGTGCCTTGGAGACCCTTGCGGTTGGCCAACTCAACGTTCCTTTGAGCAGTCGATCCTAGTTCGGAAAGCTTAGCCTCAAGGTGGGCGATCCATTAGCGGAGCTCTTTTTCGGTCATCTCCCAGCTTCTCTTCTGCTTCTCGAGGTCCCTATACTTGCCTTCGCCTGCACCTTAGCCTTCTTCTCCTTAAGAACTCTGACTTGTTGCTCCAGACCGGCCACGGAGGATGATGTCGCCATGGCCTCCAGCGCTTGGGTAAAGACCTGTAAGGGAAGTTAAAGTTAGTCAGTTAGGGGTATTGACCAAGGATGGGGCACATTTGCTATAAAATCATACCTTGGCAACGGCCAACTACTCTATGATGGCCAGCTAGGTGTTAGCGGCGCCAGAAGGAGTTAGGTCCGAGGAGGAGATAGGCCCTCAACCCCCTCCGACTTCACGCTTCGGTCGACTTCCAGGAAGGAGATCGACCCCGCGAACTGAGGGCAGTATGCCAATATGACTTGGTCCTACGTCATCTCGTGACTCCCCGTTGAGCCACTCTTTAGGGAAGGGCGGGTACATCCTTCGAACTCGGGATGTAGGTGTAGCCTCCTCTGGAATGGACTCTGCAGCATCATATGCTCGTTCGACTGATTTCAGGTGTGGTTATCTTCTTCCTTATCCTCGGACGCTTTTGAAACAATGATAGAGGGAGGGACATCATCGGTAGCAGGGCTCGGTTTGAGCGAATTGAGAGTCTGGACTGCAAATGGAATAAAAGGAGAGTTAGAGAATATCCCCTGGTAAGCAAGGCAGGAACAACCCTTGAAGGAAGCGAACCATGGCAGTATGGGCCTCGAAGCGATGTCGTTGCTCTTCGTCTCTCTCCCAGGCTTGGTCCTCGTGGATTTCCTCTCTGGTAGCATCCCCGGACTCCAACTGAGATAGCTATACGCGGGCCTCTGTAGCAGAAAGAAATGAAAGTCAAGTCAGTCTAATAAGGCATTAAAGACACAAGGAAGAGAGGTGATACCCTTAGAAAGGGTAGGCATAATGAGGAGCACGATGGCTGTAACGGAAAAGTTATTCTGAAAGTAGGATAATTTATGGAGCCAGCTGAGCGGCTTCTTCTCACTTGTTTCCACCTGGCGATGTTCTGGCTCTTTTCCCTGCTGTTTTTCTATCACCTTGGCCATGAAAGAAGGAATCGGTCGAGGGCAATTAGCCTCCCTGACTGTATACTAGAAGTAGTTAGTCACGACCACCTCAGCATCATTGGGGACTCCGAAGGGAGAACGCACCGGATCGTTGTAATTCCATCGAGGGAAGTTTTCATGAAGATGACGTTATACTTTCAGTTTTTTTAACTTGGAATTTCTCTCTATTGAAGACATGAGTGCCTTCTTATTGTTAAAACTAAACTACCTGACCTCCTTAGCCTCTCCCGGGGCCTTCTACACAGTGTGTACTTTAGGCTATGCAACTCGCAGGTCGCAACAAACGAGCAGCTGTTGTGCCAGGAGGTAGGGATAATCTGCGCTATCGCTAATTGGTGCCCCTCACATATGTCTTAAATCCTTCTATGTAAGAGAAAGCACAGGTCGCAATCAACGGCCACACGATACACTACTATGCAATCAGGGAGCAGTGCTTTTACAATGGCGTCCGACTTCGAGAGAATAATCTTGTAGTCTAAGGGGAAGAGGTAGCGGCGTTCTAGCTCTTCGCGGTTGAGCTTGGCAATAACCTTTGGGTTCAAGAAGCGTGTACCCGAGTTATTCGCGAGGTCGAAACAAGCTAGAGCATTCAGAAAGGCAAACGTGATGGCCACCACCTCTAGTGTGCTACTACCGCTCAAACTCACTGTGTCTAATGTCGTATCATTTGAACCACTAGCCCGCGGGCTGATCCCCCTACTCATCTCCTTTGGGGGGGAGATGAGGATGAGGAAATAGACATACCTTCAGTCAAACCCTCGGCCATAAGCTGCTCCACGGTCTTGGCTCGCATTTCGTTTAGGTGCACGCCAGTTTGCGTTCCTAGAAATCATGCATACGGTTAACACACATGCTTATTTCATAGGGATATACCACCTTATCCTCAATGCTTAAAATGCTCAGGGTAGAGGGTCGCTTGCAGCTAGACCATAAGGGACTAGTCCATCGTAAACTAGTAGAGCATAAGGTGTAGTTTTAGGCTCCCAGAACTTTTTTTTTTGGGGGGAAAAACTGGCTACAACCTGGCTACTTACCTTGGTCGGTAGGTTTGGAAAGTGGGGGTGGTGCCCCTCCTCCAATGGATAGTAGGCTTTTTCCCGGGAGGGTTCACATGGTCAGGAAGGAGAGGACGACATCCTTATTATAGCATGCATGGAATATTTACAGCAACGGGAGTGGGCATACCTACGAGATGAAGTTTGGTGGCCCAGCAAAGAGTTATGTGGGGTAGAGTTTCTCTCCCTAAGGTTGTCTTTCTCTTTCTAAAGCACTGTGAATGAGGAGGTACAAATGAACAATCCCACTTTGCCATAGATATACATAAGGAAGGGAGTTAGAAGGATTGGCCCAATGTTTGAGAGATAGGGGCCACAAGACATGCACCACGTGGCCTAAAAGGGATAAGTGAGTGAGGGTGCCTCTTGGCAGTGACGATAGAAACGGCTCAACCCAACAGGCCCATTTCTATCTCCACCTCCCAATAATTAAGGCCTAATCAGCGTAGCCTTTAGGCTGTCTACTACACCTTTAGGCCCTCTAGGGTCTAAGTGCATCAAGCTTGACCCTTTCACTGAGGCAATAAAGGCACGACCTCAGAGTCGTTTGCTACAACTTTAGCCCCTCTCGGGACTAAACGCATCAAGCTCGACTCTTCGGCCGATCGCAGCTGCTCAAGCCCTAATGGGGGCTAACGCATTTAAGGCGCAACCTCGGAGCCATCCACTACGCCCTCAGCCCCTTTGGGGGCTAAGGGCCTTAGGGTCGGCCCTTCGACCGACCACAATCCCTTAAGCCCCAATAGGGCCTAAGGCAATTAGGGCCTAACCTTATAGCTGTCTACTATACCTTTAGCCCCTCTGGGGGCTAAGGGTATTAGGCTTGACCCCTCGGTTGATCGCAGTCCCTTAAGCCCCAATGCGGGCTAAGGTAATTAAGGCACGACTTTAGAGCCATCCACTACAGCCTTAGCGGCTCTAGGGACTAAGGGCTGTTAGGCGATAATTTGTCGCATTTTACATACCTTTTTCGCCTAATCTTAGCTCGTATAACAACGTAATCTTTAGAGTTTTTCTTGTTTTATTCAGTATTCTTTCAGATTTTTACTTGTTTTATCTATTCTTGTAGGTAATAAGTTGAACCTAGCAAATACCGCGAAAAGGGGCGAAAAAGGATCAAAACAGGCGAAAAGACGGAAAACGGAGCCAGCCAGGCAAAACCGGCCAGCAATGTGGCACGCCCACCCCGTGCCACGTGGCACGGTGGGGCCGTGCCACATAGGCACGGTCGTGCCTCTTCCTGTTCACGTGCGCTGTTTCATTCTCACCGAGTCCTATTTAAACGCACTTCCTTCGCGGTTTTCGGGGGGTTCCTCCTTCGACTTTTCTAGGTTAGTTTAGTTTAGGTTTGAGCAAATAAAAACCCCATTGAAGGGATTAGATTAGGATTGGTGGGGATTGATTTGTGGATTCAAGACCTTGGATTGCGAATTTCTTCCTATCAAGCATAAGTTTTCTCCTCTCTTCTCTTTCATTTCATGTATTGTTCTTATATTGGATTTCGTTCATTCAGTTATTGTGTTTGACTCTTGTATGATTTAGATGCTTAGTTTTTATCATTATTTCATGTTAGATTGCTTGTTAAAGTAGATTCGTTTCATTCTCTTTTCTCTTTAATTCACGTTCGTCAGTTTAGGTTTGAGTTTGGGTTTTTGTGATTTGTTGATGATTAGTTAGTAGATTTTATGGGCTTGGATTGTGATTATCCTCTTGATGGGTAATTAATCTTATTTTAGGCCTAACCATGCCCAAATCTATGCTTAGAATCTAGAGTTTTCCCTCACGCCTGCCAAGTGTTCGATGAAATGCTTGAGAGAGCTTTCATCCATATTTTTAGGCGATTGATTTATGCTGAGAGGTGAGGTCAATTTGCCAGTGTGGGAGAGGGAATAGCTGAGTTCGAGACATGCTACTTTTGTGGTCTAATTGGACTAACCCCATGAAAATAGGTGGTTAGGCGAATTAGACTAGCTCATGACCCTTGAGAGAGGGCTTGGGTGGTCTTTGATGGTGCAACCGACCATCTCTTGTTTGTAGTGTAGTTTAGGTAGGTTAGGACTAGTCTCAATTAGTTGGTTCGTCATTTGGCGAAATTATAAACCCAAGTCCTTGTTTGTTTATTTGTTTTAGTAGTTTAGTCCTTCTTCCCTTACTCTCTTTCTTGCCTAGATTGATACGTTCGAGTAAGCTTTGGTACTTGAAACCTAACTCCCTGTGGAATACGACCCGTACTTGCCGGTTGCTAGCTACAACTATACCGTCCACTTGCGGTAATTTTTAATGTAACAAGTTTTTGGCGCCGTTGCCGGGGAGTTGGCGCTTTTCAATATCGGAGCCCACTTGGACATTCGAGACTAGGCCTTTAGAAAATCCCCAAAAAAAATAAAAATATTTGAAGAAAAATCAAAATGGTTATTTTCCATTTTCTTCAATTTGAGCATGAACCATTTTGGCAATACTTGTCTCGGTTTAATGACTATCATGCTCACTATGTTCATTTCACATATGAAAAATGGAAAATATGCGATGTTGTGCTTGAGGGAATAACACATGAGACCCGGACCACCCTTGAGTCCATGTGTTATGGTGGTATGTGCTTTCTAGATGTCGATGATTTGTGGGATTTGTTTGAATCTTTGGCTTGGTCTCAATGGAATCACGAGTGTGCTAGTGATTGTTTTGAGTATCCTTCCCCTACTTTCCATGATTCGCATGCTTATTCTCCTCTTCAATGCTCTTATTGTCAATCGGTTGACCATGATGCGAATTCTTGTCCCTATTATGATATTTCTGATGATTATTATGCGAACCTTAATGCTCTGATAGAGACAATGAATGAGCGACTTAATTATTTTGTTGATACGATGAGGGAGCGTGGCATATTGCATGAGACCGACCCTAGTCCTTCTTGTCCTAGGCTTGAGATTAGTCTCTGTAATGATTATGAGTCTTCTCTGCCCCTAGAGCCCGCTTTTATCGCTCAGACACCTTTGACCGGCCTAGAGGAATTGATTGGCCCTCCCTATGTCGCTCCATCCTTGTCTAGCACACCTAATGACACTACTGATGGTGTTGTGAGTTATCTTTTTTCTCCCCTCACTTTAGCTCAGTGCACGGGGTTATAGATGGGTGAGTCTTCTCGAGGTGATGCTAGTTTTATTGAGGATGATTTGCTTGTTTGGTCGGGCAATAATATCTTGTTAGAGCCGTCTTTTAAGGAGTATTATAATGATGATGTGAGGGTTAGTGTCACCCCTAGCATTGACCATATTGACCCCATTATTTACATCGAGTCGCCTACCTTAGTCCCAATTTCATCCCCATACCTTACTGCCACCACCTCTCCACTGCCTGCATTTCCAGAGTCCCTAGGTGACATTCGAGGGTCTAATTCCTCCTTAGATCCCTCTTGTGCATACCTAGAGGACGTACCTAGGAAGATCCTGTTCTGTACTTTCATTGATCATACGTTTGATTTTTCCTTGGCATATGATATGAGTACGAGGACATTACCTACATTTGCTTCTTTCTTATACTTGTTCTCATACTCACAATACTTCGAGATGCATGCACAGGCACATGATAAGCTTCTGAGAGCGTTGACGGCGTCCAAGTTGACGCCGCGAGTCCTAAGCGATGATGAGGAGTGACTAATGCTCCTCATGCCTCCACAGCACCATCCGAGGGAGGCGTAGTTCGGGTACAATCAGTACCCGACCTTGTATACTCGTTCTAACTCTTCTCCCTTCTTTTTATTTTCTTTCTTTTTCTTTTTGTTTAGTTGTGGATACTAGGATTGTGTTTTTGTTGGTGATTATCTTGAGTTGACATTTGGGATGTTGTTGAGCCAATGATGGCTATGATCACCATTTTTGTGTTTTTGTGAATATTTGTGTGTTGTGATTGGTGGTGTTGATGGCTTGGTACGTCCTTATTTTTGGTAGTTAGTTTTGTATATATGTGTGGTCTTGTTTTTGATTTTACTGAGTGTTTTTGGGAGAGTGCACTGGCCTGTGTATATATTATGCAGGTTTAGTGTTGTTGTGTGTATTTATTGTGTTTTATATGTCTTGTGTTTGATTTTGTTTTCTTTATTTTTGTGTGTTTTTGTGGTTGCTGATGACTCTCAGCTCCCAATGAGGACATTGTGAGATTTAGGTGTGGGGGTGGGGTCATCATCTCCCCTTTTATTCTTATTTGTAAAAATTTTTCATTTTTGTGTAGATTTTTCACTTTTTTCACTTTTTTGTGTATTTTTTCCTTTCTTTTGGGGTTTAGGGGAGTTTTGTACTATTTTGATCAGCCTTGACCTCCGATACCTTGACTATTAGCTCGTATATAAGTATAATTTGCACGATAGATATTCATCCCCAATCTGTCGTTTTAGGCATCAATTCTAACCCCAACAGTCCATTTTAACTTTGTAATCCAATTCTGACTATTATATTATCATTACCTTATATTCTTAGTCTTCCATGATCGGCTCTCCCTTTTACCTACTGCACAGTTCCCTTTGTATATGCTTGCACCCCCCTTTTTCCAAAAACAAGAGCAAAAACAAACTGATTCAAGTGCTACTGGGTGTATCCCTTTGAGGCATGGCAAGAGTTTGTAATGAAAAAAAATAATGGAAAGAAAAAGAAATTGGGGAAGAAAAGAGTTTGGAATGACAAGTACCCCTTTGAGGCATGCGCTACTGGGTGTTACCCTTTGAGGCAATACTGCTACTGGGGAAGCTTGCTTTCCATGCTAGCCATTCGAAAAGGTAGCTTGTGTCAGTTGCGTGGGATTGAGTTTGATTTTGGTAGGCCAAGTTTAAGGGTGATGATACAATTGCACACCAGGCATCAGGATGGATTCAATGATCTCATGCGTCGTGGGGTGAGAAGCTGATGTCTGGATGCCATTCTTTGGGATGATGTGTCCTGAAATGCATATGATGCTTGTGTACAGACTGATATTTGAGCTACTAGGGGGTTTTGGTTGATTCGATTGTGTACAGTTTATCCCAATGTATATATTGCGTTTTGTCATTTTTATTTTTCGATTTTTGTTTTTCTTTTCTTTGTTTTTTCTTTTTGAGATTTTGTGGGTTTATCTTCTGCAAACCCTCACGAGACCTTACTCGTCCACTTGGGGAAACCAAGGGGTTTAAAGGGCTTGTTGCATACGCTAAATGCAATCGCGATTCCTGCGAAAGTGAGTTAGGTTCCTTGGTTAGTTTTTCTTTTGTTTTCCCCGAGGACGAGCAAAAGATAGGTGCAGGGGTATTTATTAGGCGATAATTTGTCGCATTTTACATGCCTTTTTCGCCTAATCTTAGCTCGTATAATAACGTAATCTTTAGAGTTTTTCTTGTTTTATTCAGTATTCTTTGAGATTTTTGCTTGTTTTATCTATTCTTGTAGGTAATAAGTTGAACCAAGCAAATACCGCGAAAAGGGGCAAAAAAGGATCAAAACAGGCGAAAAGACGGAAAACGGAGCCAGCCAGGCGAAACCGACCAGCAATATGGCACGCCCACGCCGTGCCACATAGGCACGGTCGTGCCTCTTCCTGTTTGCGTGCGCTGTTTCGTTCTCGCCGAGTCCTATTTAAACGCACTTCCTTCGTGGTTTTCGGGGGGTTCCTCCTTTGACTTTTCTAGGTTAGTTTAGTTTAGGTTTGAGCAAATAAAAACCCCATTGGGGGGATTAGATTAGGATTGGTGGGGATTAATTTGTGGATTCAAGACTTTGGATTATGAATTTCTTCCTATCAAGCACAAGTTTTCTCCTCTCTTCTCTTTCATTTCATGTATTGTTCTTATATTGGATTTCGTTCATTCAGTTATTGTGTTTGACTCTTGTATGATTTAGATGCTTAGTTTTTATCATTATTTCCTGTTAGATTGCTTGTTAAAGTAGATTCGTTTCATTCTCTTTTCTCTTTAATTCATGTTCGTCAGTTTAGGTTTGAGTTTGGGTTTTTGTGATTTGTTGATGATTAATTGGTAGATTTTGTGGGCTTGGATTGTGATTAGCCTCTTGATGGATAATTAATCTTATTTTAGGCCTAACCATACCCAAATCTATGCTTAGAATCTAGAGTTTTCCCTCACGCCTGCCAAGTGTTCGATGAAATGCTTGAGAGAGCTTTCATCCATATTTTTGGGCGATTGATTTGTGCTGAGAGGTGAGGTCAATTTGCTAGTGTGGGAGAGGGAATAGCCGAGTTCGGGACATGAAATAGTATCCGATCTGAGCTAGGTCCGAGGGTTGCTGCTTTTGTGGTCTAATTGGACTAACCCCATGGAAATAGGTGGTTGGGAAAATTAGACTAGCTCATGACCCTTGAGAGAGGGCTTGGGTGGTCTTTGATGGTGCAACCGATCATCTCTTGTTTGTAGTGTAATTTGGGTAGGTTAGGACTAGTCTCAATTAGTTGATTCGTCATTTGGCGAAATTATAAACCTAAGTCCATGTTTGTTTATTTGTTTTAGTAGTTTAGTCCTTCTTCCCTTACTCTCTTTCTTTCCTAGATTGATACGTTCGAGTAAGTTTTGGTACTTGAAACCCAACTCCCTATGGAATACGACCCGTACTTGCCGATTGCTAGCTACAACTACACCATGCACTTGCAGTAATTTTTAATGTAACAAGTTTTTGGCGCCGTTGCCGGGGAGTTGGCGCTTTTCAATATCGGAGCCCACTTGGGCATTCGAGACTAGGCCTTTAGAAAATCCCCCAAAAAAAAAAAATTGAAAAAAAATCAAAATGGTTATTTTTCATTTTCTTCAATTTGAGCATGAACCATTTTGGCAATACTTGTCTCGGTTTAATGACTATCATGCTCACTATGTTCATTTCACATATGAAAAATGGAAAATATGCGATGTTGTGCTTGAGGGAATAACACATGAGACCAGCGCCACCCTTGAGTCCATGTGTTATGGTGGTATGTGCTTTTTAGATGTCGATGATTTGTGGGATTTGTTTGAATCTTTAGCTTGGTCTCAATGGAATCACGAGTGTGCTAGTGATTGTTTTGAGTATCCTTCCCCTACTTTCCATGATTTGCATGCTTATTCTCCTCTTCAATGCTCTTATTGTCAATCGTTGACCATGATGCGAATTCTTGTCCCTATTATGACATTTCTGATGATTGTTATGCAAACCTTAATGCTCTGATAGAGACAATGAATGAGCGACTTAATTGTTTTGTTGATACGATGAGGGAGCGTGGCATATTAGATGAGACCGACCCTAGTCCTTCTTGTCCTAGGCTTGAGGTTAGTCTCTGTGATGATTATGAGTCTTCTCTGCTCCTAGAGCCCGCTTTTATCGCTCAGACACCTTTGACTGGCCTAGAAGAAGTGATTGGCCCTCCCTATGTCGCTCCATCCTTGTCTAGCACACCTAACGACACTACTGATGGTGTTGTGAGTTATCTTTTTTCTCCCCTCACTTTAGCTCAGTGCACGGGGTTAGAGATGGGTGAGTCTTCTCGAGGTGATGCTAGTTTTATTGAGGATGATTTGCTTGTTTGGTAGGGCAATAATATCTTGTTAGAGCCGTCTTTTAAGGAGTATTATAATGATGATGCGAGGGTTAGTGTCACTCCTAGCATTGACCATATTGACCCCATTATTTACATCGAGTCGCCTACCTTAGTCCCAATTTCATCCCCATATCTTACTGCCACCACCCCTCCACTGCCTGCATTTCCAGAGTCCCTAGGTGACATTCGAGGGTCTAATCCCTCCTTAGATCCCTCTTGTGCATACCTAGAGGACGTACCTAGGAAGATCCTGTTCTGTACTTTCATTGATCATACGTTTGATTTTTCCTTGGCATATGGTATGAGTACGAGGACATTACCTACATTTGCTTCTTTCTTATACTTGTTCTCATACTCACAATACTTCGAGATGCATGCGCAGGCACATGATAAGCTTCTGAGAGCGTTGACGGCGTCCAAGTTGACGCCGCGAGTCCTGAGCGATGATGAGGAGTGACTGATGCTCCTCAGGCCTCCACAGCACCATCCGAGGGAGGCGTAGTTCGGGTACAATCAGTACCCGACCTTGTATACTCGTTCTAACTCTTCTCCCTTCTTTTTATTTTCTTTCTTTTTCTTTTTGTTTAGTTGTGGATACTAGGATTGTGTTTTTGTTGGTGATTATCTTGAGTTGACATTTGGGATGTTGTTGAGCCAATGATGGCTATGATCACCATTTTTGTGTTTTTGTGAATATTTGTGTGTTGTGATTGGTGGTGTTGATGGCTTGGTACGTCCTTATTTTTGGTGGTTAGTTTTGTATATATGTGTGGTCTTGTTTTTGATTTTAATGAGTGTTTTTGGGAGAGTGTACTGGCCTGTGTATATGTTATGCAGGTTTAGTGTTGTTGTGTGTATTTATTATGTTTTATATGTCTTGTGTTTGATTTTGTTTTCTTTATTTTTGTGTGTTTTTGTGGTTGCTGATGACTCTCAGCTCCCAATGAGGACATTGTGAGATTTAGGTGTGGGGGTGGGGTCATCATCTCCCCTTTTATTCTTATTTGTGAAAATTTTTCATTTTTGTGTAGATTTTTCACTTTTTTCTCTTTTTTGTGTATTTTTTCTTTTCTTTTGGGGTTTAGGGGAGTTTTGTACTATTTTGATCAGCCTTGACCTCCGGTACCTTGACTATTAGCTCGTATATAAGTATAATTTGCACTATAGATATTCATCCCCAATCTGTCGTTTTAGGCATCAATTCTAACCCCAACAGTCCATTTTAACTTTGTAATCCAATCCTGACTATTATATTATCATTACCTTATATTCTTAGTCTTCCATGATCGGCTCTCCCATTTGCCTACTGCACAGTTCCCTTTGTATATGCTTGCACCCCCTTTTTCCAAAAACAAGAGCAAAAACAAACTGATTCAAGTGCTACTGGGTGTATCCCTTTGAGGCATGGCAAGAGTTTGTAATGAAAAAAAATAATGGAAAGAAAAAGAAATTGGGGAAGAAAAGAGTTTGGAATGACAAGTACCCCTTTAAGGCATGCGCTACTAGGTGTTACCCTTTGAGGCAATACTGCTACTGGGGAAGCTTGCTTTCCATGCTAGCCATTCGAAAAGGTAGCTTGTGTCAGTTGCGTGGGATTGAGTTTGATTTTGGTAGGCCAAGTTTAAGGGTGATGATACAATTGCACACCAGGCATCAGGATGGATTCAATGATCTCATGCGTCGTGGGGTGAAAAGCTGATGTCTGGATGCCATTCTTTGGGATGATGTGTCCTGAAATGCATATGATGCTTGTGTACAGACTGATATTTAAGCTACTAGGGGGTTTTGGTTGATTCGATTGTGTACAGTTTATCCCAATGTATATATTGCGTTTTGTCATTTTTATTTTTTGATTTTTGTTTTTCTTTTCTTTGTTTTTTCTTTTTGAGATTTTGTGGGTTTATCTTCTGCAAACCCTCACGAGACCTTACTCGTCCACTTGGGGAAACCAAGGGGTTTAAAGGGCTTGTTGCATACGCTAAATGCAATCGCGATTCCTGCGAAAGTGAGTTAGGTTCCTAGGTTAGTTTTTCTTTTGTTTTCCTCGAGGACGAGCAAAAGATAGGTGCATGGGTATTTGTTAGGCGATAATTTGTTGCATTTTATATGCCTTTTTCGCCTAATCTTAGCTCGTATAATAACGTAATCTTTAGAGTTTTTCTTGTTTTATTCAGTATTCTTTGAGATTTTTGCTTGTTTTATCTATTCTTGTAGGTAATAAGTTGAACCAAGCAAATACCGCGAAAAGGGGCAAAAAAGGATCAAAACAGGCGAAAAGACGGAAAATGGAGCCAGCCGGGTAAAACCGACCAGCAATATGGCACGCCCACCCCGTGCCACATAGGCACGGTCGTGCCTCTTCCTGTTCGCGTGCGCTGTTTTGTTCTCGCCGAGTCCTATTTAAACACACTTCCTTTGTGGTTTTCGGGGGGTTCCTCCTTTGACTTTTCTAGGTTAGTTTAGTTTAGGTTTGAGCGAATAAAAACCCCATTGAGGGGATTAGATTAGGATTGGTGGGGATTAATTTGTGGATTCAAGACTTTGGATTATGAATTTCTTCCTATCAAGTACAAGTTTTCTCCTCTCTTCTCTTTCATTTCATGTATTGTTCTTATATTGGATTTCGTTCATTCAGTTATTGTGTTTGACTCTTGTATGATTTAGATGCTTAGTTTTTATCATTATTTCATGTTAGATTGCTTGTTAAAGTAGATTCGTTTCATTCTCTTTTCTCTTTAATTCATGTTCGTCAGTTTAGGTTTGAGTTTGGGTTTTTGTGATTTGTTGATGATTAGTTGGTAGATTTTGTGGGCTTGGATTGTGATTAGCCTCTTGATGGGTAATTAATCTTATTTTAGGCCTAACCATACCCAAATCTATGCTTAGAATCTAGAGTTTTCCCTCACGCCTGCCAAGTGTTCGATGAAATGCTTGAGAGAGCTTTCATCCATATTTTTGGGCGATTGATTTATGCTGGGAGGTGAGGTCGATTTGCTAGTGTGGGAGAGGGAATAGCCGAGTTCGGGACATGAAATAGTATCCGATCCGAGCTAGGTCCGAGGGTTGTTACTTTTGTGGTCTAATTGGACTAACCCCATGAAAATAGGTGGTTAGGAAAATTAGACAAGCTCATGACCCTTGAGAGAGGGCTTGGGTGGTCTTTGATGGTGCAACCGACCATCTCTTATTTGTAGTGTAATTTGGGTAGGTTAAGACTTGTCTCAATTAGTTAGTTCGTCATTTGGCGAAATTATAAACCCATGTCCATGTTTGTTTATTTGTTTTAGTAGTTTAGTCCTTCTTCCCTTTCTCTCTTTCTTGCCTAGATTGATACGCTCGAGTAAACTTTGATACTTAAAACCCAACTCCCTGTGAAATATGACCCGTACTTGCTGGTTGCTAGCTACAACTACACCGTGCACTTGCGGTAATTTTTAATGTAGTGGGGGTGAAGAATGGAGAGATTTTTGAGAGGAAAGTGGATGGAAGGGAGAGAAATGAAGAATTTAGGGGCAATTTGATGGAGTTAGAGGGTTGGGGTGGTGGATTTGGGGGAGTGAGGGGAGAGAGAGAGAAACGTTCGAGCGCAGAGGAGAGGGAAAGTGCAAAATTCAAATGAGGGAGAAGGAGGAGGAGGAAGAAGAAAAGGAGCGTGCGCCCGGTTTTTAATGTGGCACGGTTGTGCCAGGTCGCACGGTTGCACCGTGCCACTTTTCTATCTTCGCCTTCTTGCCCTTTTCTCCTTTTCCTTGGGTTCTGCTGGATGGGGATAGGGGCACGCGCGTGCCTGGGGGCGCGGTGCCCCCATGCCGAACCTCTGGTCCGTTTCTTCTCGTCTCCTTCTCCCCTTTTTTTGTTTTTTTCTCTCTCTTGTTTTTTTTCTTTTTCTTTTTCTCTTTTCCTTTTTTGTTTTTTTTTTTGTTTTCTTTGGAAGTAATAAAGCTTGGGTTCCTCCCAAGAAGCGCTTGTTTAAGGTCCCGAGCTTGACCGTTAGGATCCCTAAGAAGAAGGGACATCGGGGAGAGCACATGTAACTTTCCCCTCAAGAGACTCACCGGCAATGTAGTGTTTCAAGCGGAACCCGTTCACCTTGAACCAGCCGGTGGTTTCATTGCCTATTTCGATGGCCCCATATGGGTAGACCTTAAGCACCTTAAAAGGACCCGACCATCGGGAGCGAAACTTCCCACGGAAAATCTTCAAGCGGGAATTGAAAAGTAGAACCAAGTCATCTTCCCGAAACTCGCAGCGGTTGATAAACTTGTCGTGCCACCGCTTAGTTCGCTCCTTGTAGAGCCGAGAACTGTCATAGGCATCCAAGCATATCTCCTCGAGTTCGTTTAGCTGCAACATCCTCTTCTCTCCCGCGGACTTCAAGTCGAAGTTGAAGTGTTTTATGGCCCAGTAAGCCCTATGTTCCAGTTCCACGGGGCGATGACAAGACTTGCCGTAGATGAGCCGAAAGGGGGTGGTGCCAATGGGGGTTTTGAACACCGTGCAATAGGCCCAAAGGGCATCATCAAGCTTGTCTGCCCACTCCTTTCGTGATCTTGTAACCGTTTTCTCTAAGATAGACTTGATTTCCCGGTTGGAGATGTCGACTTGGCCACTAGTTTGAGGGTGGTAGCCAAGTTCATATTTGTGGTGCACTCCATATTTCTTCAAGAGAGTTTCCAATTTCTGCTCCATGAAGTGCGATCCATTGTCGCTTATTAGCACCCTCGGGACCCCAAAGCGAGGGAATATAATCTTCTTGAAAAGCTTGGCTACAACCCTTGAGTCATTGGTAGGGCTAGCTATTGCCTTCACCCACTTGGAGACTTAGTCTATGGCGACGAGGATATACTTGTGGCCCCTTGAAGATGGGAACGGTCCCATAAAGTCGATGCCCCAAACATTGAAGATCTCAACTTATAGGATAAAGTTAAGGGGCATCTCATTCTTCCTAGACAGATTTCCCATCCGCTGGCAGCGGTCGCATGCACGGACATAGGCATGGACGTCCTTGAAGAGCGAGGGTCAGAAGAAGCCTGCTTGCAGCACCTTAGCGGCTTTCTTGGAGGTGCTAGCGTGTCCTCCACAAGAAGAGTCGTGGCAATGGGAGATTACGCCTTGGATTTCCCCCTCAGGAAGGCATCTCCTGATAATCCCATCCTTGCACAACTTGTAAAGGAATAGTTCCTCCCAAAAATACGTCTTGACATCATAGAGGAATTTCTTTTTCTGGTGGAAGGATAGATCATAGGGAAGGATTCCCGAAGCTCGGTAGTTCGCATAGTCAGCAAACCATGGGGCGGGTCCTGACTCGATGCCCATGAGATGCCCGCCGGGAAAGGCATCATCAATAGAGGTGTCGTAGCCCTCAACAACGAGCCTGGAAGGATGATCGGCCACGACATTCTCGGCCCCTGCCTTGTCTTTGATCTCCAGATCAAACTCCTGAAGTAGCAAAATCCATCTGATGAGGTGAGGCTTGGCATCCTTCTTCTCGAGGAGGTGCTTGAGGGCAAAGTGGTCCGTGTACACAATGACCTTGGAACATAGCAGGTAGGGCTTGAATTTTTCCATTGCATACACGACCGCAAGCAGCTCTTTCTCAGTCGTGGTGTAGTTCTGCTGGGCCTCATCCAGCATTCTACTAGCATAGTAGATCACCACTGGCTTCTTATCCTTCCTCTGCCCCAGAACTGCCCCCACTGCATGGTCGCTGGCATCGCACATGATCTCAAATGGGAGATCCCAATCTGGTGGTTGTATGATGGGGGCAGAAATTAATGTCTGCTTGATCCTGCAAAAAGCCTCATGGCACTCATCAGTAAAGACAAACGGGGCATCTTTAGTGAGCAGGTGAGTAAGAGGTTTGGCAATCTTGTTGAAATCCTTGATAAAGCAGCGATAAAACCCCGCATGACCAAGGAAACTTCTCACCCCTTTTACCGAAGTAGGAGGGGGTAATCGCTCAATAACCTTGACCTTCACTCTGTCCACCTCAATGCCCCTAGCAGAAATAACATGACCTAGTACTACCCCCTTCTGCATCATAAAATGACATTTTTCCCAATTCAATACTAGGTTGACTTCTTCACATCTATGGAGTACCTTGGTTAAGTTTTCCAAACAAAGGGTGAAGGTACCTCCATAAACGGAGAAGTCATCCATAAACAAGGGCATCAAGGTCTTCGGTCGATGACAATCTCTTAAGCCCCAATAGGTGCTAAGGTAGTTAAGGCATGGCATCAGAGTCATTCGTTGCATCTTTAGCGCCTCTAGGAGTTAAGGTCTTTAAGCTCAGTCCTTCAGCCAACCGTAGTCCCTTAAGCCCCAGTGGAGGCTAAGGCAATAAAGGTACAGGTTCAAAACCGTCCACCACAATTTTAGCCCCTGTGGGCGCTAAGGGCATCCAGTTCGGCCCTTCGACTGACCGCAGTCTCTCAAGCCCCAGTGCGAGCTGAGATAATAAAGGCACGGCCCTAGAGCGGTCCACTATGCCTTTAGCCCCTATGGGGCCGTTCGCCCGACCACAATCCCTTAAGCCCCAATGAGGCCTAAGGCAATTATGGCATGACCTGAGAGCTGTCCACTACACCTTGGGCATCAGGCTCGACCCTTCGGTCAATCGTAGTCCCTCAATCCCCGGTGAGGACCAAGGCAATAAAGGCACGACCTCAAAGCTGTCCACTACACCTTTAGCCCCTTTGGGAGCTAAGGGCAGTGGGCTCGCCCCATCGCCTAACCACAGTTCACTAAGCCTGGGTCACAGCTAAGGCAATAAAGGTACGGCCTCAGAGCTGTCTACTAAACCTTTAGCCTTTTTAGGGGCTAAGGGCATCAGGCTCAGCCCTTTGGCCAACCATAGTCCTTTAAGCGTAGTGGGGGTTAAGGCTATAAAGGCATGGCCCCAAGCTATCCACGACACCTCTAGTCCCCTTGGGGTTACGCGCGTCAAGCTAGGTCCTTTGGCCAACAATAACCCTTCAACCCCAGCGAGGGCAGAGCCTACTAATGCACAGCCTTGAGCCGTCCACAACACATCAGGGTCGTTAGGTGCAGCCTTCGGAGGAAGATCAGAAAAGGATTAAAGGTGCAGAATAGGACCATGACACAAATTATAGCAGCAAAAACAATAGGAAAAGGCATTTCTCATTGATTATTTGGAAGAGTCACATCAACAGTGCAAAAGGAACGAAAAACATTACATCTAAAGTGGTTCCAAGGCCTAACTATCATCGACTCCTCCACCGAAGGCTACAGAGTCTCGTTAGACCCCACCCTCTACTCCTGATGTGAGGAAGAGATAGGGGAGGATGAAGCACCGACTTGGGCTGGGGTTGTTAAGGGGATTGCTAAGCTACTAGGAGGTGATGCCTGTAGACCCCAAATCATATCTCAAAGGTGTACCAACAAAGATCCGTCAAAGCCGACTTCAACACTAGAGCTATATTCCTCATCATACGGCCAATTCTAGGATGTTATATGGCATAGAAGATGGCTTAGATAAGCTCTGGGATCTGGAAACCCATGCGGCCTCTTCAGCATCTCTTCGGTCGAAGTCCAGACAAAGCCTGTGGTAGTCCTCATGAAGGGGACGAGGCGGTTGTGGAGCGTCTGTATGATCTCTCTTCCACCAGTTGAAGATCCGCTAAACATGGTTAGCCATCTCCTCGGTGTTTAGGTACTAAGAAAAAACCATGATCAAGATTCCCGCAGCTAGAAAGGGATGAAAGCCAAGGCAAGGTGAGTGAAGTTTACCCCTTGTCACTGTCTTGCATACAAGGGCTAAGGGCATTATGGGCATCCAGAGTAGCCTTGTTTCTTCCATTGTTGGTTAATTTCAGGATAAACATAGAATATATTCATGTAGCTCGTACGTTGCAGTTTAATTTGTACTCCTTCATTAGTTCTCCCAAACAAGTAATGTAGAGGCAATGATGCCTTTATCTAGGTGAAGGTCCAGAGTGTGGATCTGATTAAACGATTTGATGGAGTGATGCGATCATTTATCAAGTAGGTCAGGATTTCCCACTGGACTTGATAGGTGGACCATTCGGTTTATTTTTGGGCAGAATCAACTTTAGGTCAAGTCATGTTTGGTTCGATTGCGGCTTCAAGACGAGTCATTTTTTTTTTGGGTTGATTTTGGATTGATTTATGTTTGGTCCAATAAGTTTATCTTCCAAAGGAGAATAACTTTGGTGGAAAATATTCAAGTCAGGTTTGGTTTGATTGAGGTAATCTTTGCTTTTGGTTCAACTTTGAATCAACTATTTAGGAGTCAATTCAGGTAGGGGTCCCTGTCATTCGATTCAGGTCATTCAATTGACCTTTGCTAGGTCTATTTATCGATGGTGGGAGCTAGAGAGCCTCACTTAGATTGCTTCTTATAAAGGAACTTGATTCAACTAGGCTCTTTCTCCGAACCTTTCCAACATTCATTAGGTTTTTTTATTGTCCTTTCATTGCTTTTATTTTCCTTGTCACATTTCTTTTTTTTAATTTTATTTTTTACCCCTGGGTCTCTATTTTACTATGACTATGTTTAGCAAAGATATTGTTGCAATTAGGATATATTGTTAGTTTTTTTAAAAAATTCCGGTCAAAGTTGTAATTCCTAATTCGAGTCAATATACGGCAGCTTGACAAGTAAGCTAGGGTTTAGCCATACACACACACACACACACACACACACACACACACACACACACACACACACTTGTAATTTTTGAAAAAAAGGTGAGGAAAGTGAGTTCCTAATTCAATTCTCATTGAAAATTTTTATGCTATCAGAGCTCAGCGAGAGATCTGCTCTTCTCTTCAAAAACAAAAAACAAGGACTGCAAAAATATGATGTAAGAAACACCCTAGCTAGTAGCAGCAAGAAATTTGGTATTGAACCTAATTTACCTTATTTCTTGCATTTGTCTGAAGGATCATGCATATTAATTATGACTGCAATCTTTGATGGGACTTGGGAAAAAGATGTTACAACAACACTCTTTTCAAAGGACAAGTTGGGTTTTATCGATGGAACCCTACAAAAGCCATGGTCAACAGATGAAGACGGTAAAGTTGAACTGTATACCTAGATGATGGTAAATTCCATGGTATCTTCACGATTGATCAATATGATTGACCAAAAGTTTCGAGAAAGCATTGCATATGTAGAAACCGATGAAGGTAATTTGCAAAATTTAAAGAGGCGATATGCTGTGGCCAACGCCCCAAAAATACATCAACTAAAGAAAGAAGCTGCTAACTGCAAATAGTGAGGGCTTCTTGTTACGGAATTCTTCTCAAAATTAATGGGTCTTTGTAGTGAATTGGATAATTATGTCCAATTCCCTCCATGTAACTGTGGAAGTGTGAATGCAAAATTAATGATGAATTAGTCAAGATGATAGAGCAAGAAAAGACACACTAATTTCTTATGGGACTGAATGAGGATCTATATTCAAACATAAGGAGCCAAATTCTTATTCTCGATCCTCTTCCCTCTATTGATAAATTATTCAACGCAGTACAAAAGAAAGAGAACCATAAGCATATCATGCGAGGAAGAGAGGATGGAGGTGACATAGTGGCTGCCTTTGCTGTGAGACCCATCCAGCACTTGTTGAGAAACTCACATGTAAGCTCTGTGGGCAACATGGACACAAAGATGCCAACTATTTTGAAGTCAAAGGTTATCTGCTAAGATAGGGTACTCAAGGAAGAGATCAGAGGCGTGGAAGAGGAAGCCGCAGTGGACATGTAATTGGAGGCTGAGGACGAGGGTCTAATAATGAAGTCACCCATGTTGTAGGCATAGCGAAGACAACCAAACATGCAATGTCAACCAGTGAGTCCAACGCAACCCTAGTAGGAGTCATATCTGAGCAAGTTCAATGCCTCCTCAGCCTTATGAAAAATTGTCACATAATAGCAAGGGGATATTTAACACGCGAGCTTCATCTCATATGACTAGAAATTATGAGCTCCTAAAAACTGTAACACAGATTGACCCAATTCTAGTTGGGCTTTGTAATGGTTGAACCGCCATAGCAAAAAAGTGTGGGACGGTTGAATTAAGTCCAAAATTGACTTTAAAATGTGTCCTCTTTGTTCCAAATTTAATTGTCAACTTAGTCTCGACTACACAGTTAAACAAGGAAAATAATTCTGTTGTGACACTCATTGACCATTTCTTTATGATATAGGGCCGTTCTTTGAGGAGTCTAATTGGAGTAGGTAAAGCTATTAGAGGGATCTTCCATCACAAGTGCGTGTCAAAATTTTGAAGTTCAAGCTAGTGCAGTTGATACAAGGAATTTGTGGCATAAGCATCTTAAACAACCATCTAGCCAAGTGCTCAATGTTGATTCGTCTTTTTTAAGTATTGATGTTAGCTATGAGAATAAAATTAAGGAACCATGTGATGTATGTTTTCGGGCCAAACATTTTCATTGTCAATTTTATGATAGTAACAGTAATGCTAATGAACTATTTAAGCTCATTATTATGATATATAAGGTGCTTATAAAACTCTGTCTCTTTGTGGTGCTTGTTATTTCCTAACCATTGTTAATGAAGCAAGCCGAGGCGTTTAGATTTACTTAAGGGAAAAAGGAGAAGCAAGTCAAGTGTTGTAAAACTTTATTATCATGGTGAAAAATCAATTTGGTAAGGATGTTAAAATTATTTGTAGTGACAATGGATATGAGTTCAAGTCCCGGCCCATGAAAATGCTTTACTTAAAAAGGAATTATCCATCAAACCACTTATATCAACATTCCTTGACATAATAGATGGGTCAAAAGGAAGCATAAACATGTTTTTAATATAGCTCGAGCTCTTAGCTTTCAAGCCTCACTTCTTATTGAATTTTGGGGAGAGTCTGTCCTTTCAGCTGCTTATTTGATTAATAGGACACCAAGTAGAGTGCTCACTGAAAAACGCCATATGAAAAATTATTTGGCAAAACTCCTTCTGCTAATCATCTAAAAGTGTTTGGATGCTTGTGTTATGCCCAAGTTAGAGCTCGAACGAAAGATAAATTTGCCCCTCGGAGTAGGAAATGTATTATTGTTCGATATCCTTACGGTAAAAAGGGATGTAAGGTATATGATTTGGAGAATAAGGAGATGTTTGTTTGTAGAGATGTGATTTTTGTTGAAGGTATTCTTCCTTTCGCTTCTTATCCAGACAATAATGCAATAGGGGGAGTGAGCATACTCCTATGTTTGATGTTTCAAATGTGTTGCATGATTTGGATCTAGGCCAAACGTGTAAAATTCTCAAAACAGAATGCAAGAGTTGTCCAACAATGATGCCTAGGGGGAACTTGCAAGTGGACCTGGCCTAACAGATGTGGTGTAAGAAAGGGCTTTAGTAGAGAAGGGGACCATTTTGAGCAGAGGGACCAAAGACCATAGTCTAGACAGGCGGGCGCTCAATGCATCGCCAATTGGGCTGGAGTCAAGCAATGTGCCTAATAGGCCAGCTCCTTTGATTCCCAAGAGTGAGCCTAGATGTAGTGATCGTCCTCGGAAACACCCAAATCACTTGATTGATTATATATGCAATAGTGTGGCACCCAAAGACCACTTCGTGCACCACTCTTAAGCAGACTTCCTCAGGTATGCAATGTCATATGTAAAAAATTCTCTAAGTCTCATAAACAATTTTTAGGTGTCAATACCAAAATCACTGAGCCTAGATATTACAAAGAGGTAACTAGAGATCTATTATAGAAGTAAGCCATGTCAGATGAGATAAGGGCACTTAAAGAAAATAAAACATGGGTCCTTGAAGATCTACTTCTTGGGAAGAAATCCATTAGTTACAAGTGGGCATACAGGCTGAAGTATAAGTTTAATGGATCTATTAAGAGGTATAAGGCTTGTTTGGTCATTTAAAGAGATCATTAAATTGAAGGGTTCAATTATAATAAATCTTTTACCCCAGTGGCAAAAATGGCCACCGTTCGTCGTTTTTTATCTGTTGCTGTTGCACGAAACTGGGAGCTTCATCAGGGTGATGTTAATAATGTCTTCCTTCATGGTGACTTAGATGAAGAAGTGTATATGACACCTCCTCCTGGTTTCTCTATAGGCAGTCATCATAAAGTCTATAGGCTTCAAAAATTCCTTTATGGGCTTAAACATGCACCACATAAATGGTGTGAAAAATTATCTTCAACATTAAGTGCCTATGACCTTATCTGTTCTTGTGCTGATTATTCACTTTTTAGTTATTAGAATGGCGACATTTTCTTAGCTCTCCTAGTCCATGTTGATTACATTTTCTTAGCATGAAATGATTCCCAAGCATGTCAAGCTTTCAAGGCCTATATTGATGATTGTTTTCAAATTAAAGACCTTGGTCCTTTAAAGTATTTTTTAGGGATCAAAGTTGCTCATAGATCAAAAGGGCTATTCCTAAGTTAGTGTAAATATACCTTGCAAATCATCAATGAATGTGGTTTGTTAGGCTCAAAGCCCGTTAATTAACCTGTAGAAGAAAATCACAAGTTGGGCTTAACAAATGGGCAGCTCATAGATGATCCCAGTTGTTACCTTCATCTTATTGGGCGTTTTATCTATTTAACCATTACTTGCCCTAAGCTAAGTTATGTGGTACATATTCTATCACAGTTTATGCAAAATCCACAAGTTGAACATTTTGATTTTTACCTATCGATTCTTGTGTTACCTTAAGGGAACTCCTGGATTTGGTATTCTTCTTTGATTAGATAGCACTCTTCAGGTCATAGCATTCTATGATTTAGACTTGGAGCTTATCCTATCATGAGGAGGTCTTTAACAGGATACTTTCTTACTGTTGGCGGCTCTCCTACAACGTGGAAGACAAAAAAGCAATTTACTGTCTCTCAGTCCTCTGTTGAGGCTGATTATCATGCCATGGCTACCAGAACAAGTGAGCTTATCTGGTTGAAAATTTTTCTGGCTTCTTTGGGAGTCTTTTTATCTCCCTAAGAGGCATAGGAAATTTCTTATGTAATCCTAGGAGCGTATACTCTTATTGCTCATGTGTATATATATTTTTACGGATGTATTTGTCATATATTAAATTCTTTGATATAAATTTATTGGTGTGGCTGTTGAGAGTATGTGCTCACAGAAATAAAATATAAATATTAAGAGTCATCTCTTTGTTGCTTCCTTTTTCAACCCAATAAGAGTTCTTACATCCAACTATCACCATACTTTTTAAAATTCTTCATATTACCATTGAACTTTTTTTATAGTCAAATATACCACTATAAAAAGAAACTTTGATTAGTTTTACCACCATGACCAATTAGAGTAGGTTTTGTAGGTACTTTCTTTATTTTTGTTACTTGGAAAAAAAAAATAAAACATTCATCATCATAATAAAACATCATCCCTCCCTCTCTCTCCTCTCCAAACGACTGCCTCCCAACACTACTGCGACCCTTGTCCTCCACAACCCACTTATTCCACCACTATGCTGCCATGATATCGGTGAGCAACGCCACTTGTGGAACATTTCCAACCTCTCCCATTTCCTCCCCTCTCATCATGTCATAAAACCTTAGCCCCCCGTAACTTGGGTTTGGCAAAGACAAGGCCAATTAAAATCTTGTCCTGCAGCTTAATTGCTGTTTGCCACCGCATAAACCACAACATTCATAGGATGTTGGAAAATGTTTGTATGGCCTTTTTGATCCTCAAAGCCACCTGAGATCCAATTCCTCCTTCCTCGCTACTTTGTTGAATCCTCTTTTACTTCAAACACCAAAATCAAGAACAACTTTAAATGAACACAAATGAAGCGAAACCACAAACCTTTCAAATTCGTACTTATATTAAAATTCGCAATCAATGCCCCACAATAGATCACTAAATTTGTTAATTAGAGAAAAACTAAAACCTACACAGAAAATAAAATGTTGGAAGCTCTCTGCCAGATTGGAGGACCTCCAAGAACTTCTTATGCAACTAAAGAATGTCACCAAATGCAAAAAAAGCTTTAAGAAACAACTGATGCCAAATAAGAACCATAATATGTGTGCCATATGCTTTGTAAACGCCAAAATCAAAATAAGCTTATCTCAATTCCAGCCAAATTAGAGCCCCAAATTCCATTGTCATTTATTTATTAACTCATTTAGAAAATTTAAGCACCAAGATATTTGAGGGTTTTGGGTGGAGGAGCTAGGAGGTAAGAGAGTAAGGTTATGGTCATAGAAGTGGTGAATTAAGCATGAGGATAAGAGAGATAATGAGGTGATTCATTGTGACCAAAGAAGTGGTAACTTCTAGCTCGTCGTTGACCTTCTGGTGGTAGCATGTGCCACTGGTTATGGAGGTTGGGTATGGCTGGTGGTCGGGATAGGAATAGGGATGGTACTGAAGGGAAGAAGGAAGGGAGAGAAAGGGGTGGGGTTTGTTTTAGTTGTTATTGTTGTTGTTGTTGTTGTTGTTGTTGTTATCATTATTATTATTATTATTATTGTTATTATTATTATTGGGAGATAGGGGACATTGAGAACTTGCTATAGCTGGTTTCCTATAGCCTTGGATGGTGTATTAGACTAAAACGTTTTTCTTAATGGCATACTTGTTTTTTAAAAAACAATGCAGTGGCAAAATGGAAAATTTTGAAAAGTATGATGGCAATTCAAGGCGAGAACCCAACCCAATAATGAATTATGGAGGAGGAAGAGGAGGTCAGAGTCGGTCACCCATAACTCCATAAGGAATTTGGTATTCGTATCTATATTTCTACGAGACTTACATGACGAACAAAATTTTATAAGATAAGCATGCTTCTTAGGGAAACAGTCATTGCTACTTTTTGGTTTTCCCCAAATCAGCAACCTATTAACATGAGTTCCCTTAGTCTAGGCCCAAAAGATATGAAACCATTGCGGCCAGCCGCAGCCCTTCTTAATAAGACGCCACAGTCTGATGCCTTACTTTATTGGGTTAAGTTAATGTGTCTTGCTAGTACTTTTATAAGACATTTAGGCCCACAAGAAGCCCAGAGCGTCCTTGGACTAATAAAAATCATTAGGTTCACACAACTCTCTAGCCCACTAACTCTTTCATAAAACTCCAAGGCCTAGGCCCTTTGAATATTGGGGCTGCCTGGTCCAGAGTAGGGATGATAATAGAGTAGGTACAGGATGGGTTGAGCCGTACCGGTATTTATATAATTTTTGAAAATTGCATCCACATCTATACCCGTGCTCATCGGATATTTATAACTCATGCTCAAACCCATCAGGTTTTGTGGGTTTGTGTGTTGAAAATTAATACCTATATGTAACCCATATACAAGTACGATATATATTTAGGTCATTACAAGGTTGTAAAGTTGTTGTATTTTGGAAATATATTTGTTTAGAAATGTGAAATCAAGTACATTATTGACTAACTTTTTGATAGAAGGGTTCGGATTAGACTTGAATCAAAAAAGCATTAAACCACAATAGTTTTTTATTTCACTATAAAAACGAGTACAGGTTGGGTGCGGGTATGGGACGGGTGAAGGCTACACTTATACCCATATTCTTATCGATATCCACTTTTCAATAGCCACCCCATGCCCATTTAAAATCCATTTTCACCACTTAATTAAGTTTCAAATGGGGGGATTTTTTGAATTTTCAATGGATACAGATTTTATTGCTATCCCTAGTCTAGATCAATCCCATTATTCACCCATGAGAGTGATATAAAAAGTACATATGAGATGTTTTGGAGGACATACTCTAGGTGCTATTTGTTCATTTTTTCCGTATGTACTACACTGATACATTTTGATCTACATTTACTTAAAAGTGACTTTTGAGACACTTCTATAAGTAGAGAGAGCAGCCAAATTGAATAGAAGATAAGATTGTCAAGTGATAGACTTTATTAAGTGAGATTGAGTCCATTATAGAGTTGGGAAATAGGTCAGGTGGAATCGGGTTTGCGTTTGTGTTAAACTTAATCAGATCGAGATCGAATTCCTTAACCTGAACCTAACTGGTTTATTAAATAAATTGAAAAATTTTGACCTATACCCATTTAATTTTTATACAGATTGAATTGTATAACCCATATAAGATAAACAAGTCAACTTCAGTTATCTAATTTTCCATTTTTTTCAATTAAGATTTTCAAGTAAATATTAAGATTACATACCACATTAATTATCGTACAAAATTCACCTGATTCATCATAGTTCACATTTTTCATATTTATTTTTAATTTTCATGTTCTTAATTATTAAAAAAAAGAGTAAATGGGTAAACGGGTTAAATAGGTATGTTTTTCGTGTCAAGACTCTCAACCTCAACCTAACCATTTAATTAAAATGGTTGAACGTATCAACCTATTTAATTAAATGAGTTGAAAATTTGTACCCAAATTCACTTAACTTTATGTTGGCTCGGACTAGTAATCATATTAGGTCAGTTTTGCCTAACTTTATTCCAAGGTATTTCAATAGGTATATTAGACTGCTACACTAGCATGTATGTGTGTGTGTTATAACATGAGTAATCCACAGTATAATAGAACACAAGTTGTAAGGAAAAGTAATACCACATGTCAGCAATTTTTTTTCCTTTTTTTTGCTTTAATCAACACTACTCCAAGCCTAGTTACAAGGAAAATTATTTATGAAAATTTTACCATTATTGAAAATTTCTTCATTATTATAATTGAAAAATCTTAGCCGTTAGTATAGAACAAACAAATCTGAACCATTAAAAATAAGTACCTTTAACCTACACGACAGGCTCATCCCATCCCATCTCTGTAGTACAACCCCCTCAGCCCCAATGGCCTCTCTTGTACAACTAATCTCTCTCTAGCTCTTACTTCAAGGCATTTTGCTTCTACATTTTCCTATAAGGATCTTGATTTTCTGTTTTTTGGTGCTTGAATAATTGGATTTTTTCCTCTGCCTTCATGTTAGGAATGCAG
The DNA here is from genome assembly GCA_029747015.1 of Carnegiea gigantea. NCBI lineage: Eukaryota > Viridiplantae > Streptophyta > Magnoliopsida > Caryophyllales > Cactaceae > Carnegiea > Carnegiea gigantea. The sequence continues at coordinate 116,627 of JAKOGI010000945.1, forward strand.
GAAAATATTGTGCCAAATAGGACAAGAATTTTAGACATGGTTTGCTTTAAGTTGGGGATAACAAGAATTGCTGGGGAAGGGAAAGAACTACAGGGGAAAGCAGAGTTCAATAGGAAATCAGATGACTAGAATTATGCTGAGAAAAATGTTATTGAATAAGTGATTTTGTGATGAACACCATGAGTAAGCATTACAAAACAGGAGGAAATTGTCTATTAACTCCTCACAAAACCAATCCATGAAAACAAAGAAGACATACAACCTGCCCTCCTCCCATGTTTTCTGTGATTGTTGTTGAAGTGGAGCATAGAGACTTTTGTCACCAAAGAGCATTCGAAGTGGGCATAGTTGATATCGATGGCAATAATAGAGAGTCAAGCACTCAGATCCCCTAGGGCGGTCTGCTATTAAACCCAATGGGTCAAGATCCAATTTGAGTTCTCTCCATGTAATGTGATCCTATATAGTTTAACAAATTTTTCATTAGAATGAGAAGATGATGACGTAAGGCAGTTAAAGTATTTACTCTTTTCGGAGGGACTCGAACCCAGTAGTGGACAAGCTTAGAGACCAAGAATCACTGGCTTCAAAACACATGATTAGCTCTATTGAAGACCCCTCTCCTAAATTTATGATTTATAGGATTACCAATTGTTTTCCTTACACATTGGTGGTTTTTCTCTTTTAACCATTATATTTCTCTTATTTCTCAAGTCTACTCCTATGTTTTTTCCTTTTTATACAACCCCTGTTTTACTTTTCTTTCCTTTGTTGATGGAACAGTCATTGTTTCTTGAGGTTCTGGAACACATTGAGAGCAATCATAGTGCTTATCCTTTATTACAAGTATTTCACATGCCTACATCTGCACCTCCATCTTTTTCATAAGTTCTTTGCCAAGTTCCAACCTGAGGCCATCACCATAGAGGTTGTGCCTAGATTTAGCACAAACCTTTTAGGGGGGGAAGAAATGGAGGTGAGACTGATGAGGAGAGAAAGGCTTAGCGGGGAGAAAGAAATATGTAACAGTAACTCTAAACCTGTTATAGTAGGTTAGCTTAGATGAAATGAACAATTGATATGTTTTACGAGTAAACTAAGGGCCATTAGCAAATTCAATTATGATAATTGAAATTTTGTCAATAACGGTAGAATCTTTGCTTAATTTAAGGGATCGAAAATTCTACCATCACTGAAAAAATTTCAATGATCATAATTTAATATGCTAGTAGCCCTTAATTTAGTCCTAAAACATCTCAACCATTCATTTCAACTTAGCCAACCTACTACAATAGGTCAGAGTTACCGATAGTTACTTCTTTCTCCCCACTAAGCCTCTCTCTTCCCGCCCTTCTCTCCTCATCAATCTCACTTCCATCCCCCTCTCCCAAAGTTTGTGCCAAATCTAGACATAACCCCCCTGGTGGCGGCCTCAAGTAGGAACTTGGCAAAGAACGCATGAAAAAGATGGGGGTTCAGATGCAGACATGTGAAATACCTATAATAAAGGATAAGCATGGTGATTGCTTGCAATGTTTTCATGATTTCCACAAGTGTACGGTTTATCATTATCGTATTTATGGATGTCATCCTCAAGGATGGGTTACAAAAATTAAGTCACCAAATTTCACAAATCAACTAAAGTCATACGAAATCATGAATTTGAATAAGGCCATTGACAATGATAACGCATCGACTCACTTTATGGCATTGAAGTAAGATGAAAGGGATCATTGCCCACTAAGAATTGAAACAAGAAAGGATTACAGAGTAAGGAAGAACATAGACTCATTCGAATTTGTCGCTAATAAGTAGAAGTAATGGAACCCAACTGCAATCAAGAACCCAAATGAGCATCTAAGAACCGAGGCAGTTCAGCATAGTAAGATGGAGGCGGAATCAGAGCATAGAAGCAAACGAAAAGCAAGATATCTGAATTATAATTTAGTAAATCCAACTGAAAAGCAACTGAAAATCTCACTTGAATTGAACTAACTAAGAATTGAATAACATGAGTCTCTGAAAATGAAAATCGAACCTCAAATTCGAGAGTACACAGAAAATTAAAACCTAATCTACCTTATCTCTTTGCTTCTCTATGCCCACTGTCCCATTCTCAAACCTCATTTGAAGCCCCCCAGAAACACCTCTTCAGCCCCCCTCTTGTTCATCTCCTTGTTGAATTAAAATCTAAAACTGCTAATTTGGTTATGATGATGGGGAGTATTTGCGTTAATAATGAAAAGGGGGCAAGAATGTCAGTTATGGTCACTGGACAATGGAGTGGAAGCAACCAAAAAGTTTTCTGGGCTGGAGAACGAAAGGGAAGACGAAGAGTCGGGATCACGTGCCATATGCGTGAGTTTAGCAGGCTAGATTGGGCCAGAGGAAGAAAAATAAAGGGACCGGCTGGGAAATGGACCACGGCTAGGGTGAATGAGCCTGGTCCAGAGAGAGAGAGAAGGAAGGGAAAGAAGAAGGGGAAAGGGAAAAGAAGAGCTCGACTGGGCCTGTGAGAAAGAGAGAAGGAGACTGGAGTCGGATTTGGACCACTCGCATAGGCAGTAGAATGGTCCAATCAGAGCTGGGAAAGTGAAGACTGAGGAGGAAAGGATAGATTTCGGACTAGGCTGCTAGGCCGCTAGAGACTGGGCTTCACGATGTTAGGTTGCTAGGAAGGGTTTGCTTCTTCTTATTTCCAAAACTGATCCAATCTGTCTTTTTCTCCTTATGGCAAATAATTTAGCCATTTTCTTCTAATTTTCAAATTCCTACAAGATATACAAAATTTATATTAAAATCATAGTTAATAATTTATTTCAAGCAAATATTAGATAATAAACAAGGTATAAAATATCATAATTTATGGTTGAACAAATACCCGCACATCAAAGTTTTGCTCGTCCTCGAGTAAAACAAAACTAAAAATCCTAGAAAAAAATAAAATCTTAATTCCCTTTCATAGGAATCACGGTTGCACTTAACATGTGCAACAAACCCTTTAAACCCTTAGGTTATCTCTATTAGACAAGTAATGTCTTGTGAGGGTTTGCAGAAGATATACTCAAAAAATTTTAAAATAAATCCAAAAATCTTTTGGCTTTTTCAAAAACTTATATAATACAACACCGGGAAAAAATATATACATATTCTAATCAACCACATCACTCAAGCAACCAAAGTACTAGATCATATATAAGCACAATGTATACGTCAAGAAGCCTTAATCCCACTGATGACATCTATACACAATCTTTCACCCCTCTTAGAAATTATGTGCAATCATAACCGGTAGAACCCCACTCTAGGGAAATGTGGAATACTCCCACTCATGTGTTTAATATGTAAAAAAGTTCACTTAATTATTTTCCAATCAAACAAACTACCATGGGATTGCTAAGATTCTCGATTCTCCATCACTAAAATGTAATATGCAAAACAATCATCAGGAGGACTTTTTAGGGTTGTACTGGGGCTAAAGGTTAAGGGTAAGAGAGGGACAATTGATTTGAAAAATGAAAAGCTAAAAGCTAAGTAGTCAAGGAGCAACCAACACTTACACCAGTTATAATGAGCCCACACTCTCCCAAAACACAAAATGAGCACACATCCTACAACAATGGACCATTGGAAATGAGTATACATAATAATATATCCATGCCAAACACTCTTATTCACAACTCTTTTTGAATTTTTATTATTTTTTCCAAAGTGCTTTTTTTGTCTTTTTTTTTTGGGCAATGGAAACCTTTTTTCACATTTGAACTTTTTCCTCTTTTTTTTCATTTTTTCTCTCTTTTTTTTCAAGAACAAAATGAATGAATGGCATGAATAAGAATGATACAACTCAATTTCCAAATGATCATGATGATACATCACAATATATACCAAAATCAACTACCAAATTCATAAAATATGCAAAAGTTACCCACCAAATAATAAAGTGTTGTCCCACTAGCCTTGGTTTAGAGGTAGGAAATGTGTGTAGGCCAAGGGCTGCAATGAAGGGTTCACAGCAAAAAGGTGAAGGCTCAAAGGACTAGCAAAGGGGTAAGACATTCGAATTAGGGTGGCATTTTGGCTGGTAGCTTACAAAACAAAAGAATGCCTTTATCATATTATCATAATGTATATGTTAAATGTGATTTTAAAGAGAATCAAAGCAAGTTCTAGAGATGTAATCATAGAAGAGATACACATAAAAGAAAAATATGAGACTAAAGTAATGAATTAATCTATAAGGCTCAAAATTTCATGGGTTCATCTACCATAGTCAAGCTTGCTCAGAATTAATGTCAGGGGTTAGGATCGTATAAAAATATCACACTTTAAGACAAAGTTCTATCAATGCATATTACATCTATATACAACCTAACAATAAGGGTGGAAGAGATCATAGTCAATCAGAAATAGCACATACATTCTCCAAAAATAAAACAAAAAAAATCTTTTTGAAACTTTTGAAAATTTCCAATTTTTTCAATTTTTTGGGTTTTTTTTTTTTTGAAGCAAAGTTTCCCCACCCCCACACCTAAATCCTACAATGTCATCATTGGGAGTGGAAAGAAATATAAAACCCAAAATAAGAATGTATATACAAAAGAAAACATGACTCAAAAAGAAAGAAAAATGAGAAGACTCTAAACTTGAAAAGAAAATAATAAAAACAAAACAAAACAACAAATATATACAAAAGGAAACAAAATAAAAAGAGGAGATAAAGAGGGACATGTATACTAGGGTAGATGCAGAAGTAACCCTAAACTACAGCCTCTAGAAATTTGCTGAAATAGGGGCTAATGGAGCATTAGCCACTTCATTTCACACTGAAAATTGCTACTCAAATCAAATCCCATTAGCGCACGAAGTAGCTTGCCAAATAGGTAAGAACAACTCTCTATAAGAGCACAACAATAGAAAGTAAAGAGTTGATGCCAAAAAGAGTACATCTACTATGTTAATGCAGCACAAGTAAGGGCCCACCTCAACTTATCAAATTTCTGGGCCCAAACATCAAACAGGTAGATGTATTTAAAGTTAGCCAGTTTGTGGTTCATTGGCGTAGAAATTATATCATCATGAAGGAATAGTCTGGGCAAAACAGTGGGTGCAAAAATCCACAAGGCCTTCAATTTCAATATATGTAAGAGTCTGGTTGAGAGCAAAAGTCATAGGCACAAAAGTCTCAGACTCTACAAATTCAGACCTGCGAGGTTCAAAGAGGAGGTCAGTAATGATGGGGTCAAAAGATAAGGATTTATATTCCACACAAAAACCATCATCAAGAGTTTCATTGATGTCAAACCCACATAAAAAAGATTCATATTCCACAGAAAGAATAGCATCATCTAATTCTAAATTAGTGGGCTCAACTTTCTCCTCACAAGACTCCTGAAAATAAATAGCTTCTAACTCATCATGATGCTCAACTTCAGATGTAATGCTCATATCTAACTGACCAACAGTGTCAAATTATTCATCCATGTCAAACTCACAAGAGTCATTAAAAGGGGCGGGTGCGTCGGCATACGCAAAGATATCATCAAGTATGTCCTTATGTGAGCTAGTGTGGGGTACAAGGTCAGGTAATAGAGATATAGGAAGGTCACTCGTTCTAAGCTAGCAAAGGCATGACATCATTCAAGTTAGGCCTAACAAGATAAGGGGACTCAAAATCATCATGAAGACTAACTTCAGGTTTCGGAGATCCTAAACAAGAGCTAGGCTCATGCAAAGTAGTATACTCCCTACTATGACTGAAACAGTGAGAATATTCAGCAATTCTCTATGTCATAGTCTCTACCATTTGATTAGCCATTTTATTTAGCTTCTTTTCAACACTTGCACATGTAGCATCAATATAATCATGATGTGGACAATTACACGCATCATGATCAGAAGACTCGCAGTCACCGCACAAAATAGGCAGCATATAAGAATAAGATGAATCATGTGAATCTATACAATGATCCTGTTGGTAAGGATTAGTATGAAAAGCAGACTTACCATGAATAAGATTTTCTAAGGCCCCTCTAGCTTGTTCAAATGCATAGGTGTCCCAAACTAGCTTTTTAAAGAAATCTCTTACTGCATCTTCAGTTCTAGTTAATAATTCAATTACATCTCCAGCACAAACAGACTCAACATAACCTTTAAATTCAATATTTAGACCCACACAAATGACCTCATAAATTTTTCATTTTTGAAAATGTTGATTTAATTGAGCACGATAATCTTTAAGTCTTAATAGAATATCTCCAAAAACATTCATGCTTGAATTGTAGGAAATTAAAAACTGGCGTTCTTGAATCTCTTTTTTTTTTTTTTTCAATTTTAAGAATTTTTCAATTTTGTTTAGTTTCAATGATTCTCTTTTTTTCAGAAGGTTTATTTAAAGGAACGAAAATGTCTCTAGAATATTAATTACAAACTAATGACTAAAACAAAAATAAGAGACTTAAATAATTAAGTTAACCACACAAAATAAACTAACAAAAATAAAACTACATTTCCAAAAGAAAAAAAAGACCCAAAAGGCTTCAATTACAAGAAATGGCCTAATACAAAAAATAGAAAATAAGCACAAACACAAAGCACGAGCATCGTTTCTTTTGATTTTTTTTTTTTTTTTGGCACACACAACAAGAGAAAACAGAAAATAAGCTAAACCTAAAATAAAAACAAAAACAGAAAACACAACCTAAACTAAAACGAAATAGAAAATAGATTAAAACCTAAACAACCCAATTCTAAAAATAAAATTAAAATAGAAAATAAAACTCCTAAAATTAGAACTCTATATACAATAAATTCAACATAATTACAAGGAACGTAAATATATTTTTTTCGAATTTTTCCTATCCAAAACTATGCAAAAAATTGCGAACGGATTATTAATTCCAAAATTCACAGCAAAATTTAGACAATCCCAAAAATTTCAGAAAAATTCAACAGACTCTAAAAATTATGATGAATCCAAAACAAATATCATTTCAGCAAAAAAACCAGAACAACACCAAAATTCAAAACAGAAACTGAAATATGTAAAACCTGTACTATCTGAAATTCTTTTTTTTCTTCTGTCCTGCAACACTAGCATAGTTAGATCTGATTTTATTCCAGCAGCAAATAATCACTAAAAACTAAATTAATTAAATTGAACAAAATAAACATCAAAATAACAACTCTAATTAGAAATCGAAAACAAAAGAAATCTAAACTAATCTAAGACACTAAAACGAAATAAACACACTAAAAATCGAAATTAAAAAGTATGAAACATATAAAAACGACTCAAACAACTCAACCATGACTCGACTTAACACACAATCTAATTTCACAAAATTATCTCTGGCAACGGCGCTAAACATTCATACTTACGCGTACGGTTTATCGTTATCATATTTATGTGTATCATCTTCAGGGATGGGTTACAAAATTAAGTCACCAAAGTTCACAAATCAACTAAAGTCATACGAAATCATGAATTTGAACAAGGCCATTGATAACGATAACTCATTGACTCGCTTTATGGCATTGAAGATCATTGGCCACCAAGAATTGAAACAAGAAAAGGATTACAGAGTAAGGAAGAACACAGGCTCGTTCAAATTGGTCGCTAATAAGCAGAAGTGATGGAGCCCAACTGCAATCAAGAACCCAAATGAACATCCAAGAATCGATGCAGTTCAGCGTAGTAAGACGGAAACTTAATCAGAGCATAGGATGTTAGGAATTAATATCAAAGTAACAGTATAGCGGAAGCGATAGGATGAATTAAAAATTCAGAAATCAAGTGAATAACAGAAAACAGAAATAAGAAGACAAGAGATTTAACGTGAAAAACCCAAATCGGGAAAAAACTACGGACGGCGACAGCACCAGAATAATTCACTATGAGCAGGAAGAATACAACACGATCACAATCACCACAGTGATTTGATATAAGAGCAGAATTACAACCTCTCTCAATTGTATTCTCTCACAAACAACCTCACTCTCTCAATGTGTTTTCTATACTGGAGTTCAGGAGTTATTTAGATCCTAGGCTTGACCCCCTTTATATAGGGTCTAAACAGTAGGGGTTTTTCCTTTAAAGTAGAACCCTAGCCGCCAGGAGGAATCCCCCTCGGAGACAGAAACCCTAGCCGCCATCCGAAAGAGGGGGCGAAAAGACACGTGGCACGACCGTGCCACGTGGCACGGTCACCCAGTGCCACATGTCACGACACCCCCGTGCCAATTTTCTGCCTCCCTCGGCTTGGTGCTCCTTCGTCGTGGCACGCCCGTGTTCGCGCAGCGTCGTCCCACCGTGCCGGGACTCGAATTTTGGGCCATAAAACCCAACAATCTCCACCTTGGACCAAAATCTTCAATGTTCAACTTTCTGTCGCCGTCGTCTCACCCCAAAGGGTGATGCCCCCTATGGGGCTATGCCCCGCAGAGCCCTCAAAAACTGCGAATGCCAACTAAGTCCAAGCAATGCTTGAACTTAGCTCTGGGAGATGACTTATATGAACTTTCCTTCATATAACCTGTCACAGTAGATGACTGCAAGACATAGAGGCCTCCTTGCCTCAAACCCTTCAGCAGAATCCTACTGCCCTTTGAGACCTTCAGAACTCCACCTTCAGCTGAATATTTGCACCCTTTGGATTCAAGGGTGCCCAGCGAGATGAGGTTACGCTTCAAGTCAGGAACATGACGAACATTCGATAAAGTCCTGACAACACCATCATGGGTCTTGATTTTAACAGTACCGACTCCAGTTACATTACATTGGGCGTTATTGCCCATGTGAATAACAGTTGAGTCAACTGGATCATATGTTGAAAACCAATCCTTGTGAGGACACATATGATAGGTACACCCAGAATCAAGAATCCAATCAAAATCACTCCCCCCTTCAGTAGAGGTAGCAAACAGAACGTCCCCATCAGAATCAGATTCGGCAAATGAAGTTTCAGCAGGCTCCTGAAAATTATCTTCCTCTTTCTCCTTCTTCTTTTGCAGTTTCCAGCAGTTAGCAATAATATGACCCAATTTACCACAGTAATTGCAGGTCTTTCCAACATGAGGATTTTTAGACTTAGAACGGTTCTTACTCCTATTACCGTTCCCCTTTTCAGTTGCTGTACCCCTTACTGCTAATCCCTCAGAAGAATCAGCATGAATGTCAAGATCAAACTTCTCTTTAGACAACAGGTTTGACTTAACATCTTCAAACGATATAGTATTAGAATTACTATATAGCATAATCTCCTTAAAATGTTTATAAGAAGGGGGTAACAACACAACAAGTAAAATAGTCTTATCTTCATCCTCAATTTTCACATCTAGACTCTCCAAGTCAACAGGAATAGAGTTAAACTCATTCAAATGTTTTTGGACAGGGGTACCTTCAGCTATACGAAAGGTATACAACCTTTCCTTCAAACGGATCTTGTTGGCGAGACTCTTCGTCATGTAGAGTTCCCCCAACTGAGCCCAAAGATCCACCGCAGTTGTCTTATCAAGCACCTCTCGCAGGACATGTGGTGCCAAGCACAACTGTATGGCTGAAACCGCCTTCAGCTCCAGTTCCTCCCATTCGTCCTCCGTCAACGACCCACGCCTCTTCTTTACATCTTCAGCCCACTGTTCTTCTGTCATCTTCTCGGGTTTTACGTGAGGTCCCTTCAGAACCTTCCACAACCCGTGCAGAATGAGAACTGCTCTCATCTGCACCTTTCAGAGATTAAAACTAATCTCCCCATCGAATTTCTGAATATCTACCCTCATGATTGAAGACATCCTATAACCAAAACTCTGATACCACTTGTTAGGGAGATCCAAGGAGGGAGCGCACTTCAACCAAGGTCCATGGCAACAAGCCCAAGTGAGGTTCCATCCTAAAACCAATTGGCAATAGGAGGAGTAGCCCACTTGACTTATATACCATGACCCTTCTTCTCAAAACTCCCGATGTGGGACTTCTTTACTCATGTGTGACGTTCCCAACAATCTCCCCCTCACACATGAGTGCACAAGCTCCCCCTTGAGCGGAAGCCTTTACCAAGGTGTCAAGCCACCCATCAAGAGCTTATCCACACCATCGAGTCACGCTACAGTACACGTATTACCGCTCGATCAACACCTGCATGTCATTTCACCAAGCTCGTCCATGGGGTCTACCATGCCACACCTTTTGTTGCCTAGCCGAACGCACCATCGGCTCTGATACCACTTGTTAGGAATTAATATCAAAGTAACAGTATAGCGGAAGCGATAGGATGAATTAGAAATTCAGAAATCAAGTGAATAACAGAAAACAGAAATAAGAAGACAAGAGATTTAACGTGGAAAACCCAAATCAGGAAAAAACCACGGACGGCGACAGCACCAGAATAATTCACTATGAGCAGGAAGAATACAACACGATCACAATCACCACAGTGATTTGATCTAAGAGTAGAATTACAACCTCTTTATTGTAATCTCTCACAAAGTACTTCTACCTCTCAATGTATGTATGAGTACTGGAGATATGGAGTTATTTAGATTCTAGGCTTGACCCCCTTTATATAGGGTCTAAACAGTAGGGGTTTTCCCTTTAAAGTAGAACCCTGGCCGCCAGGAGGAATCCCCCTCGGAGACAGAAACCCTAGCCGCCATCCGAAAGAGGCGGCGAAAAGACACGTGGCACGACAGTGCCACGTGGCACGGTCACCCAGTGCCACATGGCACGGCACCCCCGTGCCAATTTTCTGCCTCCCTCGGCTTGGTGCTCCTTCGTCGTGGCACGTCCGTGTTGGCGCAGCGTCGTCCCACCGTACCGGTACTCGAATTTTGGGCCATAAAACCCAACATAGGAGCAAACGAAAAGCACGATGTCTGAATTATAATTAGTAAATTCAACTTAAAAGAAGCTAAAAATCTCACTTGAATTGAACTAACTAAGAACTGAATAACACGAGTCTCTGGAAATGAACACTGAACCTCAAATTTGAGAGTATAAAAAAGATTGAAACCTAATCAACCCTATCTCTCTGATTCTCTATTCCTACTATCCCGTTCTCGAACCCCATTTGAAGGCCCCCAGGAACGCCTCTTCAGCCCTCCTTTCCTTCATCTCCTCGTCGAATTAAAATCTGAAACTGCTAATTTGATGATGATGATGATGGGGGGTAATGGATGTAGTTAATGTGTTAATAATGAAAAAGGGGGCCAAAACGTCAGTTATGGAAGCTAGACATTGGAGTGGAAGCAACCAGAAAATTTTCTGGGCTGGAGAACGAAACGGAAGAAGAAGAGCCAGGATCACGTGCCATATGTGTGAGTTCAGTAGGATAGATTAGGCCAGAGAAGGAGAAAAAAAAGGGACTGGTTGGGAAATGGGCCGCAGCTAGGGTGAATGGGCCTGGTCTATAGCGAGAGAGAAGGAGGGGAAAGAAGAAGAAGAGAGGGAAAAGAAGAGCCTGACTGCCCTGTCAGAAAGAGAGAAGGAGACTGGAGTCGGATTTGGGCCGCACACATGGGCAGTAGAATAGGCCCATCGGAGCTAGGAAAATGAAGACTGAGGGGGAAAGGATAGATTTCGGACTGGGTCACTGGGCTGCTAGAGACTAGGCTTCGCGATGTTGGGCTACTAGGAAGGGCTTGCTTCTTCTTATTTCCTAAACTGATCCAATATGCCCTTTTCTCCTTATAGCAAATAATTTAGCCATTTTCTTCTAATTTTCAAATTCCCACAAAATATACAAAATATATATTCAAATCATAATTAATAGTTTATTTTCAGCAAATATTAGATAATAAAAGGATATAAAATATCATAATTTATGGTTGAACAAATGTGTCCAAGAACTTCAAAAAACAATGACTGTTCCATTAATATAGGAAAGGAAACCATAAACAGAAAACGACATAGGGGTAGACTTGAGAAATAAGACAAATGTAATGGTGAAGAGAGAAAAACCAGCAAATAAGCAAGGAAAACAATTGGGAATCCTCTAAATCATAAATCTTTTTGGGGGGAGGGGGGGTTCTTTCAATAGAGCTAATCATGCATTTTGAGGCCAATGATTCTTGGTTTCTAAGCTTGTCCACCACTGGGTCCGAATCCCTCCAAATCGAGTAAATAATTTAGCCGTCTCACGTCATCTTCTTTTCATTCTAATTAGAAATTTGGTAAACTATATAGGATCACATTATATGGAGAGGACTAAAATGGTATCTTGACCTGTTGGGTGTGATAGCGAACCCCCCTGGGGGGTCTAAGTGCTTGACCCTCTATTACTGCCATCGATATCGGCTATGCCCCTTCAGATTCTCTTTGATGATGAAAGTCTTTATCCTCGACTTCAACAACTATCACAGAAAACATGGAAGGAGGGCAGGTTGTGTGTCTTATTTGTTTTCATGGACTAGGTTTTGTGAGGTGTTCATAGACAATTTCCTTCCTTTTTGTAATGCTCACTCTTGGTGTCCATCACAAAATCACTTATTCAAAAACTTTTTTTCACCGTAATTCTAGTTATCCGATTTCCTATTGAAGTCTGCTTTCCCCTCTAGTTCTTGCCCTTCGCCAGCAATTCTTGTCATCCCAATTCAAAGTGAAACCCGTCCAAAAAGCTTTTCCTATTTTGCATAATATTTTCATGTTTTCCCAATATGAAGGAAGAGAAAAAAAAAAAATTCAATTAAGATAAAAACTAATAAGGAGGAATTCAAGCACCAAGAAACAGAGAATCAAGATGCTTATGGGAAAATGAAGAAGTGAAAAGCCTTAGACTGAGAGCCAGAGATAGATTAGTTGTATGAGAGAGACTGGGGAGGGGGGACGCTGTAATAGAGTGATGGGGATGAACCTGTTGTGCAGGTTAAAGGTTCTTATTTTTAATGGTTCAAATTTGTTTTCTCTATGGTAACGGTTAAGATTTATCAATTATTATAACTGAAAAAAATTTCAATTATGGTAGAATTTTCATAAATTAAGACCAAATCGTTCCAATTCTTAACAGAATTAACGTTAACTAAAGATTAGAAATTAATTATTTTTTTAAGTTTTTAATGGATTAAATAACTTTTGGTTTGCTAATATAGTCGTTATGTTTGGCCACTAATTATGATACGATTTAATATATCAAACGTTTTAAATCCATAATTTTTTAAATAATTTGCATAGTTTTACTGCTATAATTAAACACTACAGGCCATTGTTAATTAGAAAAAGGACAAAAAAAACCCCTAAAAATAAATGTGTATTCACAAATGACAAAACTAGTTACATATAATTATCTTTATATGGATGAGTAAAATAAACCACAATTGATAAACCAAGCTGGAAAATCCGGAACTCAAACCAAAAAACGAAAAATTCAAACTAAAAAATTAGTAAGTAAAAAATGTTTAGTTTGCAATTTTGTTTTGGTTCATTTGAAAAGTTGTTTTCTAAAAAATCTATATTGGACAAGAATATAATTTAGAATTCTTTTAAGAAAAAGGTATACAGTTTTGACTCGGTTAAACACAAAAAGATTAATAAAAAATTTCCGCTTGATTTCTATTCACATTTTTCTTGCCGATCAGAATTCGATTAACAAGTTTTCAGTTACTCAAACTTTGATATACCAATTTTGATCATCTGTCCTTACCAATTGCAGAAAACGTAACTGGTGGTCATTAATTGTTTCAATGAACAAAAAACGTACGGAAAATTAACACTTAATTGCTACATTAGTTTAGAGAACTAAATCTAGCTTTTCTGATTAATGCAATCGTCTAATTTTAAACCTGAAAGACACCTGCAGGCAACTTGGACAAGTCGACAATTGAAGAAGACATTTCACGCAGGTTAGAAACGGCATTTCATGGCGAGGATTCCGTTCAGTGACTTCATGGTGGCCATCGTGTTGGTGATTTTGCTCCTCACATCAAGTAAGATAATTGTAATTAAATATCAACACTTTCTTCGTTTCTTGCCTTCAATTCAATAGTTGTGCAAGTAAAAAAACTAAAGAAGCTCTGTTATTTACACTCTCGATATTCAGCTCAATTTCTTTTATATTTTGGATTTTTTGGATTATTATTTACCCTTTCCCTTTTGTATCAAATAAATTTTTACTTCAAATTCTACCAAAATGGATTACACATAATAATTATGTGAAGCGAATTTTGGTAAAATTTAGAATTAAAAATCATTTGATGAAGAGGTAATGTGTAAATAATAACTCAAAAAATAAAGGATACAAAAACATTTACTTAGACATATATCAAGGATGCACTTATAGTTGTCGCCATATGACAACCACCACACTCGGACAAATCTTAACCATACATGTGTTATACTTAGATTTTGACCATCCATTGTTTTTATGTTAAACAAAAAAATTATATTTTTAAATTAAAAATATTTATAAATATTAAGGAAAAATATTTTGTCTCGGACTTGTTTGCTTCCTAAAATTCGTAGGAAAGAAAAGAGAAATGAAGGTAGAATCCTTCACCAATGCCATTGAAGCTATCATCCTTCCATTTTTTCCGGCCAAACTCCTTCGCCACTATAGATTCCGGTATAGTTCAAGTTTTTCCGGTAAGATTTGGTCACCGCCACCAACCTCCTCACTAGACCTTAATCCAGAAACTACTGTTGCCAAAGGGGCCAATGACCCCAGATGAACGCCAGAACAGGGTGGAGAGGGCTTGCCTTGCTGGAGCAGCGACAACGTCGGATGTGAGAGAGGGGGGGGAGAGAGAGAGAATCGGAAGAGCAAAACGCCGGCTGGAAAACATGGTGCCGCAGGCAACAATGGAGCACCGTGGTGTGCCGGGGGGAGGGGTTCAAGAACGGGAACAGTCATGAACAAGACTAACGCTTAAAAATCTTCTTTTATGAACAAATCTAGCTAATTTTCTTCAAATTCATAGATAGTTTTCCTAATTTTGAGAAACTAATTTTTAAATTAAAGGTAAAAAAATAAACGGCGTAGATTAATAAGGACACTTGTATGGTCATGATTTAATAAATTACAGTGGTTGTCATATAGTAACAATCATTATAAGTTTTTGCATATATCAAGGGCTAAGTGATAGTAGTTCAAAAAATAAAATTTCCATGTTAATCTTCCTATTGTTGTCCAAAATGGTTGTCTATCAGACATCTAAAATATTTTTGGGAGAATAATTGTCAACTAATTAGTTAAACTAATAGTTATAAAATGAAATTACATTTAATTGTGCATGCAATACCATTTGGTGTGTAAATAATGCATATTTTCCCCTTACCTTATGACTAAAGTCTTTGTGATTTGTAAAGTTTTAACACCCACAAAAAGGGAATTCCATATCAAGTATTTTAGTGTAACGCATTGAATTTACCCTCTTAAGTAGAGAAAAATGTTTTCCCTTTCGATATGCCTTGGATGAATGCCTATCAATTTCTAGTTGTTTTGGACATACAAAAATATTTTAAGGAAGCATGTTATGACATGCCAACATTAGGTTAGTCCTTATTTAATCTATTGCGTCCTATGTGCATCAACGGTTTCACATAAACATATTGTGAGACTATCGAATTTTAAGAATTTATATTTGAACTCTCGTTATGGAATATTGACATGGAATATTGACATGAATATGTTCAATATGCTAAGATTGTGTCTATTTGATTATATAAATATAGCTACCTTACTAACTTAAGGCCCTACGTTTCCGTGGATGACGCAAGTAAAAGAAACAATGGCAGAAAGAAGAGGAGAAGGTTGCATAAACTCAGGCTTTGCTTGCAATTCCTCCAGCGAATGTTGTACCAAAGTCTCCCACCTTGTCCGTGTCGGCTTCATGACTATTCTAGTATGTTTGTAATTCGTCTCTCATATTTATAAAATGTTTGGCTAGATGTAAATAATATTATAATGCAAAGAAGTTTATAAATTGTGTTTTTATTATGCCTTGTTTGGTTTTTAAACGAGTATTGAAAATAACAACTTTATTATAATTATGGTTATCGCAAACCATATAATCATAATTGCATTGCAAAGTTGATTACATTGCATTACATTGAATCAAACATCATGTTATCGTATTTCTTCTCATCATAATCTTTATCTTTCATTAAATGATAAAGTTTCTATGTCAATTGATTGGCATTTATCTTGGATAATCTTTTGGACTATTAAGAAATTGCATTTACTGATGCAGAGAAGTATTAAGCCCAAATAATCATTTATAGGATGACTATTGTGAAACTACTCTTGCTAGTCATCTATAACTTAAAAAGTAACCACAAAATAAGCGTTTAATCACCCTAAAATCTCTAAATAGTCAATCTTTCTTGCTAATATTTTTGTGAAATAGTCTTATCCAAAAGTCTATGCAATATGAAAGATCATATCTATGTCACGTTGAATATTATCATGGACTAATGACTAGGAAAAGAAAGGAAGAATGTTACTTCATTCGTCCCTTTAACATTGCCCCAATTTGATGTTTAAGGTCAAAATTATGTTCTAACTTTGACCATTAATTTGTCAAAATATACATTTATTCATGATATGAAACTTATACCATGCATTGGACTCGAATATGGAATTATTTTCATGGAAATATAATTTTATAATTTTTAATAGCTTGTACTAATATAATTAATGGTCAAAGCATTATCTTGAAGATTGAAAATTTTCAAAGAGCAAGGGAAAAAGAGACGGAGAGAGTATCGGTTTATCCACATGAATACATCCATATATTGAAACTATAAATAGTGTTAAATTCATGCTTCGCATGAATTGATATAGTTTTTTACTATAACAGATTTCTATGTAATAAGATAATATATATGTAATAAATATATTATTGGACAAAATCCTAATTGTCATTCATCAAAATAAATTAACTATTTTGATAAATAATAGTCTAAGAGTCCAATATAATTTTAAGTCACCAATTGTAGCATACCAAGTTAATATAGCCATTAATGCACCTTTGTCCACAAATTGTGACTTGTAACTTTTAGATTCCATCACTATCTTGCCCTATCACTGCCTAATTATAACTATAGCACCCTTCCTCTTAAGAGGAGAAATGTTATTACAATTAATTAAGGTTAATATAATAAAATTAATCCATATATAATAAGTTAAATGAAGAAACCCCAGTTACAAATATCCATCAGTTACAAAAGTTTGATTCAAAGAAAATTAAAATATGATTAATTAGATATCCATCCTATGAAATTATGAAAAGTGTTAAAGCATTAAGGAAAAATGGAATGTCAATAGCCATTTTATATATTCTTAATTAATATTAAGATTACAACTAAAATCTGATTTTTGTATTAAGCTGGCGAACTAAAATATTTGTAAAATATATATTCATGAAAGTAGAATAAAATAATTTTACTTTAAATAATTATTTTTCAAAATGCTATTTCTAATATTATTGATCTATGATTTTACGATTATACTTATAATATTAAAATTACGAATATAAAATTTACACAGGTTTTAAGAAAATACTAACACTTAAGTTTTTTGTTTAAAAAAAAAAAAAGAAGGAAAGATGAAACACAAAATTGAAAACTTAGTAACTTTTTCAATAGAAAGTGAAACCTATGAGTTGAATGCCTACATTTATTTGATCTAATTACTCTTGCTAATACATTTCAATTAATAAGTAAAATCAATAACTTAGAAAAGAGAAAAGAAAATAATATTCACATCCAATAAGTGGCTACCAAATGTCTAATTAAGAAGTGATCACTCAATTTTGAATATAGATTATACAAATAGTGTTTCTCATCATAATCTATAAAATGAGCAAGTAGAGGTGAGGGGTACAACATTTGGTGGGTGGATAGAAACAAAAAGTTCAATAATAAAAAGTCATATACAACATCTACATTGACAATGTCCTGATAAGAATAAATCTAAAATACCCCAAAAAAAAAATCTCCAATTCAACTAAGTTACTGGTAAATATACTTCTTATTGGCTTTACATTTGCAACTTCATTCTGGCTATGAATCGCATCCTTAGACTTTACATCTTTCTCAAACCTCAGTGATCAATAGTTTAACTTCATAGATCATAGGTATATGTGTTATATAATATAGAAACATCATCTTGATTGTGCCCTATGAACTTCTATTGTTGAATCATTCCGAATCAAAACTAATGAAACTAACGAATAAAGTTGCTAGAAAAATACCATCAAGCCGAATCAACAACCATATGACATTTGCACAAAGCACCAAGAGAAGTAAGTGGCGTAAAAACTGAGGAACAAAACCCCACAAAGAAAACTATAACTCTACCAAGAAAGAGAAAAGCCCTGACTCTTATAATGAGGAGATAAAACTTATTTAAAGAAAACAGCAATAGTACTATACTTTAAAATTAATTGAAGAAAGCAAAGTAAAAGAGGCTTACCACTGGCTATAATGAGGCTAATAGCATCCCCAACAAAATAGAGAAGGGGAGCAAAAAATAGACAAAATTAGGATTTGGAGAAGAGGATAATACAAGAATTTATGACTTTAAATTTTAGGGTACAACATTTTGATAGTATTGATTAATTCTTATTTGGTTACTTAGTATGTATAAATATATTAAAAACAAGACAAACAATCTTCACCAACTGCCATATGTCACTCTCACATAATTTACTTTTTAAATTTTTTCATCCTATTATTGGAAGATTTTGAAATATTATTTTGATTTATTTTGTGGAACCTCCAATATTATTATTATTTTTTAAAAAAAAATTTCTTTAGAAAAATAATATACATCATCAGAAAATTTTATTTTCAATATTATCAAAAATTTGGCAACAGTTGGTAATGCCAAATTCATTAATAAAGACTATAATAATAAAAGCTTCCGATTTCCAGACTTGTGTGTTACTATAATTCCAGACCCCATGACACTAATATTTTGAATAATAAATGTGACTATTGCTATGATGATCAAGATACATAATATTATTTTTTTATAGTTTACATTTCATAAAAATTAATGTATTTATGCCTGCATACTTCCTTGCCTTGTTGAAGCAGTGGAAACAGTAAAGCATATTATAGTTTGATTGACTGACATGGTACTAATATAGAGGGAAGAGAGTGGTTGCTCTTCAAATGGACTTCTATAACACGATTAATTTGCGGCAATATATTATACACCTAGGAATGTGTATTCACACTTGCCACGTATATATATTTTCTCAATGTGTATTTGTCATATAGATAATTTTTAATATGTGGCATTAATGTAGCTTATGGGAGTATACACTCCTAGAAGTACGATGTAGGCTTTGTTAGTTTGCACCCAGCTCAAAGAAGTGATATTCTGAAGGAAGTCTACAACAATGGGCCATTCCATCCATGCAGCAACAATTTTAGTTGAAGGCAATACCAGCAAATATCAGGAAGGTTGTGCTTTGTATTGCAAACAAAAAATAACCAGACCCGAATATATTATCTAGTGGTTTTTTCAAGGAGGATTGGCACATTGTTGGTGTTTTAGTGACAAAGGCTGTGAAGGAACTCTTTTGCACTGGAAAAGTGTTGTCAAAGGTGAACTATAATAACCTGATTGGTATCCCTAAGGTGTCAATTCGCTTAAATGTTGGGGATTTTAGATCCATTTCTTGTTATAATGTAATCGTAAAGTATCTAAAATTTTAAGACCTCTCATGCCGGTTCAAATAAGTGAATGTATATAAATGCCTTTTTTCATATGAGGAAATCGGTTCAGAATGTCCTGCTATGTCAAGAAATTCGTTATAATTGTATTAGGGAAAACATTAGTCCTAGATCCATTCTCAAAGTGGATTGAGAAAAGCAAATGATGCCATCAACTAGGATTTTATTAAAGATGTTTGAGAAGGTCATTGCTTTCCTGATATGTTTACAAAATGGGTTATGTCTTGCATTAATTAAAACATCATCTTTTTCTATATGTGTCTGTTAGACTTAGGGCATGATACACTCATAAAGGGTACGAGCCCAATAAGCATAATATGTCGACGGCTTAAGCCACCTTAGAAACCCAAGTTCCTCGACTATCCATCTAATATAAAAGGGGACAATTCTAAGAAGGAAGGTACTGGAAAAACAAGAAGGATTCTCTAAAGAAAGTTTTTCTGCACAAAGCCCTAGGGCTCTTAAGCTGTGGAATCATAAGGTTATCCATATTGTGAGTTCCTTCCTTGACCAATGATTCAAAGCCATCGTTCAATCATCTTCTGCTGCAGGATTAAGGTACATTTGTTTACACTTAATTCGTTATATTAATTCCTTCATTAGTATTAGAGCCAATATGCTTATTTTCTGGTTGGATTATTTGTAAGATTTCTTTAAATTAATGCCAAAGAAATTAGGTTGGATTTCTATTCCGCACGAATAAATTCGAAACTTCATGCCGTTATTTCATGGGCAAATCCTTAATGAATTTTTGCAAAGTTCTAGATTATGATAGAGTCTGAAGAGAGTTTTAATTTGATACACTATATGCATGATTTGGTTGCGCGATTTGGGAATAATTGTGTTTCAAAATTCTAGGATTTACTATTAGAAATTGGATTTTTAACGACCATATTTTAACGACCAAACACAAAATTCCTCGTTGATGTTATTAATCATGACGAAAGTGATTGTTCATCATTTAGTTTCATAAAAAAAATTATCATTAGACAATGAACACTAAAATAGGTCGTTATTGATTTTGCAATGTTTGTCTTTATTGTGAATAGGAGGGAAAGTATAAAAATTGTGGAGGGAAGATAAAAATGAAAATAAAAAAGTTAAGAACAATTTCCCACTAAGTTAAAATTATTAGATGGAAGAAATAAATTTGTATTAATATAAAGGCAAAAGCACCTAACATTAATGAACAAAAATAACAGGTGGAGCGTTTTGTCAAAAGAATAGAATTAATGACTCTCAAACCTGGATATTAGAGTTTCTCATCAAAATCAAAAGAACAGAGCTTCTCTATGCTTCGCAACTCACAGTTGAAGAAAACTGTAACATCTCGCTTAAGCTAGAAACTCGGAAACCCTCACAAGTGACCGCTCTAATTTCGATTTCTTGTTATGAATTTTGCTTCAATTATACTTGATTTTAGGTTTGGATCGCCTTCTTCTTGTTCTTCTTCTTCTTCTTCTACTTCTTCTTCTTCTTCTTCTTCTTCTTCTTCTTCTTCCGTTCTCATGATTTTACTATTAATTAGGAATATCACATATGAGTAAAGAGTCCCACATCGAGAGTTTGAAGGGAAGGATCATAGTATATCAGTCAAGTGGCTACTTCTCATATTGCCAATCAGTTTTAGGGTGGAAGGTCACTTGGGCATGTTAACATGGGCCTTGGTTGAAGTGGGCTCCCTTCTTTGATTTTCCCAACAAGTGATATCAGAGCGAGGTTGGGCTAGAAAGGAGGGTTCGTAAGTGGTAAGAAAAAAATTGGAGTAAAAGAACGTGGGATGGCATTAGTAAAAGGCTCGAGCAGTTCGATCGAACCTTTTGATAGTTGTAGTGATTTCATCTTGTGGCAACAACGAGTGAAAAGTTTGCTGACACGAGAAGGGACAATTAAGGCATTGAAGGTGAAGACTCACAAGACTGAGAAGATGACGGACGATGAGTGGGTGACACTCAGGAAAAAAGATAAGCCAGAGAAGATGTCGACGGAGGAGGGGGAAGATTTGAAAGGCATGGCAACGATTGCAATATTATTGTGCCTTGCAAATAACACTCTTTAAGAAGTTCTTGGCTTGACAGACGTGGTAGATATTTGGGACAAATTAAAGAGCTGGTATAAGTCAAAATCATTGACAAGTAGGTTCTACTTGAAGAAACGATTATTTGGTCTCCAAATGACGGAAGAAGCGGACTTCAATCAACATCTAAATGAATTCAACAAGATAACAACGGAGTTGGATTCTTTAGAGGTAAACATTGAAGAGGAAGACAAATGTTTGCTTCTATTAGCTTCATTACCTTCATCTTTTGATAATATCGTGACTAATCTTTTATTTGGAAAAGAGACCTTAAGACTTGATGAGGTGGTTGCCGCTTTGTTGATTAATAAGACTTTGCTGGGCAACAACGGATTCTCAAATTATGGTCAGATAGCCATGGTTATAAAAGAGCCTAGTCAGAGATGAGGATGTCCAAGAGAGAGGGAGGAAGGGCCCCAATGTTTAAGATCGAGTATTCAAAAGTTCAAATGCTACTACTGCACTGAGAAGGTCTCATGAAAAGGAATTGTCCGAAGAAGAAGGATGATTTGAGAGATGAGAAGCCATGCCATCAGTAGCAGGAGCTGCAGAATGTTCGCACCTAGATGATAGAGGTAACGTATTTTTAGCAACTGCTGAAAATCCAGGAAAGTCAGATTGGATATTAGATTCGGATTGTTCGTTTCATATGTGTTCAGTAAGAGAGCATTTTGATACGTATCAACCATGTGAAATAGGTACTGCCAACATGGAAAATGATACACCAAGCTAGATTGCCGGGGTGGGAATAGTACGAATTCACATGCTTGTTGGGGTAGTGCGGATAGTACATTCACGTGTTTGATGGGGTAGTTCAGATAGTAACTGGGGTTAGACATGTGTCAGGTCTAAAAAGAAATCAGATTTCTTTGGGGACTTTGGATGCGAAAGGTTACTAGTATTCGTCTCAAGTTGGAGTTTTGAATGTCTCTGAAAGAGCTATGGTAGTCATAAAAGGAGAAATGTTTAGAGGCTTGTACAGACTTGCAGAGAATGTACAGATGGGTGGACCTGCACGGAGAACTTACTATAAGTGACTCAAGCGAAAAACAAGTAGCAAGGAGGAAGCGGGTACGTTTGCTTCTTTGGCTAAAGGTTGCGATGGCCTTATCGGATCGAGCTAGGTGAAGCCATTGTTATTGATTTTTATCAAGGTGGAGATTATTGAGAATGATAAAAATCAATGGAAAGAATGGAGGAAAAGACAAAGGAAAAGACAAAGGAAGTTAAAAATAGGAAAACGTTTTGGTAACATAAAGGATGTTTTAAAACTTTAATTTAAGGGAAGGTTAAGAGGAACGTGCGCCTAGCATCTTGGAATCTTGGGTCTCTTATGGGTAAGTCTATAGAGTTAGTTAAGTCCTTGCATCGGCATAGGATTAATATAACTTGTGTTCAAGAGACGAACTGGGTGGCGGCTAAAGTTAGAGAAGTTGATGGCTACAAATTGTGGTATTCGGGGACAATCAAGGCGAGGAATGGAGTTGGCATCTTGGTTGATAAGGAGTTGGTAGACTCTATCGTTGAAGTGAGGCGTAAGAGTAACCAAATTATGGCCATTAAGGTTTTGGTGGGTTCAGAGGTCATAAATGTGGTTAGTATGTATGCTCCTCAAATCAGTCTGCCGGACGATATTAAGAAGCTTTTTTGGGAGGATTTGGATATGGCTATCCAGGATGTACGTCGGGGCGAGAAGCTTTTCATAGGAGGAGATTTTAATGACCATATTGGTGTTGACTCAGACGGGTATGACACGGCCCATGGGGGTTTCGGTTTTAGGGAGAGAAACAGTGGAGGAGTCTTTGTGCTGGACTTTGCGGTAGCGTATGAATTGTTGGTGGCAAATGCCTATTTTAAGAAGAAGGAGGAGCACTTAGTGACCTTTAAGAGTGGCTCCTTAAAGACCCAAATTGATTACTTTCTAGTCAGGGCAGATAGTCGGAGGCTTTCTAAGGATTGTAAGGGGATTCCTAGTGAGTATCTAGGAACTTAACATAGGTTGCTAGTGCTAGATGTGGAGTTCAAACGTTCTAAGTAGAAGAAAAGGAGAGTTAGGGACCCTAGAGTTAAATGGCGGAACCTCACAAAAGAGAACGTCGTGTTACTATCGGAGAGGATTTCTGAAGAAAGGGCTTTGGGGCAGGCAGAGGATGTAGATAAAATGTGGGAGAAAATGACAGATTGTATTCAAAGGTGGGCTAAAGAAATCCTCGGTACTACTCGAGGAGGTGGTAACAAAATAAAGGGTGCCTGGTGGTGGAATGATGAGGTAAAGGAGAAAGTCAAGGAGAAAAAAGAGGCATATGTAATTTTCATGAATAGTGAAGCGGTTGAAGAGAGAGAGATTAGTCGACTTAGATATAAGGCTGCTAAGAAGGTAGCCAAGAAAGCTGTTCGGTAGCTAAGAGCAGGGCTTACGATAGGTTATACCATAGTTTGGAGACCAAGGAAGGAGAGAAGGAAGTCTTTAAACTGACAAGGGCTAGGGAAAGAAAATCAAGAGATTTAGGTGTTGTGAGGTGCATCAAGGATGAAAATAGTAGGGAGCTATCTGAGGATGCAAAAATCAAGGAGAGATGGTAAAGATACCTTTCCAAACTCCTCAACGGTGAAGGGATGGAAGACGCCCGTAGTAGGGTAAGAGAGCTTAGTGAGAGTCGAATGGATCCGCGAGTGTGTGGTCATATCAGTAAGGACGAGATTAAAGAGGCCTTAAACAAAATGACTAAAAGAAAGGCAGAGGGTTCAGATCAGATACCGGGGGAAGTGTAGAAGTGTTTGGGTGATGAAGGATTAGAGTGACTGACGGAGCTTTTCAATATCATTTTTAGGACCGCTAAGATACCCAAAGAATGGAGGTCTAGTACAGTTATCTCCCTGTATAAAAACAAGGGATATTCAAGATTGTAATAATTTTAGGGGTATAAAGTTGCTCAGTCACTCTATGAAGTTATGGGAGAAGGTGATTGAGAGAAGGTTGCAGAAGGATGTTTCGATCTCAGAGAACCAATTTGGTTTTATGTCAAGCAGGTCGACTACAGAGGCGATCTACCTCCTTAGAAAGCTTATGGGTTTGTACAGAGATAGAAAGGTGGATCTCCATATGGTATTCATTGACCTGGAAAAAGTATATGATAGAGTTCCGTGTGAAGTGGTTTGGAGATGCTTGGAAAAGGAAGAGGTGTCACCCTTGTATACTCGAGTTATTAAGGACATATATGAGGGAGGTAGGACAAGTGTTAGGACGCCAGAAGGGGTCACTAATGACTTCTTCGTTGGTATGCGCATTAGGGTTCCGCCTTAAACCCTTTTCTTTTCACTCTAGTTATGGATGTGTTAACAAGAGGGATTCAAGATGAGTTATCATTGTGTATGCTTTTTACAGATGACATTGTCCTTATTGATGAGACAAGACAGGGACTTAATGACAAATTAGAGCGTTGGAGGCACACTCTGAAACCTAGTGGTTTTAGAGTAAGCAGACCGAAAACGGAATACCTTTATTGCTATTTTAGTAGAAAGATAGATGCAGAGGGAGAAGTCACCCTGGAAGGAAGGTCGATAAGTTTAAGTATCTAGACTCGATCATTCAGTAGAATGAGGATATTGACGAAGACATTAACTAGCGCATAAAAGTGGGCTGGCAAAAATGGAAGTCTAAAAGGGTGCCTCTAGGATTGAAAGGCAAAGTCTATTGTATGGTACTTAGACCGGTAGTTTTTTATGGTTCGGAATGCTGGTCTCTAAAGAAGGCGCAGGTTCAGAGGTTGTTGGTAGCAGAGATGAGGATGATTAGATGGATGTGTGGGTATTCGAGGATAGACAGAATTAGGAATGAAGTTATCCGGGACTTAGTTAGAGTAGCTCGCATAGAAGATAAGATAAGAGAGACAAGACTCAGATGGTTTGGCCATGTGAAAAAGGAGGAGTGAGGGAACACCAGTGAGGAGATGTGAGATGATTAACATCCCGATGGCAAAAGAGGGTGGGGTCGACCAAAGAAGAGTTTGGACGAGGTGATTAGAGAGGACTTGAGAGTTGTTAGTTTGACAGAGGATCTGGCTCAGGATGGAAAGCTATGGCGAGATAGGATTAGGATCTTGGATCGCAGAGAGTCTGCCCCGTAGGTGCCTTCTGGTGCAGTAGCATAGTGCTTTTTTGCTTGTCATGTTTGTATGCAGGTAGTACTCTCTTCTGGGAGGAGTCATTGTTTACCTACCACGGGTTGTTAAGGTATGTCATCTTCCTTTGATAGTTTGTTCTTGCTACATAGCTCCAACAACTGGCCCTTTCTATATATCTTGGCCATCTCTTGATATGAGTCCTTAACTTTTCCATTAAATGTTTTCACAAAATCTTTTCTCTTTAAAATATTTTCACAAAATCCTTTTTTGTGGGTCTTTTGGAATCAGCCTCTCTATGGGTAGAAATACCAGTAGAGGTAAGATTGCTTACAGCTGGATCTTTCCAAATCCCGCGGAAGCAGAACTCACACTAGGAGGTGTTGTTGTTGTTGTTAAGAGGAATGTGCATTTAGGCGTTGATTTTTCTTTGACAGCAAATGTTCCTGAATTCCTATAAATAGGAGCATTGTTTTCATTTGGAAAAACACATACGAAGCAGCTACACAAGACAGCATCAGAGAAAATGCCAAGAGGGAGTTTGGTTAGAGTGGGTGAGTGTAGGGAGCAACTGGTAATTAGTTGTAGGAAAACACATCCGAGTAAAGGGTGTGGGAAGGGTCTATTTATAGGTGTTGGTAATTAACACTGATAAATAGGGAGAGTTTTTTGTATATTGTCTAAGTATAGTGAAAATATAATTTTTTTTCAAAATCCTCTGGTGTCAGTTTTATCTATTTTATCACATTCCTGATAATTTTTAGATCTTAAAACCCAACAGTGGTATTAGAGTTAATGATGCGTTCGGTTAGGCGAAAAAGGTGCGGCATGATGGACCCTATGGACAAGCTTGGTGAAATGACACGTAGGTGTTGATCGAGCGAAAACACATATGCTGCAGCTCAACGGCGTGGATAAGCTCTTGGGTGATATTATAAAAAAAGCACCATGGACAAGAGCAGGAAAAAACACATGAAATGCATGGTCCACACTCCTGGAACAAAGTGAATGGCATGAAGGCTCGGTGTAAATTAATATGCAAACTCTATGGAGTAGAATATGGGTATGCTCTTGATGGTGGCTTGACACCTTGATAAAGACTTCCGCTCATGGGGGAGCTTATGTGTTGATGTGGTTCGAAAGAGACTCATATGCGAGAGGAAGATTGTTAGGAATATCACACATGAGTGAAGAGTCTCACATCGACAGTTTGAAGAGAAGGACCATGGAATATAAGTCAAGTGGGCTACTCCTCCTATTGCCAATTGGTTTTAGGATGGAACCTCACTTGGACTTGTTGTCATGGGCCTTGGTTGAAGTGGGCTCCCTTGTTGGATTTTCTTAGCATTTACTTATCAATTACATGATTCATGTAATCAATGTAGTGATTAGGGGATGTTTATTTGAAGCTAATTAGGCATGATTTGAGTGAATTATTCTTATTGCAGATTGCTTATTTTGCGAGGGTCTGCCAACTTGGTGAGTGCTTTACGGGTTGTCAATCCACTTAATTCAAATGGATTATGGTTAAATTGCATTATTAACTGAGAATTTTGGAGATTTGGTGTTGTTGGGTGTTTGAAATTGCGTATTCCGTGATGGACTTTGTGTAAAGAAGTAATTTGGTTATGAATGCCAATAAATCCATCAATGAAATTTGGGATTAGAATACTTTATTGATGTGCACATTACATACTCGACAAAATGTCTAACTCAGGTAGCTTAATTTTATATAATAGGGATGGTGCCTTCTCTTTTCATTTGTTCTCCCACTCCTATTTTTCCCTGGGTACTTCTATGATTTTTGGCGTGTTTATGGATAGTTTATTCTAAGCAGTATCATGTACGCACTGCACCTTATTTGCTTGCTTATTCAATTCATGTTTCAAGTAATATAGAGCTTTTTAATTAGTAATCGGTGTATTTGATTCGAACAGTTAATCCTTATTTGAGCATTATACCCATAGGCGAAGCTATTACTGGGCCACGAGGGGTTATGGCCCTCGCTCAAAAGATAAAAATTAAATGAAGAAAGGCATAAAGTGGAACACTCTAGTACATTTTGATTGTTGTTTGTTCCGCCTGTAAGTGTGGCTTGGATGCAGAAATTGGAAAAAGTGACTCTCCTTTCATCTTATTAGGAGATGATTAGGCTATTTCTTTCAAATTTGTATGGCTCAAAGTGAATC
The DNA here is from genome assembly GCA_029747015.1 of Carnegiea gigantea. NCBI lineage: Eukaryota > Viridiplantae > Streptophyta > Magnoliopsida > Caryophyllales > Cactaceae > Carnegiea > Carnegiea gigantea. The sequence continues at coordinate 144,689 of JAKOGI010000945.1, forward strand.
GGCTTAAGGCCTGAATCCAATGTCAATATCCCCCTTCATATGTGCAGGTTGCCTATGGTTTGGGGCGGAGAATCTAGACCTATTTGCCTTTTTTTTAAAAAAAATTTAGTACCCTTTTTTATGCAGTTCATATTACTAGGATGGCATGCTTTAAGGGATCATAGTGTTATATGGGTGTGAGATTGAGAGGGAAGCGCCCCAGTCATTTGTACTGGTCGTTGTTACTTGTTAGCTTTGGGTTTGGGTTGATTGACGAACATAAGTTCTCATAACTTGTAAGGACTGTTCCTTCGAGATCTTTACCTGGGATATTATGTGAAGTTGTTCTTGAGATTCCAATTTAAGTTTGTGGAATGTTTCTTCTCAAGACTCAACTCATATTCTAGGAACAGAGACAAAAATTATAAAAGATAGTTTTGGTGGTAGAGAACAGTAATTGGAATGGTTGACATTTGGGCTACAATTGTAGACTTCTATTTTAATTTGCATTCATATTACTGAGAATGAACCTATTGGTTGAAGATAAGTAATCCAAAAATAAAAGGAGCAAACCTGAGAGATTTAGCAATAAAGAAGAATTGGAATTTTTTTATATCTGAAGTGAAAGCATCTGCAACTGGGGACTCTCATCAAAATTTAATTTTGAATGTACTGTCTTCTCCTGTGTCATCTTGTAACTATGCATAGTTTTATGCTTCTTAGCAACAGCCCCTTGAGAAATATATTATCAACTATTTGAAAGAAAGATTAATAATTACGTATATATTCAATTACATGACGGTATGAATAAACCGCTTCACACTTGGACATGCTGGGTTTAATGGCCCAAAATCAGTTTTGCAGATCCACCACGGGCTTCAAGGAGTTTGGGCTACGGACTATGGCGGCTAGGGTTTCGCTGTCTTGGTGGTTATTGTTGCTCCTAGGGTTTTTTGCATCCTTATACCTCTAAGCCCTATATAAAGGGCCTTGCCTATGCTCTAATATTCATCCCAGAATCCCATACCAGTAAGAAATACTTATAGAATATTATATTTTCACTATGTTAGATTTGTGAGAGAGGTTGAGAGAGTTTTGAGAGAGATTATAAAAGAGATTCTAATCTTATTGCTTGATCGAATCATGCGTTATGATTGTGATCGCATTGTACTCACTCCTTCTTATAATGAATTGTTTGTACTCGTTGTCGTCCGTGGTTTTTTCTTGCATTGGGTTTCCAAGTAAATCTTTGTGTTCTTTATTGTTCTTTACTTTTGAATATCATTGTTCATCCTAACGCTTTCGTTATTAGTTTGCTCTAATTCCTAACAAGTGGTATTAGAGCTTTAGTTTAGGATGTCTTCAATCGTGAAGGTTGATATTTAGAAGTTTGATGGGGAGATTAGTTTTAATCTCTAGAAGGTGCAGATGAGAGAGGTTCTCATTTAGCATGGGCTATGGAAGGTTCTTTCAGGACCTTATACGAAACCCAGTGCGATGACAGATGGACAATAGGTGGAGTAGCAGAAGAAGAAGGGTGGTTCTTTGACGGATGACAAATGTGAGTAATTGGAGCTGAAGGCATTTTCTGCCATACAGTTTTACATGTCTTGTGAGAGGTGCTTGATAAGAAAACTACAGTGGGTCTTTGGGTTTGATTGGAGAAACTGTACATGACGAAGAGTCTCGCTAATAAAATCCGATTGAAGGAAAAGTTATACACTTTCAGAATGACAAAAGATACTCCTGTTCAAAAATTTCTAAATGATTTCAATTCGATTGTAGTTGACCTTGAAAGTTTAGATGTGAAAATTGAGGATGATGATAAGGTTATTTTGTTGGTTGTGTCTCTACCCCCTTTATATAAACACTTTAAGGAGATCATGCTATATAGTAATTCTGATGCTATATCGCTTGAGGATGTTAAGTCAAACCTATTGTCTAAGGAGAAGTTTGATGTTGACATTCATGCTGATTCTGCTGAGGGATTAGTAGTAAGCAGTAAAACAATTGAAAAGGGGAACGGTAATAGCAGTAAGAATCGTTCTAAGCATAGAAATTCTCATGATGGTAAGACCTGCAATTACTGTGGTAAATTGTTCATACTGTTGCTAACTATTGGCATATAAGAGGGAGAAAGAAGAAGATAATTCTCAGGAGCCTGCTGAAGCTTCGTTTACTGAATCTAATTCTGATAGTCACGTTTTGTTTGTTACCTCTACTGAAAGGGGGAGCAATTCTAATTGTATTTTTGATTCTAGGTGTGCTTATCATATGTGTCCTCATAAGGATTGATTTTCAATATATGATCTAGTTAATTCAACTGTTGTTCACATGGGCAATAATGCCCAACGTAATGTAACTGAAATCGGTACTGTTAAAATCAAGACCCATGATGGTGTTGTCAGAACTTTATCGAATGTTCATCACGTTCCTAACTTGAAGCGTAACATCATCCCTTTAGGCACCCGTGAATCCAAGGGGTGAAAATATTCAGCTGAAGGTGGAGTTCTGAACGCTTCGAAAGGAAGTCGGATTCTGTTGAAGGGTTTGAGGAAAGGAAGCCTCTATGTCTTGCAGGCATCTACTACGATAGATTATATGAAGAAATGTTCGTATAAGTCGCCTCCCAGAGCTAAGTTCCACTATCATTTGAACTCAACTGGTGTTCGGATCGCTTAAGTACCCTTCGGGGCATTACTCTTCGGGGTGCTATGACGGTGTGCGAGAGTTGGTGTTGGTGATTTTGGTCCAAGGTGAAGATTGTTGGGTTTAATGGCCCAAAATCAGCTCCACAGATCCACCACGAGTTTCAAGGAGTTTAGGCTATGAATCGTGGCGGCTAGGTTTTCATCGTCTTGGCGGCTAGAGTTGCTCCTAGGGTTTTATACCTCTAAACCCTATATAAAGGGCCTTGCCTAGGCTCTAATACTCATACCTGAATCTCAGACCAGTTAAAAAATAATTATAGAGTATTTTGTTTTCACTATCTTAGATTTGTGAGAGAGGTTGAGGGAGATTTAAGAGAGATTTAAGAGAGATTGTAATCTAGCTATTTAATCAAATCACTCGTTGTGATTGTAATCGCATTGTACTCACTGGTTCTCATAGTGGATTGTTTGTGCTTGTTGATGTCCTTGATTTTTTCCCACATTGGGTTTCCACGTAAATCTTTGTGTTCTTTGTTGTTCTTGTTATTGTTGTTTACTTTTGAATATCATTGTTCATCCTAACGCTTTCGCTACTAGCTTGCTTTAATTCCTAATAGGATAGCCAGTAAAGGTACTAATGCGAGTAGCAGCATCTCTTTTATTGTTTAAATTTTCTTTTACTTGGTTCTAACTTGAACAATGGTTGCCTATAGCTAAGATCTTAAAACTGAAGCACATTGAATGATAAAGGGGTGAAAATTAATCTAATAACCTAAATTGGGTTAGTGCTTTTTAGGAGATCTATCCTGATTTGAATAGATGTTGGAAAATCCTCTTTGACATTTGCATGGTGTCCTGTTCAAGTAATAAAAGCCAAAAAAAAAAAAAAAAAACCAACTACAATCTTCTGGGCTGATGGATTGAGCACTGTGTTTGGTTATTTGTGGGTTTCTTTTTGGTCCCATATCATCATACACAACACTGAGCTTTCCATTCTGCTGATGAGTTGCAATCAGCTAACTTGACTACGGTCCTTGAGGTTCCCACAACCTGTTGGTAAAGAGCATGCCAAAGCAAAAGAAAGAGACACAAAGAGTAGGAAACTATTTCTCTGCAAGTTTGTTGTGACTCTCTGTTCATGACATATATATTCTCAAAGTTTTCGTTGATGGAACTGTTCAATGTTGTTATTGAGGTTTATTTGGTTATGTTGTTACAGTTGCACTGGTCCACCATGGCTTGTGCTTGCCTAGCTCATATTTGCCTTTTTCTTTTGTTTTTCCATTCAAACAAATACTTCCTATAGCTTGTGCTTGCCCAACTCATACTTGCAGTTGAAAGTTTTTGTGTAACTTAATTTACTTACTTCATTTTCTGACGATTACTAACACTTATCCCCCTTTTTTTACATGCTTGGAGATGAGGTTTGTTCAATCAAGTTTAGTACTTACCCAATTTTTATCAAGATTGACGATGATATAGGGTCATCGGCCAACTTTATTTCTTTTTTTCTTCCACATGACATCTCTTGTACAAATTAGATGTCGACTTTGAGAACAATTTTTACTTTCCATGACATTAGAGGTTTCAATATGCTTTAGTTTATTACTTTAGTTTTCCTTTGTAATGGTTATCTACAAACTAATGGTATTCAATTCAATTACATTTTAATTCAAGTAATACTAAGATTTTTATCCTTCACTACATCAATTGTTTAACATATCGATCAAAAATTAATTGTAAATATTGCTATATAACATTATTAACGACAAGATAAGTTTGATTGTTACTATTTTGCTTATCTGTTCTTTAAAAACGAAAAAGTTTGTTGTTAGATTTCATTAAAATAGTAACGACAAACCCATTGTTCTTGTGATTGATTGCGATTTTAAATGTTCTAATTTATTATTTTTTAAGTAACGATAAATAATTTGGTCGTTATTAGTATATTGCTCGTTATTATTTATTCAACCAATAACGATGACATCTTATTCGGTCGTTACTTAAATTGACAATGAAAAATTTCAACTTATTGTTAAAACTATTAATGACGGGACCAATAACGACAAACAACGACCATCATTTTTTTGGTTGTTAAAACTTTTAACAACTATATATTATACTCTTAACGACCAATTTGTTCGTTGGTAGAAACTTTCTTCTAGTGGCGGTTCTTTGCGTGTAAAACCGGAATTTGATTTCTTGAATCAATGCTTTCATTTGATTAAGTTGCAAATTGTTGCATGGAAGCCCATTGGATTTAGACCAAAACCCCTCAATCTATCAGTCAATTCGATGAAACAATTGCTCGAATTTTGGCAAAGAATTAGTTGTGTGCTTCTAGGGCTTAAGTCGGGTAGTGGAACTTGATTTTGGGTCAAATTTGGACAAATTTTTCCTCAATTGATGCTGAATTCAAGTTTAGCTTGTGATTTTGTGTAAAAGCCCTCAAGAATTCGATGTAATCTGGCTTGTTTTTGGGTTGAACTTCGCAAACATTTTTTGCTAAATCCCAGGGTTAGGGGTCACGTTTTTAATCAAAATTTGATTAGTTTTATGGCCATTATTGCTCGAAATTGTTTCATGTAATATGCTATCTATGAAGTTATGAACAAAAGCCCTCTAAAAGTTGCTGTGAATACATCGGAATTTGGCCAAAAATTGTGAAAACTATCTAGCAAAATTTAGGGTTAGGGTTCATGTGTTTGGCCTCGATTTTTATCCCTATTTCATGGTTAGTCCTAAAATTATTTTATTATTTTTGTTGCCCATAAAGTTCTGAGCAAAAAAACCCTAGAACAATTGTGCAAGTTGTGCCGGAATTTGGCCATAAAACACCAAAAATAGCCAACGGCAGTGACTATTACTATCGATTGAACTCAATTTTTGGTCTTTTCACCCAAAATTTTTCACAGTCATTGCTCCACATCAGTCCTAGAATACAGTGAGCATGAATCTCAATAAGCAATTTGGATCAATTTGAGAGAAAAAGATGGTTTTGGATGTCGAATTAAGGTACTGGTTGTGTGACCCATTTTCTGGGCTATCCAGTCATGGCAGGCTCTATTGGGGCTGCTGGATGACCCCCATGTGTAGAGCACATAACCAATGAGGGTCACTTGTCTTTGTTTTCATGAAATATATATATATATATATATATATATATATATATATATATATATATATATATATATATATCTATATCTATTGTGAAAATTTTAGGCATGTACTTGACTAGGAGGGTTAACTAGTTGACCATCGGGGTTTACTAAGCATAAAATTTTTGTGAAAGTATATGGGCATATGAATTTATATAGTTTGACAATAATTTTTTATGAGATTTCTGAAATATTCTCGTTTTGTGAGTATATATTTCTAATGCTTGATATCATTGGTTTTAGAATGAAATACTATATGATTCCCAAAGAATCTTTTATTTGGAGCATATTTCATTCTATTGAATTTCATAAGAGATATGAGCATATTTGTTTAGTATCATTGAGATCATTTGAGTGAAAATATTTTGTGAATCTCCATGATATTTAGCTCATTTGCTTTCAATTGAATTTCATGCTATATGTAATAACTATATATATTTAAGTGAAATGCATGAAAAGTATGTTGCATATTATGAGAATATGCTTCATTGCATATATACCTTACATATGTACCCTCCCTAAACAAGATAGGTGAGAGGACATTGAAATTTTTCAAAAATACAATTTTGAGAATTTTGTTAAATATGATATGCCTAAAATAATTAAATTCATTTTTCATACATTTATGGATATATGATAAACTTTCTTGAAATATTATTGAGGTTCGTATATCCTCTTTGATTAGAAATTTAAGAATTTCTTTTAGAATATTTCAGTATGTGTTTAATGTTCTGATAACTCTGAATGAATTGATAAAATTAATTGCACTAAAAATTCATTCCTAAGATGATGATTGGGAACTATATGTGAACTTTTGACTCTAGGGACTATGTTGGTGTTTCTTATTATCAGGTTTGAAAATTATACGAAGCGCTTGTATGTCTCTGTGAGGGAGCATCTAAGGCACATGTCAAACATGATTAGTGAATTGACAAAAATGAGCCATGAATTGATCGATCAGCAATAACTTCATGTCGTGGTCTATTCCTAACCTAATGACTAGGGTTATATTAAGATGGTCATGTCTCGAGTTTAAAAATTATAAGAAAAGCCCATATGTCTCCATGAGGGAGCATATGAGGGCACATGTCAAATATGATTAGTGAATTGATAGAAATAGATTATGAATTGACCGATGACCAACAAGTTCATGTTGTGATCCGTTCCTTGCCTAGTGACTGTAGTCATATTAAGATGGTCCTAGCTCAAACTAAGTCTATCCTTACGTTCGAAGACATTAGGCAACGACTTGAGCTAAAGGAACAGTGGTAAGATGCCACTAAAATGACAAGTGTAGAAGTGCACATGTCAACCTCTAATTCAGGGAATGATACTAAAGGAAGGACCAAGGGAACTGAATTGGCAAGACTCAATCAAATGAGAAAACTGAGCATGACCAACAAGGCAAAGAAAAATGTACAAGGAAAAAGGATTTAATGCAAGCTAAGTGCGTCAACTGTGATCAAATGGGTCACCATGCTCATGATTGCACCGAGCCCAAGAAGATACTTAGCAATATCTCCCAAATGGCTTTTTGTGTTGCTGGTTGTACTTTTCTTTCTGAAACTAAGCCTATGTGGATTCTAAATTCAGGAATTTGAGCCAAAGAGCTAAGGACCATGAAACTTTACTAGGATTTCAATGGATTCTTACACAGTTTGATAAGGATACATATGGAGACAATAATAAGGTGGTTGTTGGAGGAATCAGAACATACAAGCTAGTCCTGCATAACGGCCGATACCTTATCCTATATGAAATCCTACTTGTGCATAAGATTTGTTGGAGTAATGTTGGTACGCTGGTTTTATTTGACTACGTTCATGGCATTGAAGCCCAGCTAGGTTTTTTTTTTTTTTTTAAAGAACACCTTTAGTTTTGGTTCTACTTTATTAGTAACGGTTTGCTTGTAATGGATTGGATGTTTGTTCTATTAATCCAAGTGTTTGTTTTTCCGTCTTCATATAATGATGCTGATGCGAAATATTTGTTTGTGATGCTAGACTAGGCCACATGGGTCAAAAGCATATATATGCAAAAGCTAGCAAAATAACATTTATTAGCAAACATAAGTGGATTAGCCCAGTTGTGAATATAGTTTGGCAGGAAAAGTAACAAGAAAACTATTTAATTTTAGAAAGGTTACTAAGAGTCTGATTTCCATTATGGTTGGTTCATTTAAATATTCATGGTCTAATGAATGTGATAATAAGATGAGTCTTTCATCACGACTCACTTGATTTCAAGTTTTGTTTATTGAACCTCAGATGAGTCTGAAGCGATTAGTTGCTTTAAGAAACATGTGAGCTTGGTTGGAAATCAAATAAGCCCAAGAGGTTAATGCCTTGAAGACCAAATCATTACGAAATATTTGTTGGTGTTATTTTAGTGGATATCATGATGAAAAGGGAATAGTTTATTAGATAACTGTCCCTAACAGTCTACAACAAAATGTTGTTGTAAAGAAAGAAAGTAGAATGCTCCTTGAGATGGTAGGATTAACAATTGCACAAAATTTGTGGGTCTCTTGCTAAGGATATCTCCTTTTGTTGCAGTATATGATCTTGACCTTGTAGAGCCCAATTTGAGAGTCTTTGGACCCATGAACACAGCTCCTTCTATGAAAGTGCCAAAGGGGGGAGGAAGACTTTATGGGATACTCAAACCTTAAAAACTTTTTAACTCACTGGGCTGTAAGATAATGGGAGCGCAACTGAAACGTAACTCATAATTATCACATTCTAAAGAATGGATTTCCAAAGAAGGGTGAGATAGGTTAAAACTTATCTCTATAAGTTCTCCAAGCCGAATCAAATCCCTTCATTTAAGTGGGAGGATTTAGTTTGGTGATAAATAAGTTTATCATCAAAGTCCATCTTCATTATTAATAGTAAATGAAAGTGATCCTATTCTTGCTCCAAGTGGGGGGCAAATTTTATTCTCGTTGTACAAGTAGAAGCAAGATGATTAGTCTTGGTTTGAATGGAAGTAAAACCGATCCAAAAAGGAATGATTTGAGATTATATGAATCTCTGCTAAGACATGATTATCAGAAAGCATTCCCCCATGACACTTCTACAAAATGAAAATGAGCAAAGATGCCCTTTCCGACCCTTCTAAGGATGAGTGGATTAATATAATAGAAATAAAATAGAGTAAATGAAGGTGAACAATTAGTTGACCTTTTATGGCACAAAGTTATTTGAGAACAGAATGGTTCTTCAATTACAAGGCTAGTGGCACGGTTGACATTAGGCTCAACTTGTTACAAAAGGGTATACACAATAGGATAAGATCAATTGCAAAGAGTTTTTCCCTCGTATTGAGTGCTTTATCTAATTTCACCTTTCTCTAGCTGTTATCGCTAGTTTGGACCTAAAGTCACATCATATGCATGTGCAAATACTAATCTCCAAGGGGATCTAAGTGAAAACCCATTGGAAATGGTCACAAACATAAGGTTTGTCAACATGTGAGGTCAATTGTGACCTTAAAGTCTATCCAATGAGTTGGTATAGTAGTTTTTCACTATGTGGTTATCTATAGCGATGACAATGTGATTGATACCAAAAGGTCCATGAGCAGTTTTGTAGTTAAGTCGTTATATGTGGATGACTTTCTAATAGCTAGAAATGGTGTAGAGTTACTAAGTCAAAAAGGCTTGTCACTATCTAAATTTGAGATGATGGGTAAAGTAGCGTATGTTTTTGAAATAAAATTTTTGAGAGAATATTGAAAGAGGTTATTCTTTTTCTCGAAGAGAATAACATCAAAAGGTCTTTCAATAACCTAATATGCACAACTATGATCCTATTAGTACTCACATCCACAAAAGTGAGGCCCTATGGTAAACTGTGTTCACACTCTATTAGAAAAGGACTAACAAGCAGAACTTGGTTTGTTAGGTACTGTCAGAAGTCCAATGCATGATGTGGTCTATATTAGACATGGTATATTTATATAGACATCAAATGGACATAGTGGCCGATAGTTAAGTCATGAGATACCTGAATGGAAATCCTGATTAAGCGCTTTTGGTAAATAGGCAATAACTTACATCGAAAAGGGTGTAATGGTCTTCGTTGTGGTAGGTTTAGATGAGAAAGAAGCCTCAAAGATGTCTTCCAACTTAGCAGTAGTGCTAAAATGGCAAAAATCAATCATATGTTCCCATATTATAAGATGAGATTATGGCTCTCCTCAAAATTGCAAGAGTTTGTTTGATCGAAGAGGTACTTGGATTATTTGGTTGGTCGACCAAATAGTATTGTCTAGTAATGGTTTACTAGGACAAATTGTAATCACATGTATCAAGAACTTTGAGTATTGTCATAAGACCAAATGGATTGGACATAAGGCTCAATTTTGTGAATCACATGGTGGCACACAAAGATAGTGAATGTAAAGTGCTTTCCTATGAAGAAAATAGTTTTAGAGCCATTGAGGTAGCCTTAGTAAGGAGACGTGCTTGTTGAGCACATAAGAGCTTAACAGTGTTCATAGATGACAACTATGCACTAGTATGTTGTTCACTAATTGTTTTCCTAGCGTTCACCAGTGATTGTCTAATATTATGAAATTCAAATAAGTTGTTATGCATACACTTATCATTAGAATGTTTGAATATGTATTCTTATTCATGGATGTTTACTGTGGGTTCTTGAATGTGGAAGTATGTCGAATAGACCTGAGGTTGGCCCTCTTACATGGGTAACTACTTCTGTTGTTATAGTATCGATGGGAGACGAGACAAGATTTTAATTAGAATTCTGATAAGGATAATTATGAGAACCTATCAACTTAAAATCATGAATGTCGGCTTGATAATGACAAAAGTCGCCTTAATAATGACAAAAACTCATTGCGAAATAAGGGTAAAATGAATGTTACCTAGTCTACCTAAAAGAGGTCAAATGTGAGTTCAAGTTAATGACTAAATTTGAAAACTCAATTTGGATAATAAGGTGTCCAAATATCATATGTGCAACATTTTGGTTAAAGAACCAAAAGGCATATGCTCTATAGGAAAGGAGAGAATGCTGAGCACATGTTTCATATTACGTGTGCAGGAGACGACCAATCGAGTTAATATAAGTTAGATCTCTGCGTATATTTGTGTGAGATGCCATAAGGTTATGGCCTTGTTTTTGTACCCTCAGGACTCTAATTAGTGACTTGAGACTCAATTCAATGTTTGTTATCTTAGTGTGTTGCGAAAGGATCATGAATGATTTTGTCTAGCGAGACATGTCTAGAAAAAAGATTTGGATTTGATCGAGAGTCTTGTGAGAAGAGAAAGATAATTCATGGAATCTCATTAAGTTCTATTCACCGATGCACCAGTTATGACATATGCGTCATAATTGTGAACATTAAATATGATGATTTGATGAGATCAAAGTGAGACATCTTAATGAGTTTGAAATGATCTAGGGTACTTGCATACTTTTAACTACTCACGTGCGATTCTTGATGAGGGGTTATATATTCCTAACAGATGTATAGCATAGATCTTTCACAAGTATGCTGGTCGTATGGCCTATTTGCCAAGTTTAGATTGTGTATAAATAAAAAGAAAAATAAGTTTTTCTTATGGTGGAAATAAACACTCCCTTATGTGTGAGTGGGAGATGTTGGACTTAGGGTGTGATACACCTATAAGGGGTGCGGGTCCAACAAGTATAATATGTCAGCAACTTAAGCCACCTTAGAAACCCTACTTCTCCACTGTCTGTCTAATATAAGAATAGGACTAGTCTAAGAAAAAAGATATAGAAAAATAACAGGGGTTCTATAAAGAGAGTTTTTCTGCACAGAATCATAGGACTCTTAGGTTATAGAATCATGAAGGCTCTCTGTATAGTGAGCTCCTTCCTCAACTAGTGATGCAAAGCCAAGGTTCGATCATCTTCTTTTGCAGGATTAAGATAAATTTATTCATGCTTAATTCTTTATATTGACTCCTTCAGTATCAACAATGAATGTACTTGTGGTTTGTTCCAAGGGAGGTAGAGGATGAAGACAAGGCAAGTCAATCTCCCTTGTTCTTTTTGTTCAAACGATGGAGTATTTTTCTAGACAAGCTTGTCTCAAAACCCAAGATAAAGGGTTTTAATTCTATCATTGCTGCAAGCCATTAAAATTCATCATCTTTCATTTGTTACTTATTTGGTGCTCGATTTTACAGCGATGAAGTGAAATATATTCTTTCTCTAGAAGAAGCCTTCCAAGACTTCTCTATACCTCTGGTTTGCAAATTAATTGACATAAATCACATATATGTGTGGGGGAAGCATATCGACATGAGAGAACAGAAAATTCAATGTTCTGGTTTTGTTAAAGGTCGGCTACTCCCAAATGCTTTGGAGTCCCCATATCTCCTTCTAGACTTGATGCTATGACTGTCAAATCTTGGCTCATAAGGTGATAGCAAAGTAAGATTGTGGCAAAGTGGGCATGTACATGGACACCTATATGATAGCTATGTATGGTAAAGTGTGGCAAAGTGGGCATCCATATGATAGCTAAGTAAGAATGTGGCTAAGTAAGAGTCTGCACAAGAGTGGTGCTTTATTATAAATTCAGTTCTCTGGGCATTGTGAAGTTATGGTCATTATATATGAACACCTATTTTGCTACTACTAGCATGAAGAAAGTGGAAGAAGTCTAAGTAAATTTTCTTTAGTTGCAAAGAACATTCAAATACACGTTCCCTTCTGGCCTGGGAATTAGTATGCTCATCTAAATATTATTAAGGACTAGGACTGAAGAACCTTAAGCTACATAACAACACCATGATATCTAAATATATCTAGCCAGTGAAGTATAAGAATGGCATTTTGTCAATCAAATGAATTTGCTCACACCATATGAAAACTAAGTCCTAGAAGGACTATGCTGCTGAAAACGTTTACAGCTGGGAATGGAGGAAAATACGCAATATAAAGATTGCGTTGCTTCACATTTTAGGCTTAGAGAACCTTTCATTCAGTTATGAGCCTAGCAAACCTTCTAAAATATGCCAAATTTTATGCAATTAAAATGAGAAGATTAGATGGGCTACAATGGTCTCGTGCAGCAGCGATATACCTCATCGCAGACCTGGTAATACGAACTATGTAACGCCCCTAAAATGCTAATGACGTGATTTATGAAAAAACTGCAGCAGAAGACTTAATGGTAGAAGGTGCTACTGTCGTCCTGGTAAGGGTAAGACTCACTGAAACCATTGCATTTCTTAATAGGTACTCTGGTACTGACTCATAAAGCCCAATGTAATGATGACTCAATTATCTCTGATATCCAGTTTCTTGACACTCTTGACTACAGAAGCCCTCCGGAATCCTTTATATCTCATCTGAACTTTGATTGTCTCCTTCTTTGGTCAAAATGACCATATGACTCTTGTATAGTCCTTATCTCATCTTAACATGTACTTGAATTGTCTCATTATTCTCAATGCTTCTTCTAACTTACTCTAATACTACTAGACGTTGTTTGAGATTATGCCCTTATCAAAAAGTCCTCATCTAATGTTCTTAATACACCATATGACCTTCTCTCATCCGACTAGTCTAAGATCTATTCCAAGTCCGAACTAGATGCTAGAATAAATATGGTCAGAGATGTAAATGATGGAATTGGTAGTCAAGTGATCATTAGGAATAAAAGAAATAAACAATGAGACTAGAAAAGATTTATAAAAGAGGAATTAACATAGGGTGGTTAGAATAAAGATAACCATAAGTGTATCATAAATTCTGAAATATAATGTCATAAGAATTATGGTTTATAAATATGGATCATAAAGGGTCCAATAAATAATCAGCCAAGGAGACAGATGGTCCGGTTACACTCGAGTTTAACTGATGAATTGGAAACAAGATGACAAGTAACGGAGCTTCAACTAGGTGACTTTATAGCCACAAGTAACAAGATAAGTGCAATAGATAGATAGGACAAGCAATGTGTAACAAATAGGTAGATAAATTAGACAAGCAAAGTACAACAGATAGACAAATAGATTGGACAAGTAAGGTGTAATGGATAGATCAATGGACTGGACTAGCAAAGTGCCAATGGACAGATAAATAGATCTAGCAAGCTACAATAGGAACATGCCTTTGCTCATATGAAGCCAATTCGATACAATAATAAGATTAAATAGAGAATGCGAAGGTTTATTTATCAGAATGTACGATATATGTATGGAAGTTGAATTTCAAAATAAAGAGAGTAAGGGAATTATGACAATTGCAATCACCCATACCAATGAGAATTGAATGTCATTATGAATTCAGAACAAGTTATACGAGCTTATCATTATGAATAAATGAGATGTGAAGTAGATGTATGAATTAGCTCTCAGTAGAATAAACTACAACTCATGATCATGAAATAAAGATGGTGAAGGTCGAGAGCACTGCAACGTTGACAACCATATAAAGTTGAACAAAAATGTATTGCACATTTAACAATGGGTTTGCAAAGACATGGAAGATCATGCTAATAGGACATATCGAGTTGAAATGCAAGGGAGATTAAACAATATTGGATGCTATCAAGTTTTGAAGATGAGACAAGCAAACAATTACAAGAATTATTATAAATGGGTATTCTTGCAAAAGATAAGCTGTGGTTGCATGGTTTAGATGTGATATCCAAACCTCAAATCATTCCTGGAAAAGACATCTGTTGTTGGCAGTTAATCTTATAAATCATCTATTCAAGGTATAAGGCATTTGTTTTTGATAGTGATCTTGTTCAACTCTCTGCATGCAGTACACAACCATAAGGTTCTACCTTCCTTCTTCACATATATAAACTAGGGTTTTCCACGTTGACACACTTGGTCAAGTAACTCCCTTCTATAACAACTCATCTTACTAAATCTTTAGTTCTTTGAACTCTGCTAGAGCTGGGGGTCATATGATAGGAGCTCTGAAAATGGATTGAGCACCTAGAACTATGTTGATCTGAAAATTAATGTTTCTTAGGGGAAAACAGTCTTGAAAGTCCTCAGATGAAACATCTCTAAATTCACAAATTATAATTATGGATATGTATATAACGAGTGTGGTTAGCATATCCCTAATATTCAATGCATTACTAATACGATAACTCACTTGCTTGCACTGTGTAATTGGGCGGAATTAGGGTTTTCTTCCCTCGGTCCATAAAAACACACGTCTAGTCTTTCCTCATTTCTCAAGCTAACCTTAAGATCTTCACAAGTCATCTTCTATAAGTACACAGTCAGTTCAACCTCATAATGATAACAAGGTCTGTCAATCAAACTGAATTGAATGCCTAATGAATATGGTTCCAGCAATACCAGTAGAGGCATATTTATAATAGATAACACATTCAACCACCTACTGGTCTCAGTAAATTTGAATGACAAGGGAACAATACAAAGTGTAAAGAGATGTCACCACACCATGAACTCTTGCAAAGATATTTCTTTATTGGCTATAATGGATCGACATGTAAACTAAATGAATAAAAGGACGAAAAATCATAATGAAAGAGGTAAGACATATAAATGACCTACATATACAAGACATGCAGTTTATTCATGATAGTCATAATAATAAAGTGAATGAACGATGTTATGAAGTTAAGAGGGAGTATTAAGTACTAGAGGTGAAGAAATCTAATAGATTACCAAAGAGGTATTTGAAAAGTCACACAGTACCTGTATGTAAGTAAAATGACGAAGATGAGGGTCAACACCACCAGAAGAAAAATTTTATTCATCTGGTGTTTGAAAGGCCAATATGCCAAGATAAAGGGGTCAGTCTTATGACTGAACATGATGGAATCCATTAATAATACATTCTACAGTAAATAGAAGTCTTGAGTAGGTATATAAACTCCAAAACTACTGGCAGATGAAAATAGCACAAATCGTTGTTTATCATTAATAAGATAGATTGTACTAGTAAAGAAAGGGTTGCCAAAATAACTTGAGTAACAACATGCAGTCACGGCCATAGAGCAATATGCCAATATGGCGTTACTATTCTATAGAAACACGAACAATATGAGTACATTTAATTGCTAAAAAGGCGCTCAATGACTGGGTCTGAAGCAACCAAAGGCTTTGTAAGCAATATATGAATAATGCCCAATGGAAGTAAGGAGTTAAAGTAGGTGATAGTAAAAATATGAACATAATGGTGACTAAACTATAAATAGAATGGATCAAATATGCTTAGGAAGAACTGAAAATTACACATTATCACACACCAGGGTCGTTATAGGCTCTACTATAGAAATAGAGAATTAAATAATTATGATTGTCAGGGTTTGAATCACCTATAAGAAAGGTTGCTCAGATGCATTTAAAGAACTCCCCACAGACCACATATGAGATTTTCCATAAATACTCCATTACAAATTAAGAGAGCATTAGTGGCAAACAAATGATGCCCCTGAACAATTCAAGGTAACTAGGGCTTAAGGACAGCAAGTAATGGGAGCATTGCCGATGTAAGGTCCTAATGCCAAGGATGGCAGCTTAATATTACTCATACCACCCATATAATGCCAAGTAGTACACCATAAGCTACTAACTGTTATCATCAGACATAAGCACTCATTGTAATGCTCATCTCATACTAGTTCACCTCAAAGATATTGCCCTATAAAGTATTTTCTCATCTAGAGGTTTACATCTAACTTGACACTGTAACTTGACACTGTATTAATCCCTTAAGAAGTTGCAATTGGCATCCCCACATCGGGTTTCAATCATCACTGTACCCAAATTTAGGTATATTAACATACCTCAATAAAATTCTCAAATCCTAGGGTGAAACGGACAGAGTTTCGCCAAAAAAATGACTAAAATTCGGCTTAAAGCCTTATAATAGATACCTGAAATGGAGACAAACACTTCAATAGTTCAACGGCCACACGCTGGAGTTCATAACTCAATAGGTAACACACATGGAGTGCACGATTGCAAAAATTTAAAGAAATGAGAGAAATAAAACATACAATACAACCCCTAGATAAATAAGAGCATGCCTCACTAATAGGTCACCCAAATGGTTCCACACTCCACCTTGCTAATGCTCGGATCTCATGATATTACCAAATGATTGGGTCACCCAGATAGAAATGGTTCCTCCTTATGTTCCCATACGCATGAACTTATAGTTAATAGCTTATTTAACTGATCCAACTCATGCACACCTCGATAGCTAACTCATAGACATTTGATATCTTACAGTGGCCCTTAAAACCTTAGCTCTGATACCAAATCGGTAATGCCCCCAAAATACTAATGACATGATTTACGGAAAAACTACAACGGAAGACTTAATGATAGAAGCCACTACCGCCATCCTGATAAGGACAAGGCTTACTAAAACCATTTAATCTTGCAACTCATGTTCAAATCACAATATCTATTAAATTGAAACACTCTAAGATCAAAGTCCATAATAGTTTAACTTCATTACAATCGACTTAATCACACCATGTGCTAACTCGCACTTCACACTACATAAGTAGATTGAATATAGACCCAACTTAACCCTGACGTTGATCCCAACATTCATGCTAAGCTAAATCCACTGCGAGCATCTGATGACTTCGAAAAGGGCTTGATAAATGGAGAAACATATGATACTTCATCAGCTAAAATGAAAAACATGAAAACAATTCAAACATATGAGCTGAAACTTAGTACATGCATTCCTGTATTATAAAATGAGCGTAAAAATACTGTTGATGGGTACCCGCATTTACAATCCATTTAGTTCGCAATAACAGTGAAAATGAAAGTAACATAAAACTGAATTGCTCGTTATTATCTGGATTTAAACCCCTTGCAATGATATGATCTATACATAGGTGTATACCTACCAATCCAATCAAGAGTTGGTCTGAAGCCGCGCGGGTAAATGATAGGCTGACGCCATGTAGATGATAACTGACGGGGTCACAAGTCAAGTGGCAAATTGTTGTATAAACTAATTCATTAATAAACTCATTAGAGTTGTAACTTGATAAACATATTCTATTTTCTGAAGATACAGACAATGGACGTACCTTGAGTCTTTGAAAAATGTCATCTGACTTGATAAATATGTTCTAACTTGATAATACTTATGCACAGCGGGGAACGATAACTAGGCCTCGACTCTGTTTCATAAATGTGATTGTAGGTATGTGTTAGTAAATGACCCTTACTCACATAATTGAGTGAGTAAAAGTATGTGTAATAGAAATTAGGTAATTAAATGATATACATAACTTGGATATTTCAATATAACTTCAAAATTAAATTAATGAAAATAATTAAATCCGATATAAAGTAAATGAAAGTACAATAGACCATAATGAGATAAATAAGATTACAAAGGAAAAGGCCTTGATGGTGACAAATGGGATAGTAGTTTTGGCCTTTTTTGAGATAGGTTGCTAATACGGGTTTAAAACTTGCTGATGTATAGCTTGGTTCAAGATAACAGCGGGTGCACTAGATTGGATTGATAAATACATTTGATACATTCTGAATTAAGTAAGTAATAGAGGCTTGAGGCCAAGAGAGATATATCTTGGTTCAAAATAGCATAAACTGTAATAACTTGGTCTGATAAATATGATTTCTGAGTCAAAAATTCTCTCCACTTTCCATATTACATTCACAAGTCCATTAAATATAGAATTTCACCCCAATGAGTCATTGAACTCAATAGAAGCTATTAAGCTCACTAAACTTGATATTTTCTTTGTAAAATCGATAATTGATTCAAAGCCCATAAATAAGCTCCCAAATTGTATACTTGTCTTCCATTTTCTCATTAATCAAGCAAAAAGCTCCATGAAAGTCCATGAATATTCATTTCCGCCTTAACTAACCTTACTTGGTCCAAAAAATACAAAATGAGTGCAGGATCAATCTCACTCAATCTTTATTATTGCTCTTTATACAATTACTCAACATGCTTCCAAAAATCACAAAATTCAAAATACTCAATCAAAATTCATGAAATCTTATAGAAAATTTGAAAATAATATGGGCAATTTACAGTAAATTTTTTTGAATTTTCCTCTAGGTATACCCTGCACAGAAATTGCAATAACAGTCCAATTTACACCATAGTACATTAGTTCATTCAAAAATTTATGACTTTCACCCTTGATATTGAATAGAGATCTAAAACCCAAATATGAAAAGATTAAGAAGTCCTAAAAAACTTTTGTTTACAACACAATATATGATTCCCACAATAGGGTTCCCAAAATTGGTTAGAATACAAGTATATCCGTTTTGGTTGAACCTGTGTAGTTCTAGCAAAACAGCCATAACTTTTTTCACAGAACTGGGACTAAGGCGATTCAAAAGAAATTTGAAAGCTAATAGACTGACCTATCTACCTACCAAAAATCATAATTTTTCATTAGGTGATCATTACCACTTTAATCTCAAAGTCACCCCTGTTTTCTGCTATTTCTAGCCCTAACTATTTTTGTTTTCTCCTCTTTTTTCACATAAATCCTCACTTAAAATCATTCTAAATCATCAAAAACATCATCATAATCATCAATAAGACTAAAGATTACAAAATTATATACAAAATAATACAAATTCATCACTTGACTTAAGCTAACTTGATCATGACAAAACCCTAACCTTAACATGCTTCTAGCTCAACCCCACCATGATCAATATCCCCAAAATCAATAAATTTATATGATAACATCTATTTTGATCTCAACAACATAAAACATAACTAAAACAATCATAAAAACCAAAAACACATCAAGATCAAGTTAGGATTTTGCCTTACTTTAGGTTTGAATTAGAGAGAGGAGGGGGCTGTTTTAAGTGATTTTGGTGATTGGGCATAATAGCTAGCAGCAAGAGAAAGTAGGGGCTATCGGAAGGTGGCCGGAAAATTGCCCAAAGCCCACCAGAAGTGGTGGCACAAGGGGCAGCAGCCGCGGCCCCTATTTTTTGCAAAAGGGGCATGAGGTAGAGAGAGAAAATGGAGAGTTGGGTTTTGCTATTTTTGCTGAATTTTTGTGTGTAAAAATTGTCAATTAATAGCTACATGTGGCTGGAATTTGTCAACCCAAAAGTAGCTTTTTGCTAATTAAAATTAGGTGCTAAAATGAGTAATTAGTGAAATAACAAAGTCAGCAAGGTTTTGGGTTTTTATTTTGGGCCCAACAAGCTAAGTCCGGGCTTGAAAAATTATTTGCAATGTTGAAAAAATTTTGTATTGCTCAGGATTAAAGTTTACCGAAGGTAAGAAAATAATTAGTCACTAAATTATACTTACTGAGGCCTAATATTTATTCATCCGATATTTAATTAATCAATGAAACTTGAATTAACAATCAATGAAATTTGAATTGCAACGTGGAGCCCAAATAAAATATCCCCAAGCTAGGATGATTAAATACGATAAATAAAAGTGAAAAATTTAAATGACATAAGATAATTCGGTAAATATATAAATTGAGTGTAATTGAATTAATAAACATGATTTGGTTAAACAAATAACCATAAGTGATTAAATCAGTAAACATGATTAATTAAATGAATAAACATGATTAGTTAAATAAATAAATATGATTAAAATAAATAAATATAGGTTAGGGTCGGGTTATTACAAACCAAGACCCAAAATCCGAACAGAATCACTCCAACCTATTCCCGAACCAACACCTGAAATAGGTTCACCCAAAAGTAGACCTGAATTGACCCAAATTAAGCCATACTCAAACTGAAATTTCCTACAAATTGTGTCGTTTTGCATGAAAAAAATTTTTATGGACCGAATATTAGTTGACCCAAAGTTGATGTTGATGGAGCATTACCCAACCAATAATGAACCAAACAAAAATGTGATCTGATCTGAAATATGACCTGAGCTGATCTTAATCCTCCCGGTATTTTAACCGAACGAACAATCACATTGATGTAAAGAGCCTCCAAGGAAGAAGCCTCTAAAGGATGAGAACTAACTATGTATGCCAGGTCTACCTAAGCACAATGTCACTTTTGAATGCTGATCCTAGATAGGCTCCTAGTCAAAAGCAAACTTGTGCATTACATTCAGCATATTGACACAAGTGTGGTATGCAAAGGTCAGATGGAAACTAGAGAGCACCTCTTCCTTAACTGTGAATATAGCAAGACCCTGAGGGAAAAGGTCTCGAAATGCGCTTGTGTCGATAGAATGCCAAGTAGTTTGACTCAAAGGCATAGAAGGTCGCTCCGTGACAAATTCGACTGAGTATAGGTCCCTCCTAACCTGCGCTACTTCTCCTGTCCACTATTAGATATGGACTGACAAAAATGTACGTAGTTGCCTTTGCTTCTGCGCATCCAGATGCTTTGGTCTCTAGTAAACTAGTTAGAGGCTCGGTAGTAAGTATACTGAATTTATACAAAAGGTGTAGCCAAAAGAGACTGTAATTCAAAAAAAGTTTCGCATTGACATAGCTTGAGGCATATTTTGAAGGAACCCTTCCCAGAGGGTGGCCCTAAAATATGCTTCCCATATGTTTGTACATGTACCTGGTTTTGCGATTTTTGTGAATGTAAAGGGAAAAGTTTCCAGTTCTGCTCAAAAAAATAAAGAATAAAACACTCATAATTTAAAACAAAAATAATTACATATATGAATCTCATGCATCACATAGATGCTCCTTGGTAGTTAATTATAATGACCTTGAGTCAAATTTATGTCCCATGATACATCTATGTAATTACTGGGGAATACATAAATAATTTTATTTCTATATTTTTAACTAATTTCTATTATAAAAGAGGTTAAGAAGCCAATTGAATTGTTAAGCCTGTTTATGTACACAAATGTATGTGCATGTATGTGCACCTGCGTATAGAATATCTAAGATAAACCCATGCGTGACTGCATTGCAAAATCTTCAAGGTTTTGTTACTCTTAAACTACTCCAATACGCAAACAATTTATTATAATCATTACCATCGACCTTGAAAAAAATTCAAAAGGTCATAGCTAGGTTGTATTAGCAGATACATGGTTCAGCGTTTTTTGTTTTCCCTCTCTACAATTGTTTTAATATACTAATGATGTAAACAATAAAACTAAAAAAAAGTTCAATGGCTAGATTCAGTAATTAAGGCTCCAACTAAAAGCCTTCACTATGTTATATTTTACTAAAATGCCCCCAACAAATAGAATTCACATTCTATCACATGCATTATATCAGGGATTGATCGAAAGGTAATTAAGACACAAAAGTTTCAAACTCAATCTAATCTTATAACAAACTAGAGTAGATCCCGTGTTTCGCACGGTTATGAGTTAATGTACATTTTAAAAATTTATTTAAAATATAAATAAGTGAAAAACTTTGTTTAATTGAAGCCATTTAATCATCTTAAAAAAGAAAAACTGACAAAATGTAAACAAAATTAAAGATTGACATATGATAACTTACCAAACAAAAAAAGGAGGAAAAAAAATTGGTTCCATCACTTAATTAGAAATAAAAATCAATTAAAATTTTATTCAAGAACAATAGAAATATTTCTTCCATTTTTTAATTCAGAATAAAATTACTTTACATATGATTCGATTTTTACATTCCAATTCAACATTATACTAATTAGTAACCATTGAATTGTCAATTAACTTTATTACATAAAAGAGAACCAATGATAATTGCATGATTTAGTATATTACATTGATGAATAAATGTTGAATTTAATAATATGGCTAAGATCATTTATTAGGTGTCATAAAATTATATTTTTTATTTAAAAATTAAGTGACCAATGATAACATGACAAATGTCATCACCATGTTAACTTATTCAATTTTATATTATGCATATATGACGATTAATGAGACTTGATAATTAGTAATATACTAAATCAAGTTTTTTCAACTTTTTCAACAAAATTAAATAGGTCATAAAATCATAATAGTATTAATAAGTTATATGATTTTTACCATGCTCTTTCTACCATATTATTGGTCAATAGACTTCCCAAAAAAATTAATCTTTGTATTTTTATATTAATTTCTGTGACCCAAATGACTCCCAAAAATTTTGTTAATTAAATTAATTAAATTAATATTAAATTACATTTGCCTCTTAATGGCAACTAGCAAGCTACTTAAATTATTCTTGTACCCAAATTCCTGTCTAATTTATTTTAGGTTTGAAATTTGTGTTTATAAATTTTTAATTAATTTAATTAAGCCCAAGAGACTTCCCAAAAAAAATATCCTAAAAATAAGATGAGCAAACCTAAGAAAATACACAGATTAATTAAATTAATTATTGGGGCTTTATAAAAACACATTAAAGGCTGAAATTTGTGACCAACCCCTTTAATTTGAAAAAACTAGTGAACATTTGTTATTATAAGTTATTATGATTTTTGTTACCATTTGGGCTTAATTAAATTAATTAATTTGTAGGCACTAAAAATACTTACGCGCCATATTAAGATATAAAATTAAATTAATTATTTGGACCAACCCTTTAATTAATTTAATTAAGCCCAAATGACATCCAAGTGAAAGCCCAAGAGACTTCCAAGTCAAGGCCCAATCAAAATCCAAATGACTCCCAAGTCAAAGTCCAAGAGACTTCCAAGTTAAGATACGACCTAAGCCCGAATGACTTCCAAGTCAAGGCCTCAAGGCCTGATCGAAACCCAAGAGACTTCTAAGTCAAGTCATAATCCAAACCCGAATGACTTCTAAGTCAAGGCCCGATCAAAACTCAAGAGACTCCCAAGTCAATACCCAAGTCAAAACCCAAATCAAGGTCCAAGAAATGACTTCCAAGCCAAGTCACGACATAAGTTTGAATGACTTCCAAGTCAAGGCTCGGCCAAAACTCATGTCAAAGTCAAAGTCAAAGAAAATGACTCTTAAGTCAAATTGATGTAATGTGGGGCCCGATTGAAGACCCAAAATGAGGTCAAAAGCCATGTTGATTTTCAAGGGGAAGGGCAAAGTTTTCTTATAAATAGACCCATACCCCCTTTATTAAAGGCTGAAAAATTGAAAGAAATCATCAACACTCAAACATTCATCCTTTGAAGGAAGATAACAAGCACGCACCATCCTCCCTCGAAGATCAAGCATCCATCTTGATTTGAGATTAAGCCTCGAGGGCATCTCTCAAGATAAAATTCATTCAAGCTCATTCAAAGAGATTGAATTAGAGGATTACTCTCATTGTATTCAATAGAGATTTTACCCATATACAAATCAATACAAAGATTCAATTTTATACTCAAATTCATGTCTAATTTACTTTAGGCTTGAAATTGTTGTTTACAAAATTTGACACGCTTGGTGGGACCTTTCTACCTCTCATCTCTTTATTCTAAAGATCAAGACTTTTAAGCTTCAAGAGCTTCTTCTTCAAAGAAGATATGGCCATGAAGAACGTTGTTTCTCAAGCTTCAAAGAAGAAGAGCATTGGATCTCTCTCACATAGATCCTTGTGAAACGGACATCAGTTTTAGCAGACGAACTCACACAATGGAGATAAGGAGCATGACAAAAGTGCTGCACCGATTATCGCTAGGTAAATAGTGCCGCCCTTTTCCAAACTCCAAGGCTTCAGGACGCAACAAAAGACATCTTCTTGGATGGATAAAATTAAAAACCTCCAACTTCAATCTCCAATCTATGAAGTTAAAGACTATTACATCAGTAATTCTTCTTCGCCCTCACCAAAAGGAGTACACTTCTCAGAAACTGAAGCTGAGTTCTTAAAAACTGTTGTCATGCTAACTATGATGGCAGGCTCAACCAGTTTGGAATCAGAGATGGCTAACATAAAGGCCATCTTAGAAAAACTTACTAGGACGAGCGAAGAAAAAAAAGCATACATCAAGCTTCAAGAGGAAAAGATTGTTAGGCTGACTAAGAAATTAGAAAAACAATCACCTTAATCTTCTACAAAAGACCTAGAAAGCGAAGACTCAGGAAACATGTCCATCCACACTGACATTTCTGACAATGAGAAGTTGCCAAAGAAAGGCGGTATGGCTGAAAATATCAAGTCCTCTGGATCAATGACTATTGAACAAATCCAAGAGTTGATAGCAAATGTTGTTAAGGTGCAACTAGGAAGAGGTTCGCACATAACTCACCTATACACCAAGCCATGCACTAAGAGGATTAACGCTCTCCGCATGCCCCACGGTTATCAAACCCCTAAGTTCCAATAGTTTAATAGGAAATGCCACCCAAAACAGCATGTCGCACACTTCATTGAGACATGCAATAATGGTGGGACTGATGGCGACCTTGTGGTGAAGTAGTTCGTCCGGACATTAAAAGGTGTTGCTTTTGATTGGTGTACCGACCTAGAGTCTGAGTCCATTCATAGTTGGAAATAAATGGAGCAAGATTTCCTTAACAGGTTCTATAGTACTCAGTGCACTGTCAGCATGACTGAGTTGACAAACGCAAAACAATAAAAAATGAGCTAGTTCTTGACTGCATCAACCGCTGGCACGCACTTAGCCTCGAATGCAAAGATCGACTATCTGAGGTTTCTACCATTGAAATATGCACCCAAAGAATGAATTAGGACTTACTGTATGTCCTACAAATGAGCAAACCTAGGACTTTCTAAGAATTGGCAACCAAGGCACCCGACGTGGAGGTGACTATAGCTAGTTGTCGTGGCAACTTCTTCTATTCTACTAATTCAAAGAAGGACAAGTTGAATTCAAGAAGAATGTTAAGTTATCCAAGAACACGCCGAAAGAAGCAATGTCCACCTCTACAAGTCATCTAATTCGGATTACGGGAAAGCCTGAATTAGAGGATAAGAAGAGCCCATCATTCAAAGATGTAACAAAGAAGTGTCCCACACTAAAAGAGTTTTAGGAAAAGAAATACCCATTTCCGAACTTAGATTTGTTAAGCATGCTGGATGACTTGTCATTGAATTGTCTGACCCAAAGCGCCAAGAAGAAGTTAGGAGAACCACCGATCCAAATACTGTCGATGCTACAGGGTCATTTGTCACCCTCTTTAAAAGTGTATTACACTCAAGGAGTGCATCATGCGATTGGCTAGGCATGGAAGAATCGCTCTAGATTTAGATGAAACAGCAGAACCTAACTGCATCACAATGCAAGAGTTTGATGAGTTAGATTCTGAAATAGATCTCACTGAAGTGCCAGAGGCCTTAGGAGAATTCTTTCCAAAAAGTTTCTTTGATAGCATGGTTATCATGTTTCGAATCTGACGATGGCGAGACAAACGAAGAAATAAGCGTCCCTCCCAAAAGGATGATAAGGTCCTCACGGTCCTAGAAGCCTTACCAGTACACATGGGCTGGCAACGAATTTTCACCTGCCAGAGGAGATGCACAAACAAATTGTAGTTGTCATTCGCCAAGCAAGGCTATATGCTGACAAGTTAAAGGATGCACCACCTATGAGCAGTCCTACCTATTGTGCCACCTATAACATGGCCGTAACATTTACTGATGATGACTTGTTGTTGGGTTCTAAACCATACAATCGTCCGTTGTTTGATACTGGATATACTCGGGGCCAAATGGTTAATCGAATTCTAGTAGATGGTGGTTCAGGTGTTAACATCATGCCAAAACCTACTATGAATGACTTGGGTATTGCCATTGAACAATTGTCTAAAAGCCGAATAATGATACAGGGGTTCAATCTAGAAAGGCAAGATACGATTGGTATGATCTGCTTAGACTTGACCATTGGTGACTTGACAACATCATTAATTTTTCATGTGATAGACTCCAAGACTTCATACAAGTTGATGCTTCGATGTCCCCAGTTACGTGAACACGGGGTGGTAGTGTTAACTTTGTACCTATGTCTCAAGTATTGTCAGGAATATACAAGTCACTCCACAGGAAAAAGGAGTGTGAAGAATGCCAAGGAGACTCGCGCCCCTCTTGAAGATGGTGGTGATGGCAACATCAAGCCACAACAACATTAGAAAGAAGAGAATGAGGAGATAATTTAAGTTTCATCTGTCAAGCAAGAAAATGTCGCAGCAAATCCAGCAGTGCCAGTTTTCAAGTACATTTCTAAGTCCTATTGGAAGGATGATGAGTCACAATTTAGCGAATGTACAAGTCCTAAAAGCACGACCATGGTTGAACGCTAGTTCGAGGAAGCCAGCGGGCACGTTCTCAAAGAAAAACATGTGCTTCCAGTTCATAAGGCGAACCTAAGTAAATTGACCAAGGCTCCTCTACTTGGTTTTGTTGCTTCTTCCAAAGGCTCGCTCCAAGAAGAAAGTGACTTGCCAATGATGCACACCAATGATGCGTTTGATGCCAATGCATACAAGTTAATGAAGAGGTCCGATTATGACTTCAGCCAGTTGACATCATTGGGGCATGTAATCGAAGTTAAGCCTTATGGACTTAACAACACATTAAAGATCATACAGAGTCAAGGAGGTAGCGTTACAACACCTAAAGTTGGCCTTGGCTGTGCACCGCCCCAACGCATAAGGATTTCGGGGTGACGTAAGGACAAGCAATCCCTCACACAACATATCACAGCCAAGGAGGTTAATGAAGATAAGGTGAAAATGTTAAGACCAACCCAAAAATGTCAGTGTTTGACAAGTTGCAGCTGCCTACGTCGCACCAACGCCTTTCCGGCTTTTTCGTGTTTTACAGGATAGGAAAGGATAAAATCTTGAAACCTTCCATCTTCCATAGGTTGAAAAAGGATGTGCAGCCGAAATTCTCGACCTTCATCAGAATCAAGATAGGCGAGAGATCATCAACCTCACCGCCCTCACAAAAAAGAGATTCGGTGTTCAGTTGCCTTGGCGAAATAAATG
The DNA here is from genome assembly GCA_029747015.1 of Carnegiea gigantea. Taxonomy (NCBI): domain Eukaryota; kingdom Viridiplantae; phylum Streptophyta; class Magnoliopsida; order Caryophyllales; family Cactaceae; genus Carnegiea; species Carnegiea gigantea. Next base: position 172,316 of record JAKOGI010000945.1, read on the forward strand.
AAGCGCAAAGTTCCATCCCTTCACGTATGAAGTATGTTTCCACTTTGGATGTGAAGGTGGATGACTCGCTAAAAGTAAAGAGGCATACACTAGTTCTCATTGGCCATGGGGCTAAGGCTAGCTCAAAAGAAAGAACTAAGGAGGAGGAACAAGGTTCTTTGAACCCCGTCACAATTCAAGAGGTCAGCGACTTTCATTGAGGAAAAATTTTGGACTAGCTCCTGAACAATAGCCTTAACTGTTCACCACCACCAAAAAAAAAAAAAAAGTCGAAAACAACTCCTGAACAAAAGTTTAAATTGTTTACACAATCAAAACAAAACAACTCCTGAACAAGAGCCTAAACTGTTCACTGAAACAAAAAAAAATATTGTACTATTCCTAACCTGTAAGAGTATAAACTGCGAATCGCAAAACAAAAAAATCATTGCACTACTCTTGGCCTGCGAGAATATAAACTGTGAACGAGAAAACAAAACAATCGTTGTATTACTCCTTACCCGCAAGATTATAAACTGTGAACGGCAAAACAAATAGTCAAAGTATACTTTATTGAACTATGTGATGACTTGATCTTATTGGGAATTGTAAGCTTCCACGAGTATGTAGGTAGCTTGGTAAGCAAATCACTAAGTGCAGTGAAACACAAAACCAAAAAAAAAAAAGAGAAGAGCCAAAAAGATGGGGGGCATGAAGAAAAATCAATCAAAGACATCAATTTTCTACCGTCGAGCTACTCCTTGCTACTCATACCACTTTTTGACGTGTGCGTTCCTGTTTTAAGCCTCAACAGGCATAACGGTAAACTGCCTTCATAAGTGATTCTTTAGATCTTCATATTACTTTTTGGCTTGTGCGTTTCCGTTTTAGGCCCCAAAAAGCCTAACGGTAAACCATGTTCACAAGTGATTCTTCAAATCTTCAGACCACTTTTTGGCGTGTACGTTCCCCTTTTAAGCCCCAAAAGCCCTAATGGTAAATTGCATTCATAAGTAGTTCTTCAAATCCTCCTATAATTTTTTGGCTTGTAGGTTTCCATTTTAAGCTCCAAAAGGCCTAACGATAAATCGCGTACGTAAGTGGGTCTTCAAGTCTTCGCACCAATTTTAGGCGTGTGGGCTTCCATTTTAGGCCCCAAAAGACCTAACGATAACCTGCATTCCTAAGTATGTCTTCAAGTAGCTTACCAACCTGCAAAGTGGCTACATAAATGCAACAAAACAAAAAAAGAAGGATCTTGACATACAAATATTTCTTCTTGACGGCCAAATGGCGCAAGCAACAATAAAAAAATGCGGCCTTTCAACATGCAAGCATGGCGTTGCACCGACACAAAAAAATGCGACAACAAATGAGCATGACATTGCGATGACACAAGCAAGCATGAAAATCTTTCAATATGTACTGCTAATGAGAGTATTAGCAAGGCATGAGAAGACCTTTTAGCATAATAAAGTTGGTTCCTTTGGGTTTATTCGGATCAAAGACACCACCTTTTATTGTTAATAATCATCAAACAAAAAAAGGGCACAGTTAAAAACCAACAAGGGAGCCATAAAAACAAGGAAAGATGCTTAATTTGCTAATCTAAAGGTCCATATTTTCTCTCTCTCTAACACTAGACCACATTTCTTGGAGTGATAAACCAACATTTTAAAGTCATGGCCTCTTCACATTTCCCCCTCAATCCCTAAACACCAAATAGCCACACCACCATTTCTCTAGCCCTACACACCATAGTCACTATGTCCATGATCCACCATGATTATCTTCTTGCTATTTCAGATGGGAACTAAGGCATAAAGGGGGTTGTAAGTAGTGTCTTAATTTTTTTAAAAAAAAAATCTCAAAACCCATGTCTTAATCTCCTATAGCTGAACCCAAAAAAAAAAAAAATAGCTCTCTCCAATGATTTCCATCCCTTTTCTTGCTCCTTATCCCACCCAAAACCCAACTGAAGTTGAGATGATGCTGCTTAAACCAAAAAGCAGAACAATACGCATCACCCATTTCAACTCTTGCCTCTTAGCCCAGAAACAAAGAAGACTCTTTCACATCGAAATCAAGCCAAAGAAAGGGAAGGGTCAAAGTCATTACCTTTTCTTTTTATGTTGGCTCAAGGAGCATTTTCTACGCATGAAAAATGGTTCTTGGCCTCTGTAGCTAATTCGAAAAAAGAAAAAAGAGAGCTTGCTCTTTTACAACAAATGGGCAGGGAGTTTTGCCCCACCAACAAAAAAAAGGAGGAGGGAAGAAGGAGAAAAGACTTGAGAAAGTTGATACCTTTTATGACTACAAGGATTGAACATGGCGCACAAAGATTAAGTTTTAGGGGTGCTTCCACCGTGAATCAGTAGCAACAGCAGTGAAATGAGGGGTTTCGATTTTGGGGCTCAGTTAGGAAGAAGAAGAAGAAGGGGATGTCACGTGATAGACAGATGGTGATTAAATGAAGTAAAGCAAAGTTCTAGGTGGGTTAGAAGGCAACAAACGGTTGGGCCAAGACTTGAAAGAAAAACGGGCCTAAGAAGGAGAAAGAAGCAGCAGTCATGTGTGGCACACGTGCAACTTAAGTTAAGCAAAGCTATACTGCGGGTTGACTTATGTCCAGGCCAGGTCTAGGTGACAAAGAAAGGAGAACAAAAAGGAAGTAAAAGGGCAAATCCGATCTAGGCCCACAATAATGAAAGGAAAGGAAAAGAAAAAAGTGGGTTGTGGGTAGAAGGAAGAGAGATCAATCCCAGCCCATGCGAAAAAAAGAGAAGAAAAAGGGAAACAAATGCAGGCCCTGGTCTGGAAATAAGACAGGCCCAAAAGGGAGGCAAGCAAGGCTAAAGGAGCAAGGGCATTGGGTTGGACGTTGTTGGGCCGTCGAAAATGCACAGGCCAAACCCAGAAGAAGCTTAGAAAGAGAGACACCAAGACTGGGCTTGCAACAGTTGGGCCAAGCTTTGCCCTTCTCTTCATCATGCCACATGGTCCACTTCAAAAACAAGGAAAAGATTATTCATTTATTAAACTTTTCATTAAAAAATCAACAAAGCATATTAACATTCTATTTAAAGTATTTATTCTGAGCAAATAAGAGAACATCGAGACGTCAGTCAAGTTTAAACAACAAAAGTCTTGTACGTGGCCTAGTCTCGAGGGGGCAATTCGCACGTACTAAAAAATATTTATGTGCCATACCAAGATATAAAATTAAATTAATTATTGGGCCAATCCTTTTAATCAATTTAATTAAGCCCAAATGACTTTCAAGTTAAAACCCAAGAGACTTCCAAGTCAAGTCACGACCTCAGTCCAAACAACTTCGAAGTCAAGGCCCAATTGCAACCTTAACGGCTCCCAAGTTAAAGTCCAAGAGACTTTCAAGTCGAGTCACAACCTAAGCCCTAGTGACTTCCAAGTCAAGGTCCGGTCGAAACCCAAGAGACTTCCAAATCGAAGCCCAAGAGATTTTTAAGTCAAGTCACGACCTAAGCGCGAATGACTTCCAAATCAAGGCCCAGTCGAAGCCCAAGAGACTTCCAAGTCAAGTCATGACCTAATCTCGAACAACTTCCAATTCAAGGCCTGGTTAAAACCCAAGAGGTGACTTCCAAGTCAAGTGACGACCTAAGCCCGAATGACTTCCAAGTCAAAACTCGGTCAAAACCCAGATCAAAGTTAAAGTCAAAACAAATGACTCTTAAATCAAATTGGTCCAAGATGAGGCCCGATTGAAGGCCTAAAATGAGATCAAAGCCTATCTTGACTTTCAAAGGATGAAGTTTTAAACCTACAAATAGACCCCTAAACCCCTTCATTAAAGGCTAAAAATTTGAAAGAAATCACCCACACTCAAACATTCACTTTTTGAAGAAAAATAACAAGCGCACGCCGTTCTCCGTCCAAGATCAAGCATTTATCTTGATTGCGATTAAGCGTATAAGGTGCTCTCTTAAGATAAAACTCACACAAACTCATTCAAGGAGATCGAATAAGATGATTACTCTCATTGTATTCAATAGAGATTATATTCACACATAGATCAATACAAAGATTCAATTTTGTACTCAAATTCTTGTCTAATTTATTTTAGACTTGAAATTTGTATTTATAATAGAGAAAATAATTTGCACCTAAAAATTATACAAAAAATTGATGATAAAATTGTTATAAATTTGTTTTCCATGAAGTCAATCATAATCTATTTTTAATATAATAATTTGTTATAATTTATACTGATAACCATTGTAATGAATTTCTAATAAAAATTTATAGTAGTGTAGTAAACAGTCTTACGTTTATTGTAGAATTTCTAATAAGAATTCGACATGATAGCAACGATTGTCTCCAGTGTCAAATTCAGCGGTTGTCTCTACTTAAAGGGGGCGTTTGTTAACAACAGCTTTTTAAAAAAAAATAGCTGTTTGGGAGAATTTTGGCTGTTTTGACCAAGTCAAACAGCTAAAGGGTGTTTCATAAATAGCTGTTTGCAATAGCTGTTCGGTTCCAAAAAGCTCTTTTTGAAAAAGCTATTTCCATTAGCCTTTTGAGAAGAGTTTTTTGTAGAAATGACATAATTGTTCATAAGTTTAGAAAAATTACACACATCTCATTAAAAACTAATTTATAACTAAGGGCATAAATGAAATTTTACCAACATATTTTTTAGAAACAGCTAATTTTTACCAAATACTTTTTCTAAAAACAACTAATTCAAATAGCTAATATAAACAGCTAATTCAAACAGTTAATAGCTAACAGTTAATACAAACAGCTAACAGTTAATAGCTGTTTATCAAACAGGACCAAAGAGTAATAATGCTGAAAATTGTGACGATGGGACACTGTCTTCATCCCCGGCAGTTCAGGCGCCAATTATGTTAAAAGCACGTGTCGTACTAATCTAATACTGAAGCAAATCATCGCACGTTATTTGCTACTTACGAAGCATTTTATTGCCTTAAATTCTTTCCTCAGCAATTCGCTCCCACATTAAGTCACGGTGGGGTCGCCGTATAATATTCCTAAGGCATGTTTACTGGTACATTGAGTTTTAAGCTGAATCCTCCCTTCTCTGTTGTAGGGTTTTAAACAGAATTGAGACGGCGCAAACTATATATCCTCACATTTGACTCAAACTCGGTTTAATTTGGGTTGACTCGACTCAATCAAGTTCATTAGTACATTAATTCCTATATCTTGAAAATTATTATTCTCTAGTATATCTAATAATTATGAAGAAGAAAATCACTGAGATTACAATATATCACCTAGTATTGTCTTCTAATATTATATTCATATGATATTATATTAATCTCACTATCTCAAAAATATTATTATTCTATTAGTGTATGTAATAATTATCAAGAACAACATTACTTAGATTTGCCTTTTGGACATCATGCATATAGAATATAGATAGGGGAGTGCTGCGTATCTCACATTGTGGAATACCAACTAATCAATAGTTGTAGCAAGCATGAGTTGTTGGACTACTTTCCATTCAAATTACCATTGTTTAACTATGGAATATTATAAAGACATGTACACATATCCTATAATTAAGCTATACAAACACAATTATTATTGTCAAAAATAATAAATATTTCTTTTTTCCATAATTATTGTTGCTTGTGTCTTTCTTTTTAAATGTAAATATGAAATACTAGAAAAACTATATAAAATATCATGACAATTACAGATCTTGTAGACACAAAATAATACTACATGCAGACTACAATCAAAGCACCAAATTGATTAAAATTTTCAGATCAGAATTCAAGTCAATATTAACAATTTTTTGATGAGATGATACTTCTCCCGAACTGATGTTCTTATTGTGATACATGAAACATTTTTGGCATACAAAAATGTTATCAATACTTTTATCTTTATATATTAAATATTTTATAATTAATTTTTTCATCTAAAATAGAGGTTAAATAGTACAAGTTAATAATATTTTTAAATAATAAATTAGATAATTTTTTGGACTATCATTACTTTTAATTATCAAAGACAAATTAAGATATTATAATTGCTGCTAAAAATATTAGCAAAAATAATTATATTATTTTTTAATATATTAGAAATCTTAATGGGCAGTTTCCCATAACTTAATTATATCCCTCAACAACTGTTTCATGTTAAAAATTGTTAATTATTTTATAAAAATATCTTGAAAACTACTTGTTAAATGACTTATTGTAATATTTTATGAATAATTACTACAACTAAGAATTAATGAGATTTTCCATGAATTGCAATATGACCAATATTGAATTGATATAGAAATACTAGTTTGATTTAAAAGCATCCATTTTATAATTTTTGCTTAAAATTGGAAGCCATAATATCGTAAAATTAAAGATTTCAATAAAACTTTATGTCAAAACATGTAAATATCAGAATTCTCCCCCCCCCCCCCCCCAAAAAAAAAAAAAAAAAGAAGTGGATTGCAAAGGCATAAGCTCAATTCAAAAAGATTGGTTCAATTTAGAACTCAACTTGGACTCAATTTGAGCAAACACGACTCAAACTAAAGGTCGATTCAGTGTGAGGCTAAACTCAAGTCAGTTCAACTTGGTTAAACCCCAAATGCTTGTCTAAGTCTCTCATCTGAATTGAAGATCAGCTCCTTTGCCAGTGCTTTGAGCAACTAAATAAATGCGCATGTTTTTAAGAGTTTGAACATCGTTAATATTTTTTAATATTTATTTGTATGTAGTCTATTAATTGTCTATGTTAATGTGAACAAACCAAAGTTCATAGTTAAGTTTACCAAAAATTTGTCATGTATATACATTTTTCTAACGTGTATTTGTCATATAGATAATTTTTAATCTGTGCCATTGACATGGCTTGTGGAAATGTATACTCTTAGGAGTATGATATAGGCTTTGATCAAATGACTGAGAATTAAGACTTAAAATACGGCAACTAACTAAGGAAAAAGATGGCTATCTACAACTTGAACCAGTAATCAAATCCTTTCCTTATTGACGACTTGTATATATAAGCTGCTTACATTGAAACTAATATTAACTCTCAAGTCAATGAAAATTATGCGATCTAAAAAAGTGTCCTCCTAGTAATTATTGTCTCCCTTGCCCCTTCTCTTGAAAAATCCTAACCTCTCTACAAAAACTCTGCCTTCTATCTAAGTCAATAAGGAACTGTCATCAACTATAATTGCTGGTAGCAAGCTCTCAATTTTTGTGCTTCTTGAAGTTTTACTCCGCTATAAGGTGTTCCCCAATATTTTTCTTTCTTTCTAATAAATTTTCTACCAGTTTGGTGAGAATTAGATTGTTTATTTTTCTCACCATTAGTGTGAGTCAATTTGTTCTTACCTTCAGTGCGATGTAAGTTGTTCTCATCTTGTAGTGTGAGTTTCTGTCATCGCTTTGCATATTTTATTGCATATTTAGAAATTTATAGAATGATTTTCTTGTGGAGCACGATTTGGATATTATAATATTAGATCTACTCTTTCGATTAAGAAACAAGTCAAGAGTAGAATATCATGTGGTTCTACTGTGATGATCTTCTTTTCAAGTACAATCTATGAAATAATTGTGCACCTACTTCATGAAATTCCAAACCGAATGTTTTAATTATCTAATTAATATTAAGGACCCACATGATATATGAAAAATCTTATAAGTGTTTTAATTACAGTAATTATTTGTAGTTTGATAGAAAGAATATCACAATAACAATGTCCAAGTTAAAGAGAAGGTACTTTTATGACAAAATAAATGTTAATACTCAATTGGATTATTGTACGCTGAAAATTGAAAACATATGGTAAGTTTTCACATAATATAATAATAATATGTATTAAGAATTTTTTTAGTGATACCCTTTTGTCTTTCTTACTACATATCTAAATATATTATGGAAAACAAAAATGTTTAGAGGTTATTAAACAACTAACTTAACGTCAAAGTAGGTATAGTATTTTCATGTAAAACTAAAGAATGCCCCAATGTGCACATGAATATTAAAATTCTAACAAAAGTATATTAACCATCGCCAAAAATTTTTCGTAATAGTATTAACAATAAAACATAATTTTTTTGATCAAAAGTTATATAATATAGTATTTTATCATTATTAACCATTGTCTTTTTTGTATTTGGAAAATCTTTGAAATTGTAGTTACTCTTATAAAATCTTTTTTTGGGGGGAAAGAAAACTTTTTATTCGCAAATTGTAACTGAATAATTCTCTTTTTTAAAAAAAAATAAAAAATATTAATTATCTTAGAAATTTGTGGGAAGAACACTTCTCAAAAATCCAAGGAGTTTGGTTTGTTTTAATATATAGATATAGATTATTGAATCTTGTTGTTAGTTGTTCTTCGTATTTTTAGTAGTTAGTTCAATCTCTCAATCCATTTAGCCTAGCTTGAGTAATTTGAATAGTTTTAGCAATTGACAGTAAGTTCATCGTGGGATTGATCCATACTTATTGATTGCTAGTTGCAGTTACATCATACACCTAGGCTCTGTTCTCTTCTGCATTTGAGAAGATTTAGCTTACAATTCATTGCTCCTTGCAACTCTTTACAACTCCTTACAGTTTCTTATATCTCCTTATATCTCCTTACATCTTCTTACATCTCCTTACATCTTCTTATATCTTGTTAAATCTCCTTATATATTTTTTATAATGTTCAACCTCTAATATATTTTATTCTCATATTTGCATAGAAATATGTATATATTTTTTATATACTACTGATACGAAAAATCTTATAGTTTTTTTCATGAATATAATATTTGTATAAACATAAAAGCAGAATTTAACAATCTGAATCAATATTTGAGCTTTGCGATGAAGTACATCTGCCATTACAAAGAAATAAGTCAACATATTTTAAAATTGTAATATAAAAATCACATTTATGTTTGAGTTTCAACGTTAATCATGCATGAAAATAGTCAAACTGAATGTGACGAAAGTATTTCAACTATGTCACCAATAAGTTTATCTATGATAACTTGATTGCTATGATACAATTGAACATTAGATTGAATTTAATTCCAAAATGTTTAATTCGAATAGGATTTTATTTTTAGGATTCTATTCAATTTTGTTTAGAAAAATTATTTTTTTGATTTGCTTATAAGGAGGTGAAACTAATATTAATATCAAAAAATCCACCTCAATGCGAAACACATGTGGTTCTACATGTTTTTTAGCTTGAATTGATCTTGTTGATATTTAATTGACTTATTTAAAGGTTTATTTTTATTAATTGTGCTATTTCAATATTATTTTTTTAGTATCCAAAACGAATCGGAGAAAAATAAATTTTGTGTAATGTTAAAATAAAATTTGTTTAGTGATATTTTAAAATTTATTTCATAAATATCAATGTTACACGTAATTTATTTTAATGAAATAATTTTTTTCATAATTCATGCATTAAAGGCCAACAATTATACGTATATATCTAGAATTATATTATATAATTTTTTTAATAATTCAACAACTCCTTACATCTATCCCTACAGCTCCTTACAGTTTTTTACAACTTCTTATAACTTACAATTATATCTCATCGTGAAAAAAAAACAGGCCCTTACAAACTTACAATTATTAACTAACATTGTGTGAACTCGTCATCTTTTTTCTCGGGAAAATTACCCATTAGTGTTGCTTTAAATTTAATATTACTCAAAGGTGCTGTGGTACTCGATGGTGTTGCTTTGGGAAGACATGTTGCCAGCTTACTTTTGTGCTAGCAATATTTTGTAGAAAGCAATTTACTCCTCTGACCTTAAACTAAAGCAGTCATCCCAAACATAACTCAACACAATTCTCTATCCTTTTTTTCTCTCCACCAACACCTTCCTCCATCAAATTATGCACTCTAAATGGACCGCTGCGAAGCTATATATATATGTGTGTGTTTGCGTGTGTGCATGTGTGGGCGTGGGTTATATGAGATTGTTATTCCCTCAAGATGACTGTGTAAACCCGGGTTAGCTATGCCAAATGTTAGGGTTAGCGCATCAAATTATACACGTTAAATGGATCGATACGAAACTATATGTATATGTCGTATTTGAATGTTATCCCTTTCTAGTTGACTGTGTAAAGTCCGGTTAAGTATTACAAATGTTAGGGTTATCGCATCAAATGATGCACCTTAAATGGACTGCTGCAAAGTTATAAATATATATATATATATATATATATATATATATATATATATATATATATATATATATATATATATATATATATATATATATATATATATATATATATATATATATATATGTGTGTGTGTGTGTGTGTGTGTGTGTGGAACAAGAATGTTATCCCCTCCAGATGACTGTGTAAACCCCGGTGAACTATTCCAAATGTCACGGTTAGCGCATCAAATTATGCATCTTAAATGTACCGCTATTTACTAAGCTATTTGGTGTCCTTTATCTGTATACATGATACGATTTATAATGACATTAATCTAAATCATGATCAAGCGAACTCTACAACTTTAGAGATATTACTACGAAGATACATTAGAAAGAACCCTTAAGAGGAGAATAGCACATTCATTTTACTCATTTATCTGATCTACTATCTATGCATTATGAGGAGTTGATTGTATACGGAGTATTGTGGTTCTCTTGAAACCACATAATGAACTTCTTATGCATAAAAGATGGGTAAGTTTTGGTACAATGGTGACATAGAGAAGCTTCTTCACCTCATTTTGATTGTCCTGATATTGTTGGTCTCTTGCTCTATCGTGTGTGTGTGTGTGTATATATATATCGTATGGGAATGTTATCCCCTCCAGATAACTGTGTAAACCCCGATTAACTATTCCAAATATTAGGGTTAGCGCATCAAATTATGCATCTTAAATGGACCGCTGTGAAACTATATATGTGTGTGTGTGTGTGTCGGGGGGTGTGGGAATGTTATCCTCTCAAGATGACTATGAAAACCCGGGTTATCTATACCAAATGTTTAGGTTAACGCATCAAATTATGCACGTTAAATGGACCATTACAAAGCTATACATGCACATATATATGTGTGTGTATGTGTGTGTATATATATATCTATCTATCTACACACACACATATTCGGAAACCCGGATTAGCCGAAATAGTAAATTTAGGTTAGTACAACTCATTAACCTGGGTTAATTGCATATAATTTCGGAGACAGTTTAAGATGTTGGTAGGTTGTATTGCCTCAAAAGTCGCTTGATGACTATTCAACACCCACATTTCAAGAACAACAATAACAAAATAATAATAATAACAATAACAACAAAAACATCATAATAATAATAATAATAATAATAATAATAATACTAATAACAACAACAATAATTTGGTTGCTAGTACCGTCTGCAACGTTGTTTTTGGTTTTGTAATATTAAATAATTTTTCAGTTTCTAATAGCACTGAACTGAATTAGCATAGTTGGCGTTTCAACCCAGGTGAATGTAAACAACACTATACGCCATATATATATATATATATATATATATATATATATATATATATATCTTTATTTATATATATATATATATATATATATATATATATATATATATATATATATATATATATTATATATATATATATATATATATATATATATATATATATATATATATATATATATATATATATATATATATATATATATATATATATATATATATCTCTGTGAGTCCATTTGACGTTCATGATTTGGTTAGCTAACCCTAACATTTGGCTTATTTATATCAAGAAAAGAAAAGTAGAGATAAGATTTCAAATATTTTACTTAAAATAAAAAAAATATAAGACCTGAATTTTCTATTAAGTACAACGAAAAAGAAATAATAGTTTTCAGTGTAAAAATACTTATCGGAATACAGAATTAAAGAATAAGAAGAGTAATTATACACCTCAAATTTAAAGTTTTAATTTAATTTTTTTATAAGATCACTAATTGAATATGTAATATTAGTTATATTATAAAACATAATTAATTCTAAGTTATTGAAAATAATTTTCTAAAAGTTGCTATTAAGGACATCATTTACCATTAATTCTTTTTTAATAAAAAATAGTGTTAATTATTGACAAACTACCTTTGTAAATATAGATTTTAATTAAAAAAAATTTATATTAATATTTTAAAAACTTTCATTCTATTAAAATTTGATTAATTTTAAAATTACTTTTAACTGACTTCTAAATTCTTAATATTTTTTAGAAAATATCTTCTTAATTGATTGCAAGAAAAGAGAGATGAGAGAGATATTGTAGAGTGATAGCCACGGTAGAAGAGAGGATGAGCAGTAACGAGTGAAGGGCAACAAAGTAAATCATCAAGAGACAATCCCTGACAGCGCGCATGGAGTTGCGTGGCTTGTCTGTCAAAGCAACACCTCACTGTAAGGAAGATACCTCTGAATAATATTAAAATTAAAGTAACACTTATTGGTAATTTTTCCTTTTTGTTTCGCAAGAATATGTTTTTGTCCTGTTTTGACCTTCACAATAACAGGTTTGTCTGTACTTTGATTGCTCACCTCATTGTCCTCAAACAATGACTTACTAGCAGCTCCCGTTGAATATAGAGGCATGATTGCCGCATCGCAGTGTTTAACAATCATTAGGTTGGACATAAGTCGTGTCATGGATGTTGATTTCCCATTTATTCTTGCCCACATACTTCACATCTTTTGACCGTTAAGCAAAGGCACTTACTTGGCACGCTAGATATTGGGCTTGCTCCTAAGCCTGCCGAAGACCGCTCATCATCATGGCTTATTCAGCTGTTGATTAGGCTGTGGCCCGGCAGTGCTCATTCAACTGCTAGCTATGCTATCTTTCCAGGTTTGAATTCATCTCCTGACATTCGAATAAGCAACTATGTCTTACGTCTCTACTGAAACTGAGTATCAAGCAATAGCGTCTCTAAGTCACAATTGTATCGGATTGTATTTCTTATATTATAAATGTGATCAATGGAGACAAAGTTAGATAAGCCAAACCAAAATATTGCTTAGGTAGAATTACATCGAGCCATTCTGGTCACTAGAGACTTACATAGCAATGTACTTACATCAACTATGCAGCTACGTGAACAGGAAAAAATTAGTAAAGCCTCTCCCATGCGTTCTCATAGCAATTAATTTTAGATGGGGAAACTTAAAGTGATATTCGTAGTCACTCCAAATAAAATATGACACTACTTTGAGTTCATAGTCATACACGTTTCTCTTTTCTAACAATATAATATAGTTCTACTCTATTATTTTGTGATCAATTTTGATGTATTTATAATTAGTATAGCGACACATCAAAAAAACAAAAAAGACTACCATAGCAGCTTGTATACAAGCTATCACCTGAACTATGACATACTACATCGATCCTTATAAGAATTAGTTTATTTCAAATCTAACTTAATTTTATAATAAACAAATAATAAACTACATATTTGCATGCAATGCAGTCAAAGTTTATGTCAAAATCAAGTCACACCATATTAATTTTTCTCCAAAATTTCATGGTGACCTATAGTTATAAATCATGTTGTCGTTTACTGCAAGACATTTTGGTTTAATCATGTCTGACGATTATGACTGCAACTAAAGCGGTCTATCAATTAATATTGGTCATTGTGAGTAGTGCTTCCTTTATTTTTCTTGGGATATGATGCGATCTTGACGAGATTGTTTTCCCACATATTTGCCTTAATTTGCCACCTAAATTCAAACTTCGCAGATGTGTGGTTAAGTGCTTTCTCTTCTTTTGACCCCCTAAAAAAGGGGAAGATGAGTTAGGTGCATATTTGGTATAGTGTTAAGTCAAAGATCGAATACCAAAGGAGCAACATGAGTGCCTAAAATCTTGACACATTGACACCCCCCACAATTATAAAAGTGCTCAAATTAAACAATCATTGATGTGATTTAAGTAGTCTTGCCCCATTTCTAGCTACCCAGATTTTTAAAAAAGAGAGAGCTACTAAGATTCAGGCATGTTATTGTTTTGGTTTTGCAGGAGCCAGTAGTGAAGAAATAAATGTGTGAAGGAGTTAGTTTTTCAGTGCCCGAGGTTGTCTTTAAGTGGAGTGGAAGGAAAAAAAGAGTGCCATAAAAAGCTAATCATGTCTCCCTTCGCATGCACCTAAAAGCAAGGGACCTTCAATTCCTCCACATATACAAAACATTGGAGTGCCTTGGAAGGCTACGCATTAAAGTTGACAAATATGAAGGAGAGACTAGCTTCTACTTTCATCATCATGTGATTTTTGTAGTGTAATGTCGATGATCCCAATAACGCATTGAATAAATAGTCTTGGGCTTGGGGGGGGGGGGGGGGAAGGCAAGACTGGGATTCTGTTTTCTAATGGTAAACTTGAGCCTAAACCAAGAGTAGGGGTTGACGGGAAGGAAAATAGGAACCAAAAACCTAATTAAGGGCCTGTCATGCAATAGCACCCTTTTGCAGGGGAATTACTGCCTATTCCCAAATAAGATTGAATTCGACACAGTGCATCCATGTTGAAAAGGTGCTAGCCTGTTTGGCATGAGGGCTCTTGAGCTTGCTCATATCATGGGATCAAATTTCGGGAGGAGTAATTTTCCTCTTCTGTGCGAGGATTGTTGTTGGGGTCCGATGGGTCTTGGGGCTCGGATTTCTCCCCAAGCCGTTCCATCTTTGTTGGATTCCTTGAGATGGGGCCTAAACATAGTATCCCGAGTTTGAAAAAAAGTAGACACATTGATAGAGGATGCCTAATGTGACCATTGAGCTAATTACTCATATTAGTCATTTCACAAGGAATGATAATGGCTACAAAACGTACATGAAGCATTCCCAATTATAAGAATCTTGTAATATTCTATTCACAGTACTTGTTTCTCTATATTCGTTGTAGTTCAGAATTACTTTGGTGAATTAGAATGATCCAATATTAGGACAATTATCCAACGTTGAAATTTGGGTAACCTAAATATAATGTTTATCCATATTGAGTAACTCATATTGAAATGACTAGTATTAATCAATATTGATTATAGTTGCAACAAATTCATTGGATAAATTGACCTTCAATTTCAGCATGGTTTTGAACACAAGGTAAATCAAACAGAAAGTAATCTAATAAAAAATTATGATGATGATTTTATTGTAAGGAATGCAATTTGAAATATTCATTTATAAATTGTAGTTTAAAAATCAAAGTTTTATTGATATGATTGCAGCTTACAGGTATTAGTACTTTGGCTTTGATAAAATTTGGATACAGTAAACATGATGAATTTGTATGATATAAGTTTCAAAACTTATATCGGCCCTAAACCCTACTTTAGCTTGCTTATTTCTTTAAAATATTTTCTCTCTTGAATTTAAAAGCAAAATCCTTCCTTACGAGTCAAGGGCCTTTGTATTTGGAATTACCCTTCATCATTGACCATATCATTCATTCTCACTCCCTACAATGACATTTTTAATGTCATCTACTCAATTAAATTTTATCTTATACACCAAAAGAGTTCACATGACTAGTTTAACCTCAAACTTATCATGTATTTATCAAAATAGTGGGACTAGCTTAAGACCCTTATAGATCTATCACGTCTACAAAATTTGGATCTTGGTCTAATTTTGCTAAACCTAAAACATCTATAACTTTTCTTTCTTTCTTTTTTTATATTAAAAAAAATATTCAAGACAATACAAGTAGATTAGATGGATCCCCTGTTCCTCACCCTCCCTTAATTGGACTATATATCTGCTTCACCACAAACATTAGATAAACTTCACATGTCCTAAGCCATAATTCACTAGGTTGCCCCCTCCCTTACAAAATCCCCCTCCATACACTCTCCCAACCCCACCCACCCCACCCCACCCCAAAAGAATCCCCCAAAACATAACATAGCCCAGGCCAGCCCAGCCCAGGCCACCCCCAACTCAAGTGAGTAGCATCGTTCACAACATTACAATGAGAACAATGGGGCAGCTCTCATTGCGCATGCTGTTGCTATGCCTTTTGGTGTCTCCTATACTTGCCCGTCTCATTCATCCTAATTATGCCAAAAAAGGTGAAAATTCAGCGATGGAGTTCGAAGCCATGTATCAGTTTGGAGACTCACTCTCCGACACCGGCAACTTAATCCGGGAACGTCCCAACGGTCAAACCACCGCCTTTGCTCGGCTCCCATACGGCCAGACCTTCTTCCACCGCCCCACCGGCCGCTGCTCTGATGGTCTCCTCATGGTCGATTACTTTGGTACTCACCCTTATCTTCATCTCCCCTGTTTTCTCCTCTGGTCTCTTGTTTGTTTGCTACTTTGCTTATTTATTTAACTTTCACTGTTCTTTTGTTGGTTTTCAAAGTACAAATGATGATGATATAGTTCAAGTTTTCAACAATTTTCTTGTAGTATTTCTCCAGAATGTTTCCTTTGAAGAAATTGATCCTAGTATACTAATGCATGGACAGTTCCTTTTCAAGGCAAAAATCCCAAGAAATGATAGTAACTCCCAGGAAATCACAACATACAATTAATAACGTCATGGGCAAATAACTAAGATTGAGACTTTGCGCACAATGAAAATTATGTTGCATTACTCTATTTACTGTTATTGACTTTCAATCATCAATTTAAACTTTTAGTTGCGTAGTTCTTATGTAGTTCTAAATCTTTTAAAACTAAATAAATAATTAACTAATGATTAAGAATTAGAGCACAGTGAAAATTATATCATAGTACTCTATGTATTTCCTTTAAAGTATATAATCATATATTTTATTATTGACTTTTACCTATCAATTCAAACTTTTAATTGAGTAACTTCTATGTACTTATCAATTCTTTAAGAAATAAATACGGTAATTAACTAATGATGGGGTAGAAATTGACAAAATCAACTAAGATCCAGTATTGTTAGACAATGTGTGTGAAGCCGGAATTCAGATTAACGTGGCACTTAAGATTCAGGGAAGACTGGACACGCAAGTAAAAATGCGATATAAAACACGTCAATAACTGATTTGCTTTATCAATAGGAATACGCAATTAGTAGAGAAAGAAACTCTTTTGTTGGTAATGTATTATGGAGTCTACTAGGGGACATGGAAAGAGACAACACCCTTAGGTTCCTAAAGGCTATGACCTTCTGTCTGTCTTTTTACCTTGAATAATCGAAGTTATTTCAAGCTTTCGCTAGAGTCAGGTTAATATTTACATGTATTTTTTAATAGGTCAATCAAAATATCCTTATGTGTGAGTTGTGACTATCTCACTTGAAATAGTAGTAAGATAGACATTTTAAAGATGACTTCTTGAGAACTTTTTTTCATGAATAATTTTTTTACGGTCTATTAAGATTAAAAAATCACTCGACACTTTTTGACAACTTTTTTTCATGAATAATTATTTTACGATTTATTAACATTAGAAATCACTCAATGTCGCAGGTGAATTTAGCACGAATGGCATTCAAATCTCGTAAGGCTGAAATTCTAGATCTACCACTCCTAAAATGTTTACTCATTTCTTAAATTGAAGATCGCACTAAAATAATTTATTTTTCCATCCAAAAACTTATAAAATAACCCTTGCAACGGTCCTTCTTAACATATTTTGCGTAGATCAATTAGCAATCTAACGACACGAACTTTATACTCATTAATTTTAGGACTGTCCTTGAGAGCGAGTGATCATGTTTTTTTTGCCAATATTCTCAAGCAATGTTCTCAATCTGATCACACAGGCTTCAAATCTAATTTTTCCATTGCTTTTTCTTTCTTCTCAATTTATAATTGTCTTGATCAATGTGGTTAACTCATTTCATCTAACCTTTTGAATTTGTCCTATGTCACAATAGCTATATACTTTGGGCTGCCACTGCTGAACCCCTATCTGGCTAGAGGAAGCGACTTCACGCATGGAGTAAATTTCGCGGTGGCAGGTGCAACGGCTCTTGACCCTGAAGCCTTGAATGCTCGGAATGTGGCGGTGTCACTCACCCGCAGCTCCTTGGCTAAGCAACTTCACTGGTTTAGGTCTCACCTCAACTCTACTTGCCCTGATCCGACAGGTAATACAATGCTATTCCCATGATTAATTGTCACACAATGCACATTATTCTAATTACTTTTTCCCACCAACTTCAACATTTTCATACGCCCAAAAAAAGGGCATTAGCATTGCCAACAAATGTACTTCAACAATCCAAAATCTAACAGTGCAACAACCCCTAATAAATTAATTTCCAATAAACACTACCAATTGAACTAATTCCACTCTTCATTGACTCGTGCTTGTAGAATGCAAAGTGAAACTCGGAAAGTCACTTGTGCTAATGGGGGAAATTGGAGGCAATGACTACAACTTTGCATTCTTCCAAGGTAGAACCATGGAAGAAGCTTATCAACTTGTGCCTGATGTCGTACGAACAATTAAAGATGGCGTTAAAGTGAGTTACATAACCTCGATCCCTTTCTTGTTTTAGTTTCCATCAAACTAGACATGCTAAAATTGACTGTTCTTCAATTTTCACCCAAAATTATGCTATAAACTAAGTTGCACCGTTTCTTTTGATTGAACTGACCAATGGTGACTATTCGAGCTAAAACAAACAAAAAACGCTGCCTAACTTACACTCACTACATTTCTTTCTAGCCTTGTTGACAAATCGACAGTAAAAAACCCATTCACGAGAATCCAACATTTCTTAAATAATCAAAATCATCTTGACTCGAAACACCCCTTTGGTAGCAGTGACTAGTCGTGTTCCCTTGGAGGGACTGAAATTATGTTTCGTCCATGTATTGTAGGAAGTGATAGAGCTTGGGGCACGTAACGTGTTGGTGCCAGGAAACCTCCCCATTGGATGTGTGCCCCTATATCTCGTCAAATTCAGAAGCGACGATCCTTCTATGTATGATGAACTTCAGTGCCTGAAACATTTCAATGAATTCTCAAAGTTTCACAATGAACGCCTCCTAGAAGCCATTGAAGATCTGCAAAAGGAGTACCCGGAAGTTGCTGTCGCCTATGGAGACTACTACTCGGCCTTGGAATGGGTCGTTAGCCATGCCTCTGCTCTAGGTACACCTATAAAATTATCTTGCTTTTTGTTTCTTTTTATATATGAGGCTTCCTATGAGATTGGCTCATTTAGGGTCTATTCTTTTCATTGGAAAATATGGGTTGAGAAATAGGTGAATTTAGTTGAGATTGGTAGAAGTTGATTAAAGTAGGTCGAAGTGGATATTTTTTTGTTTGAAGTGGACTAAAGTCGGTTCCAGTTGATTGAAGTGGGTTGAAGTAGATTGATTTTTTTATATAATGGATAAGAGTTGATTAAAATAGTGAGAAGTGAGTTGAAGTTGGTTGAAATTAATTGAAGTTGGTTGAGTTGGTAAATTAAAATTTATCAACGAAAAGAACAGGGCCTGAGTTGGGAAAACAAACTCTAAATTTCACCTAACTTTGCTTAGCGACCACATTCCAATTGAGAATGCAACACAACCGTGTAGAACACTCTTAAGAAAGTAATTCAAATTGAATTCCTTAAACATTGTTGGTTTAAAACATATCTGAAAACTATTTTAGTAATCAGTCGTCATCTATTATTTTTCCTTCGTATACACTCTCTTGATGGGTTATTAACAAAAACTTTCAACTTGTGTAGGTTTCGAGAGAGGTGGATCGCACAAGACATGTTGTGCAATAGGCCACAATCCCTACAACTTTGATTTGAGCAGGAGTTGTGGAGGCCCTGGTGTTCCAGTTTGCCCTGATCCAACTAAACGGGTGAGTTGGGATGGGATCCATATGACTCAACAGGCAAACAAATATGTGGCCAGATGGTTATTGAGAAATTTTGTACCTAAACTTAAGCCATAGGTTTTAGCATGATCGGATCATTGATCACCACCCATTAGATTATTTAGATGGAAGTTGTGTAATCATTTTGGGACCCTTGGTTGAGCAAGTCAAAAAGTAGATGTAGAGCTGGTGCACGAGTGACAGACTTGAAGGCCCGAAGCTCGAGGGGCGTCGAGCGGCTTGTCTAGTTAAGCGGCCCGCTTAATTTTTTTTGTCGTCGAATGGCTCAAATGGCGTTGTTTTGAGTCTTTGACTAGCTTATTTTTATCGCTACTTTGATTTAAAAAAGAAAGGAAAAATCATTGTGGAGCAGGCCAATATATCTGTTGGGCTTGGAAATAGTCGTTGTGCAACGACTCTTTTTGGGCTCTTTTAATTTTTTTTTTTGTTCAATTATTTTCCATATTCTATAATACCTCTCATCCTCTCACAAATTGTTACACAAAAAATCTCAAATTCCCCCTCTCTAACAAAATTGTGAAAAAGATTATTAGTTTTTGTGATTTGTTTCATCAAAAAAATGAAGAAATCTAGCTAGTAATTGTAATTTGTATTCAATTAAATCAAACATGTGTGGCACTTTTTTGAGTGGATCTCTTGTATTGTTTTCCCCCCCTTAGGAAAAGAGCTTTTGATAATCATGTTATCAAATTATTATCTACAAATTATTTTCATAACAATAATAAAGTCAAATAACAAAGCAAAATATAAAAACTAAAGTAACTAAATATATTTAGCTATAGGGTTTATAAGTATTATTTTATTTGATAAGTCAAAATGATGAGTCTTGCATTGAAGAGAAGAAAGTTTGTGAACAAAAAATGTGGCACAAAAATTAATGTGAAATTAGTAAACCCCACTCACGAGCTAAATTTTTGATTCATTACTGAACATGCTCTAAGCTTGAATCTCATAGGTCTATCTTTTTGTGATAAGAAACTGACATGTGTGAACATGTCAAACTTTGTTTAGAAAGGAAGGATCAAAGTAGTGGTTCAAAGAGAGCCGAAAAGGCGTATGGAAAGAAGTCTAAAAAGTTCATCAACAAAGTAACCAAAATCTCAGAGTCAGGAGCACAGTTCAATTGTATCATCTCAATACTTCAATTATGCTTACCGTGACGCTACAATTTCGTTTTGATTCTTCTTTCTTTTTTCTTTTTCTTTGGAAGAGCGTGTCGTGTTGTTTGTACTTATGTGGCCCACATATGCTGAGCCTTCCATATCATCTTAACTGGGGCTGTAAAAAACCAAAGCCAACTCGTCCAGTTCTCGGTTACACCTAGGCTCAAGTTACAGCAAGTTCTAGTTGAGTAGTTCGAGCGTCACAAGGCTTAGCTTAACTCAACTCTAGTTGGATTAATTGGTTCATTTTTATACTTAAACAGTTATATATGTAGAGAGCATGTCGTGTTGAAAGTGTTGAATTGAGAAAACTTTTTAGGCATAGGGAGAAAAAAAGAATAACGAGTCGAGCTCTTAGTTGACCGAGCTGAGCCCAAACTTAACAAGCTTGAACTCAACTTGACTTGACTCAACTCAATTACACGTGCAAGGTATAGGGGAACCATCAAACTATATATCTTTTCGGTAGAAACACGAGTAGATGTAATTGGTCTAGATCCATTTGCAACTAATGAGCCATCGATCGACTAATTAAGATAAGAGATTATATTCATTAAAGTATAAGAACTAATTTCTTTGCTTTATCTGTATGTGCTTATAGTGTTGTGAGAGTTGTCCAACACTAATCAATAATCAAATTCAATGTCCTCAATGAATGAAATTTTTGTCTAGGCGTAAAATTGAGATCTTCAATGTATTAGTTCTCATATTTAGTCTTCCTTCCCTAATATATTATTCAGACATTGAACTTTTCTCTCTCTTTTTTTTCTTTTTTTTTTTTTTTGGCGAGCAGGAGGCAAGCTGATTGGTATCCTCATATTTTCTCTTGAGCTTAGTGCTTGTTTATTTAAAAAAAGTAACACAAAAATAAAACTAGAGTTGGAAAAAGCTGATCCAACATAATTACTGCCCTGAAATCGGCACAAAATTAAGTGAGTTTGGGTATAAATTTTGAACCCATTTAATTAAATGGGTTGACAAGTTCAACACGTTGACTTAAATGAGTTAGGCTGAGGTCGAGATTGTTGAGACAGATAGAGACCTATTTAACCTGTTTAGTCAAATATGATTAAACAAGTCAGCCTATTTATCCGTTTATCATTAACCTATTTACCCTTTTTTGATAGTTAAGAAAAAATTTTTAAAAAATATGAAAATTTGAATTATGATGATTCATGCGAGCTTTGGATAGTAATTGCGTAATGTGGCATGCAATCTTATATTTAATGCTATGTAATTTTGTATTGCTTGAAAATCTTAATTAGGTAAATGGATAATTAGGTGACTGAACTCGACTTTTTATCTTAAACGGATTAAACAGGTCAACCCGCTTAAAAATTAAATCGGTACAGGGGAAATTTTTCAACTAGTGTAATAAACAAGTTAGATTCACATTGAGAGATTCTCTATAAGTTTAAGTTTGAGATAAACATGACTCGATTCGACTTGACTTAATTTTCAGCACTTCAAAAAAAGAAAATAAAAATTGTGAAGCTGTATTAGAACATAGGAGTACTCGGGTTTCTTGAAAGTAGACTGGGCCCGTGACATAAACGTTGAAGGACACATGAGACTACAGCCAGCCCTATCAGTATCCCAACAACAGGGCTCCTTGGACGCTAGTCCTCTTCGTCGCATACTGAACATTAACGTTGAGCATACAACGGTAAGTCACATGTAA
>JAKOGI010000945.1:202500-347500 GCA_029747015.1 Carnegiea gigantea
ACATGTCTCAAGCTTATTAGGTACACTATTAGTTTTTTTTAATATAAAAAAAGGTAATATTATTTCATTGATAAAGTATCCATGAGTACATAAGTTGAAATTGGGTTAGGGCACACTCCTAGCCAAACCTGCTCTGTACCAGAAGGCAACACCCTAACAATATGATGGGCTACGGTGTTCCTACCTCTTCTAACGTGAGACCAAACACAATACGTTAAATGACAACTAAAGTGGACAAGATCGTCAATAATTAAATCCAGTTCGTTGAGGTAGGAAGAGGGATTATATATTCTCTGGATAAGAGATAAACAATCCGACTCGATCATGGTCTTTCAATCGTTAAGATGATTCACTAGTTGGGCTTTGTAATAGGTTGCTTTTGCCTCTGCTACTGACGCCATCCATGTCGCTTTTATCCTCTTCACTGCTGTCATGACCACCTTTCCTTGACCATCTCTTGCAACCACCCCTAGGCCAACCCAGCCATCGTCTTGGAGAGCCACATCCACATTGATCTTCATAACCCTTGTCGTAGGTGCCTTCCAAGACTCTGTAATGGGAAAACTTCTATCCCCCATTGTTAACTTCAGATTTTCCTACATGTCCAACAGTTCACGCACCATGCACTGAGCTCATTATTGTAGCAACGCCATAGGAGTTACCCTATTGTTAAAGGTGGCCAAGAGTTATTGCCACATCCACATTGATCTTCATTATTGCCAGCCGAGAGTTAAACATAACATAAAAGTCTCTAAGTCAAGCTCATCATGCTACCATTTAATAAGCTCTCCTGGTTTATGGATCTTCGCTTTGATTTGTAAGGTTTTGTTGTCGATTCCATTCCACAAACATTTAACCTCATTGCACTCAAATATGGCATGATACGGGTCCTCACCAGCTTCCCCGTACCTTACGTAGACATCAGACTTAATAATATGGCAGCAAAATAGGAAGGCTTTCGTGGGTAAGATCTGTGCACTCCATTTCCACCAGAAGCGTTTGGCTTTGGGAATTACCTTAGCTCCCCATAATAACGGCCAATAATCCTCAAAGGCATTGAAATTTACCAACGCCCCTAACAAATAGGCTGATCCAACTATGAAGATGCCCTTATCTAAAAAACACCGTACTTCTTTGTCCTCGGATAGCCGTGGGCTGAGGGGGATAGAAAGAATGATGTTCTTATCTTTATCATTGAAAATCTGATCAATGAGGTCATGCTTCCAAGTGTATGTGGTGTTGTCAATGAGGTCTTTAACATACTTAATATCATTTTGAAGGGCAGCGTATTGTAGCAGATTTTCCATCTTCATCAATTAGCTAAGCATCGGCCCATATATTGACTTGCTGACCATTGCCAACCCTCCATGCCAACCCCTCTTTCAAGAGGGCCTTAGCCGCCCAACTTCCTCTCCATGAATAACTCGATGCATAGCTAAGAGCTGCATGTAGGAAGTCACATTTCGAAAAATATTTAGCTTTAAGAACCTGTGCAAGGAGTGACTGCTCATTTTGCAGGATCCTCTATCCCTGTTTGGCTAACAGTGCATCATTGAAGATGTCAAACCTATGAAAACCCATTCCTCCTAAGCACTTGGGTTGGCAAAGATTTTCCCATTTTTTTCCAGTGGACGACTTTTTCCCTCCATCAAGCCCTACCAAAATCTTGCACAAAGCTTATGGAGATCATCAATGAAGGTCACTGGTAGTTTGAAAATGCTTATTAAGTAGGTCGGCATAGCCTGAATTACCACCTTAAGAAGTACCTCTTTCCCTGGTCAGGAGACAAATTTCTCCTTCCATTCGTTTAGCTTTTTCCAGACTCGGCCTTTCAAGGCACTAAATGCCTCCTTTCCGCTATGAGCAATCACGATAGGAGCTCTAAGATACTTGTGATGCTTTTTAATGAGTGTCATGCCCAAAAGCCCAACTAACTCTTCTTGTTTTGTGGAAGGAAGCCCTTTACTGGAAGAGACCTCGGACTATTTAAAATTGACTTTTTGGCCCGATGCTTGCCCATATTAGTTGAGTATATCAACTATTTTCAAGCATTCTTGTCGAGTAGCTCTGCTAAAGAGTAGGTTGTCATCTGTGAAAAACAAGTGAGAAACCTCGGGGCCTCCTCTACTGGCCCTAGCTTTATGGATGAACCCATCTTGGACTGCTTTTGTGATGTGGATAGACAAAGCCTCGGCAACCACAATAATAAATAGGGAGACATAGGGTCCCCTTGTCGCAGCCCCCTAGTAGGCGTGATATTCCCACACAGTTGTTAGTCATAGTACTTCAGGGTTGAATCCATAGGGATAGGGTCCAATTTAGGCCACTACAATTAAAAACTAACACATATTGGTTGGATTGAAATCATTAAATAAGCAAAATTAGAATCATTCAGCTAATAGAAATTGAATTTAACCTAAACATGATTGAATTTAATGACTAATAATATGCAAATTAGCATAACAATTTAGAAAGCAATAAACTTTAATTCAAAGAGAGAGGGGGAGAGAGAAAAAAGAAAGAAATTGCCAACTAATTGAAAGCAAAAACTGAAATCTGAATCGAATAGATTAATAAAAACTCAAACTTGAATTAAATCTAAGTACTTGAATCAAGGGTTTTGAGAGAGATTGAACTAAACTATTTTAACTCCTAAAATCTAAACTAAAATCTAAGCTAAGATTATGAAGAATTGATTGATGAATTGTGACCCAAGACCTCCTTTTATAGTGGTAATAGCCTTCTTTCACTTTGCAAATTCTAGTTGGAGTAGCTTTCTTGTTCTCTAGTCTTGATCAATATTCAAAAGTCACCTAATAAGGAAATTGCTTGGAATCCACTTGATTTCTAATTTTCACTTGGCTACAACTTTCTAAGATTTGTTTTAATTTGTCTTACATGCCAAGCAAATGACTTCATATTTCATCGAATCATTATTTCCTGCACAAACACACAAAATCCAAATAAAATCCAAAAATAATATCAATTATAAGTAAAGACTAAGTAATTAGAAGAATCTATTTAGTTATTTTTGGTGACTGAACAAATACTACCTCACCTAGATTTTGCTTGCCATCGGGTAAAACAAAAGAAAAGAAGATGTACCTAAAACAACTAAGAAGATGTACCTAGAACAACTAACTCACTTTCATAAGAATCACGATCGCATATGTCACATGCAATAAGCCCTTTAAACCCCTAGGTTCTCCTTAATGGACGAGTATAGTCTCATGAGGGTTTGCAGAAGATATATCCACAAAATCTTTGAAGAAGAAAGGAAAAAGAGAAAGAAAAATAAAAATAGAAAATCTTTTTGAACTTTTTCCAAATATAATCACATATAGACATGGGAAAATTGTACACATTTGACTAACAAATCACTTATGCAACTTAAATATCATATAACACACAACCACAATGCACATATCAACACTCTCGGTCCATACTAATGACACTCACATGGTAGTTTTTCACCCCTAGTACATTAAAATAGTGAATTCATCCTAGTGTTTGGTGTGGCCTTAGAAGCTAGATTTACTCGAGTCTGACTTGATTCCACTTGATTAATTTATTGACTTATTCACTTAGGAAGCAAGCTTTCCTAGAAGCAATATTACCTCAAAAGGTAACATCTTATAGCGTATGCATCAAAAGGATACTTGTCATTCTCGATCTTTATTTTTTTCATTTTGTTTTTCAGCTTTTTTCTTTTTTTATTTTTTTCTAAAATAAAAATGAAAACAAAACAATAGACAAGTGGGAGAATCAACCGTGGAAGTCAAAAACTTAAGACAATGGTGATATACAAATAACGACTAGACTCAAAATTATTATGGAATGATGGGGTTAGAATTGAGATGTAGAATGACATACTTTAGACTAAGGTCTATCATCCACATTACACTTATATAGAACATAATACTAAGTCACAAGGGATCAAAATCAATTCAGATAGCACAGTTCCGTAAAATCACACAAAAATAGAAAATCTGTTTTTGGTTTTCTAAAAAAAATTCTCTTTTTTTGCCTTTTCAAAAATTTTAAAGCTTTACTTCCCCTTCCCCACACCAAAATCACATAATGTCCATATTATCTGAAATCAAACATCAAGGGTTAAAAAATAAAAGATGAGGAAAAAAATGAAGGACCCCATATACATTATATACAAGGGATAAAACAACGGTACCCAATTGGGTGCAGAATTACACCTAAGCTATAACCTCCTAAAAGCTGTTTAGATAGAGGCTTGTGGAGCATTAGCTAGTCCACATCAAACTAAACATAGCTACTCAAATCATAGCCCATTAGTGAACACAGCAGCTTATCAAACTTGCAAGAAGAACTCTCAATAACGATGAAACAGTAAAAATCAGAGAGTTGAAGCCAAAAAGTGTACATCCATATGATCAATACAACATAATTATTAATGACCCATTTCAACTTATCAATTGTTGGGCTCAGTCATGAAATAGATTGACATACCCATAATAATCCAACAAATTGGTCATCGGCCTAGTAAGTTGATTATCATAAACTAGCCGTCGACACATCAACAGGCCTCTCTTAATCTTTGATGCTTAAGAGTCGAGTTCGAGTCAGTAGTCATACGCACAAAAGCCTCAAACTCTAAAAGTTAAAACTTGGATGGCCCAAAGACTTATATTCCACATAGAAATGATCACTGTCAAATTCCAAATTAGTAGGTACAACCACCCCCTCACATGACTCTTGTATACAAATGTCTTCTGATTCATTAAAATGATGATGCTTATCAAACTTACTGGCCCTTTCAAATTCTTCACCCTCTTCAAACTCACGAGTGATTAATAGGGGTAGGTGGGTTGGTAGAATCTAAGACATCCTTAGGACATCCATAGTTGTGCTTGTTTGAGGTGCAAAGTCATGGAATAGAGACATAGAAAGGTCATTCTTTTACTCTAAGTCAGGTTAACGCATATCATCATGCAAGTTGGGCCTAGATTGGATCGAAGGCTCAAAATCATCATAAAAATTGAATGCAGGTTCAAGAGATCCTAAACTAGAATCAAACTTGCAAAAATTACAATGCTCCCTACTCTAATTAAAACACTGACAATATTAAGCAATTCTCTCCTTCATAGTCTATATCGTTTATCTTCAATTCATGTATCTTCTTTTCAAGACTTATACATGTAGCATCAACATAATCACGACAAAGACAATTATTAACATCATGATCAGAAGACTCGCAATAATTGCACCAAAAAGGAATCACACAAGAGTGAGATGGGTGATCATAAGAGTCTCTAAAATATTGCTAGTGGTGAGGAGTGACTTGAAGAACGTACGCACCATGAGTCGGGTATCCTAAGGTCCCTCTAACTTATTCAATCTCATAAGTGTCCCAAGCTATTTTTTTTTTAAAAAAATACCAAATCTCATCTTGAGTTTTAGACAATAATCCTAATAATCCTCCAGAAGACATAAACTCAACATATCCTCTAAATTTAGCATTTAAATGCACAATAATGACCTCATAAATTTTCCATTTTTTAAAATTTTAGTGCAATTGATCACGATAATCATTAAGTCACCGTAAATAGCTCCAGAAAGGTTCATCCTCAAATTATGTGAGACAAAAAAACTAGTTCTTGTTTTTTTTAAAAATGTTTAAGTTTTCGGATTTTCAATTTAAACAGACAAAAAAAATTATGAGATACTATCAAATTAATTGTAACTAATCTAACCATGAAAATTATGAAACTATTCTATAATAGAAATTATGAACTGATAAGATAAAATAAAAATAGCGATCTAAATTCAAACTACAATCCCTGGCAACAGTGCCAAAAACTTGATACGATCCTAAAAGGATGTACACTTATATTGCAAGCATACGATTGCCAGCCGTAGTACTTGGAGGTTGAATCCATAGGAACAGGTCAAATCTAGGCCACTATAACCAAAAACTAACCCATATTAGGTGGACTAAAAGCCTTAAATAAGCAAAACAGATATTGAATTTAACCTAACATGATTGAACTTATTGATTAATAATATGAAAATTAGCAAAATGATTTGGAAAGCAATAAACTTTAGTCAGAAGAGGGAGGGGGAGGGAGAAAATGGAAGAAATTACCAAATAATTGAAAGTAGAAACTAAAACCTGAATCAAATGAATTAATAAAAACTCAAACTTAAATTAAATATAAGTATTTGAATCAAGGGTTTTGAAAGAGAATTGAACTAAACTATTCGACTCCTAAAATATAAACTAAAACCTAAGCTAAGATGATGAAGAACTGATTGATGAATTGTGGTACCCAATACCTCCTTTTATAGTGGTGATAGCCTTCCTTCACTTTTCAAATTCTAGTTGTAGTAGGTTTCTTGTTCCCCACTCTTGATCAATATTAGGAAGGTCACTATAATAAGAAAATTGCTTGAAATCCACTTGATTTTCAATTTTCACTTCACTACAACTTTCCAAAATTTCTTTCAATGTGTCTTGCATGTGAAGCAAATGGCTTCATATTTCACTAAAGCATCATTTCCTGCACAAACACACAAAATTTAAATAAAACTGAATAATAATATTGATTACAAGTAAAAAATGAGTAATTAGAAGCATCTATTTAGTTACTTTTGTTGACCAAACACTTCTATTGATCAGATTAGTAGTATGTCGCTGCTTGTTACTCAAGGTATGTAAAACTTTTATCCCTCATCTATTTTTCATGTCAACTTATGTTGTTCTAACTCATTAGATCTTGTGTTTGCTAAATTATTTCACCAATCAATTTTCAACATCTAAATATCTTCTTAAATTTTTTTTATGTGGGTTTATTGGAATCGGTCCCTTTACGTGCAGTCCTGTGTGTTGGGGTTCTACATTTGGATCCCACCAAATCCCGTGAAAGCAGGATCCACAATTAGACTTATTGTCTTTTTATATAAGCTCACAGTGATTTCCAAATTGGTGCAAGTCCTAGCGGTTATTAGGAGGACAGGTCATCTGTAAAGTCTTTTGGACAAGTTTGCTTAACGTTGGGTTTCGAGAAACCCCTAACTAAGTTGTAATTTTGTACTATAACTGAATAGTTTGGTGAATGTTCTTTCTTATTCTGAATTCTGAATTCTGGTAGACATAGTGAATGTAGGAATAATTCAAAGAGAATACATAGTTCTAGTAAGCCTTGTCTATTTTGGGACAACAGTAACGGCTCTAGTTAAAAGACTTTCATTGCTATCATAAATAATAAACTATTAGATTAAGACCATTAGATATTTAGTAATTAGAGGCATTATAGTTGTGGTGTTAGAGCCAGGTTCGCAAATCACTATGAGCAGTAAGGTGTTCAAGAGCTAGGTTATGAGTTTTAGGAGTTTGTCATGAGTAAATTGTGTTCTTCTAAGAAACGTACACAAACTTAGCTTATCCTTTCTCCTTGTGCATCTTCTTATTTTAGATGGATTACCCCGGCATTCCTTTAGACATATATGCTATCAACATGTTAATTGGGACTTCTGTGGCTGCCTACATACCTCTGTTATATGCCAATATATGGTGGCCCAAATGTAGGATATATTCTCAGTTCCATAATGTGTTGGTCCATACTCATAGATTCTTGTGGCTCTTATCTATCACGAACCCTTGCAATGCATGCATGTTACGGTACCATGACTTCATTACTATTAGAGACCCAAGACTTGATGGTGATAGGTCTTATGTGCTTGACTATAGAGCTATTACTGAGGGACCAATTGGAATAGCAAGGCATCACCTATGGAACATTTCCAAGCATTTTTCTTACACCAGATGTACCTCCCCCTTTTATTCCACCTTTCTCTGCTTAGGGGCCACCACCTCTAACACCACCAGCACCCACAAGCCCCCAGCAGTTGCCTGCCTCCCCACCATAGGCTGGCTTTAAGGATGATTCCCACTCATATGAGGGTTCGAGGCCCTCTAGAGAAGTCCACATGTTGGTGGATATATCAGTTTCCCCAAGCTAATTGAGTTGAGTTCCGATAAGGAGCTTAAGGAACTTGAGCTTGAGGAGGAGCTTGAGCCTGAGGAGGAGCTTGAGGAGGTGCCAGGCATGCAATAGGTAGACCCTAATGCGGAGGATTCTGATATAGATGAGACTGACAGTATCTTCGATTCCGACAAGGGGGATGATAACTCTTCTGACCCAGATTACAATCAGTCTCAGGATCGTTGGAGTTGACTCATTTTACTTATGTTTTAGGTTTTTGATCTTGTGCTTGTATATATAGGATAGTTGGTTAGGGGTGACATTTTTTTGTGCATTGCATGTATATATGATGTCTATAGGTAGGCTAACCTGACTAGCTATGATAATGTAATTTACCTTTTCTTTTTGGGGAATGGGGTGGATCTAATTAAGAAACTAACTCAAAGTTCTTTGGTGTAGAAAGGAGTAAGATAGAAACCCTAGCTAAAGTGCAGTGTTATGCTGAAATGAGATAATATGGAATTCTTTTGGTGATCCATATATATATGTATGCAATGAAAATGGTGTTTAAATTAAAATTGTGTTTGGATTTTAATAGTAATTTTTTTATTATAATTCAATGAAAATTTAAGTAACAACTTTTGTTTATGTGATCCAACTTGTTATAATTTGTAAATAATAACCTGAATAACAATGAAGGTAATACTCAGGGTTCAGGTAACCAATTGCTTAGGAACTTAGCGAAATTGAAGTGGGGGCCCAACAAAAACACTTGAAATATCAATTAGTGTTAAGGGCCCATCTTATTTGAAGAACTTGGTAGCTGGACTGATGAAGAGAATCCTCCTATACCCCCTAAAACTACCTCTAAGCCTAATAAGTTGGCTGATAAGGTAACCTGATGCAACCTTAAAGTTTATGATGAAAAGTTTGACCTTGTAGAACTTCAAGAATGGATTAAGGGAATTGATAAAATATTTACAATTGTTGAGTTACCCCAGGAGAAGATGAACATAAAGACCTTTTATTTAACTGGCGAAGTAGATATATGATGGAGTACTATAAAGGATAAGTTACAAGGACCTAAACTTACTCTGGCTAAATTTCTTGAGGAACTTAGGGCTAAGTTCTATCCAATCACAGTTAAACATCAAAAGGAGAAAGAACTTATCGAATTGAGAATGAGTGGTAATATGTCAGTTATGTAGTATGCTAGCAAGTTCACTGATTTATTGGGGTTCATCCCGGACTTTGTGGCATCCACAAGGGTGAAGATGAGGAGATTTGGGGAAGGTTTGGCTTTTATATTCAAAACCAACTGGTTGGTCAACCAATTCAAACTTATCAAGGGCTATATGAATGAGCTGCTGAAGTGGAGCGAGTAAAGAATGAATTGAGGGCTTTGCACCTAGGGAATCGAAAAAGAAAGTGGAATTATAGAGGGACTTCAAGTAAGAGTGTAACCTAGAAGAAGTATATTATTGGTCCTGCCAAAAGTCATCCACTCTGAAGTTTTCTCGCACAAACTATACCACAGCTAAGTGTCGAACGGGTACCAACAAATGCATGTATTGTGGTAGTCCTGAAATTTGATTGCTACTTGCCAAAGATGATAGAAGGTCATAGGAAAAGGAGTTGCAAGGCCACTAGCACTGCCATGCCAAGGACCCCTGCCCTCCAAACCTGCAGCTATAAGGCAAGCCTAGGTGATGAGGAAAAAGAATGCTACAATTTCTGGTATGGTAGTCACTAGAACACTTTTTTAAATTCTTTTTCATTTTGTGTTTTATTTAATTTTGGTGCTATCTATTCCTTTATATCCACTTGAATTGCATTGCAATTGAATTTAGAAAAAGATGAGGTGTAGGCCAACTATAGAATTAGCTTGTGAAATGGACAAGTGGTGGAGGGTCACATCCTTTATAAACATGTTCCTATCATGATCTGTAAGCATGAGTTCCATAGGAATTTAATTCAATTTGACATGTTGAAATTTGATGTAAGCTTGGGGATGGACTGGTTAACCACTCGCGGGGCAAACATGAATTGTAACAACCTCAAAGTCACTTTAAAGGACCAAAATGGTCGAGAAGCTTGCTCCTATGGTTAAAAAAAATAAAATGGAAAGGAGCATTCTCAATTATGAAGCCAGGTAAGGTAATAAGGCAATGTTATATATGGTACATATGTCATACCATTGAGATCAAAGAGGAGGAGATGAAAATGGAAAACATCCCTGTGGTTTGTAAATTTCCTAATGTCTTTTTGAAGAATTACTCGGTTTATCTCCTTAATAGGAGATTGATTCTGAAGTTGAATTAGTCCCTGGTACACAACCTATTTTAAAAGCCCCTTACACGATGGCCTCAACAGAGCTCAAGGAATTGAAAACCGAAATGGATGAATTACTATAGAAGGGATTTATTAGGCTAAGTGTGTTATCCTGGGGAGTCCCAGTTTTATTTGTGAAGAAAAATAATTAACCCTGAGGATTTCTATAGACTACAGCGCTTTCTATAGACTACAGCGAGCTAAACAAAATTATTGGTAAGAACACGTAGCTTTTGCCTCGAATAGATGACTTGTTTAACCAATTGCAACGAGTTGGAGTGTTTTCGAAAATTAACTTAAGGTGTGGTTACCACTAGCTTAGAATTAAACTTGAGAACATTCCCAAGATTGCTTTTAGGACTAGATATGGTCATTATGAATTTGCTATGATGCACTTTGGACTTACAAATGCCCCTGCTGGATTTATAGACCTCCTGAATGGGGTTTTCATGCCATATTAGATAAATTTATGGTGGCATTTGTGGATGACATTTTGATATACTCTAAGAACAAGGAGGATCATGCCAACCATTTGAGGCTTGTGTTGCAAACTTTAAGGGAATGCCAACTATATGCTAAATTGAAATAGTGTCAAGTTTTTGTTCTCTAAGGTGACATTTTTAGGGCATGTTATTGCTAAATAAGGTATCAAAGTTATTCCTCATAAAATAAAAGCAATTACTAAATGGCCCAGGCCAACCAATATTATAGAGTAAGGAGTTTTCTTGGATTAACTAGATACTATAGGAGTTGTGTGAAAGACTTTTTAAAAATAGTATCCCTACTGACTAAGCTACTATAGAAGATGACCAAGTTTTAATGGCCAGACAAATGTGAGGAGGCATTCCAGGAATTAAAGAGATAGTTGACTATAGTCCCTATCCCCACTTTGCCATTAGGGGGTAAAGAATATACCTTTTACAGTGATGCCTCTAAGAATAGGTTAGCTTGTGTGTCAATGCAAGACGATAAAGTAATATCATATGCCTCCCAGCAACTTAAACCTTATGAAAAGAATTGACTAACCCATAACTTGGAGTCAGCTGTAGTGGTTTTGGTACTGAAAAATGTGGAAGCATTACTTATATGGGGTGATGTGTAAGACTTATACTGATCATCAAAGTTTAAAGTATATCTTTATCCAAAAAGAAATCAACCTAAGGTAGTGACATTAGTTGGAGCTACTTAAGCATTATGATCTCTAAATCCAATATTATCCAGGAAAGGCTAATGTTATTGTAGTTGCATTGAGTAGGAAGGCCCAGACAACAAATTGCCCAACCTAGCATCTTGAGAGATATCGAGAATATGGATATTGAAATTGTGTCACATGGATTAACAAATGGGTTGTTGTCCACATTAGAAGTACAACCTTCCATAGTAGAAGAGATTAAGTTAGGCAAAAAAGATGTTGCTAAGTTAGGAAGGCTCAGACAAAATATCAGGCAAGTGAAATCACTTGGCTTCATGGTACATAAAGATGGAACCTTGAGGTTCCGAAATTGACTATGTGTGCCCACTAAAGAGGAATTAAAAAGGAAGATTCTAGAAGAACATATAACACTCATTATTCAGTGCATCTAGGAGGAATAAAAATGTACAGGTATTTGAGGCAATACTTCTGCTGGGATAATATGAAAAAGGAAAATTATAAAGTACGTGGATAAATGCTAGACTTGTCACAAGGTGAAGGCTGAACATCAGTGCTAGGTGAATATGTTGAGACTTATGGAAATTCTCATATGGAAGTGGGATTCAATCTCAATGGATCTGGTCATGGGATTGCCTCTTTCCACTTTGAAGGAGAATTCCATTTGGTTTATTATTGACAGACTCAATAAGTCTACTCATTTTATTCCAATTCACAATAATTAGAGTGTAGGGAGGCTAGCATAATTTTATTTCAAAGAAATAGTCTAATTACATAGCACACCAAAGGACATAGTGTTTGAAAGAGACTAAAGATTTCGAACCCGATATTGGCAAGCCTTGCGGAAAGGTTTTAGGGCTAAACTAAACTTTAATAGTGCATAACACCCCGAGACTGATATATAGACTAAAAAGGTAAATCAAATCCTATAGGATATGTTAAGGGCATGCGTGCTTAACTTTAAGGAAAATGAGAGGATGACTTATCCTTCGTGGAATTTTCTTACAATAACAGTTATCAATCTACTATTAAAATGGCTCCTTTTGAGATATAATATAAGAGAAAATGCAGAACTCTTATGTTAGAGTGAGCCGGATGAAGCATTGATTGTAGGGACTGAGTGATTTAAGAAACCACAGAGAAGATAAGAACGATACAAGAACATGTCAAAGTTGCTTCAAATTGACAGAAGAGTTATGCTGATGAAAAGAGAAGACCTTTAGAGTTTCAAGTGAGAGATAAAGTATTCTTGAAGGTATCACCAGTCAAAGGTGTAAAAATTTTCAATGTTAGGGGAAAGTTAAGCCCTAGGCATATCGAGCCTTATAAGATTATTGAAAAGCTAAGCCCCATGGTTATAGATTGGATTTGCCAGTAGAATGCGAGCATGTGCACACTTTTTTTCATAATTTAAAGCTCAAGAGCATGTTTCAGATCCAAACCAGGAAATTATGATGGAGCCTGTAGAGGTGGTTGAGGAGCTGGTCTATGAAGAGCGTCTTATACAAATACTAGATTATAGAATTAAACAACTTTGCAATAAAAGGATCCCTTTAGTAGAGGTTCTATGGGCTAAGCATACTTCATATGAATCCACGTGGGAGACGAAAAAAGACATGAGAAACAAATATTCATACTTGTTTGAGGTAGATTTAATGTTTCTTTCAAATTTGCAAGTTTCAACGATGAAACTTAATTTAAGGGTAGAGGGCTGTGACAGCCCGAACCTAAGCCGCATTAATTGTTTTGATTAATCTACATTTAAAATTGATTAAGTTGGGCGCCACATGCATATGTATAAATTATGTTGTTGCAGGTTAAGACAATGAGGTGGCCTCGAAATGAAATTTAATCATATTCTACATTAAATTATTCAGAAATATAAATAAATACATGAATAAAACATATTGGCTCATACGTAAAAATGGGTAATCATTGAATACATAAATACAACTTTGTTCATCTATGTTTTACAAATAAAATCATAATAATAGTGTATGAAATAAATAAATAAAATACAAGGAATAAATTAATTGATATGGGTAAAGGTTATAATTGTTCAAAATTTATCATAAAAAATGCCATTTATAGCCTAAAGTAAATTAGCTAAAAATGTTAATTAATGTTGAAAGAAAACAAGGAAAACGGGGATCAATAGTAAAAAGTCAGAAAAATCTAGATTTGGACAAAATCAAGAAAATAAAAATTATGAGAGTTAAAATTTATTAATTTAAGATTTTATTTAAAACTTAGCATTAAAGGGGGAAAGATGCCAAACTAAACCAACCCAAAATTTCCCCCTGCTACCCAACACAACCCCTCTTGCTCCCTTTGCTTGACGCCTCCCTCATGTTCTCCATCTACCAAGCTCCAGCCGTTGATTGCCGCCGCCTACTGTACTGCCGGTCAGACCACCGCCATAGCCTCCTTTCTCCTTCTCTGGACTTGTTCCATTGGATTAAGAAGGTGATACCTAAAATCACTTCTACTAATTTTCATCTTTCAATCTTCTAAGTTAGTTAATAAGTGTGTCTTTTAATTTAGTTGAGTGATAGTTTGGATGAATTTAGAGTTTAGTATTGCAATTTTGAGGATTTTGGTTGTGGAGATGTTCATAGTGAATTAGCATTTGATGGTTGAATATGAGCTATGTTTTATTTCATTGATTTCATGAAATTTTGATGAATCTTAGTGATAATTAAAAAAAATTGGTAGGTTATATGTGGGTGTTGTGGTGAGTGATCTTGCCTGGAAAATGGGTGTGTGAACTTGAGGTTAAAGACAGGAGCAAGGGAGGGAAATGGGTCAAATTTTTAGGGTTTTTGAAATCAATTAGATTAGCAGGGGTTCGTGGTTTAGTTTGGAGTAATGGAATGGTATTTAGTAGGAATTTTGGCAAATAATAATGGGTATGAGTATTGTATGACTTGAAGTTGAAAATATAAGTGACGGAGGGAAATGTTAATTGGGGAATTTTTAAGATATATTGCTTAATTAAGCCTTTTATGTTAATTTTAGTGTTAAAGTGAGTTTTTTTTTTTTTTTTTGGTTTGCAAATTGAATAAGTTTAAGAATGCAAGTTGACTGTTGATGTTGTCTAATTAAGATGAGCTTAATTTTACAAAAGGGGTAGAGAGAAATTTTTACTTGCCATAAATGTACATTTTACAAAAGGGCAGAGAGAAATATCAAAAACCCATGTACATTTGTTGCGCTTACTCTTCGAAAACTCACATGTTTCACAAATTATTTAAAATTTTATACAATGTTCATGTAATGAATTAGTCTGAAACAATGTTTTGTCACCTAATTAAGTGGCCGTATCAGCTATCAAGCATCAAGGATTGCGTTCCTCAGTTTACCTATGCGGCTTCAACTCAGACTTCTTGATCAGCCTGGGAGGTGTGCACCTATCTCAATAATTGCTTCACACACCAACATAGGTTCCTTTTTCGAATAATAACCGGCCAAACAATTTTACACACATTCTCTCTCTTGTTTTCAAACTAAAATGATTTGAAATGCGAGCGCCCAACTAATTTGAGAACGAAATGTATTTTACAGCATAAGGATATACGTACTAGGCTTTGACTCATTTTTTGAAATATTAATGTGTTTCTATTTTAGGTAAGGAATCATTAAACAACCCTCTTCCTAGCAACCTAGAAGGTAGCAAGAAGTAGAACAGTGCCTTGGTACTTTTAGTGTTGGCTAGCTATGTAGAAGCTCATAGTGATTTCTAGACTTTTATGAGGCCTAGAGGTTATGAGGAGGACATGTCGCCTATAAGCTCCTTTGGACAAGTTTGCTAAATATCGGGTTCCGAGAAACCCTTAGCTGAGCTGTAATTTATATTGTAACTGAATAGGTTGGTAAATGTATTTCCTTATTCCTAATTCTACTAGACTTGGTGAATGTGAGAATAATTCAAAGAAAAGACATGATTCTAGGAAGCCTTATTCATTTCCGAACGATGGTAACGCGTTCAGTAAAAAAATTTCCTCTGCTATTGTAAATAATAAATTATTGGATCGATAATTATGTAGGTGGGAATTGGGGGTGTTACACGGTACCTAAACCAACAGATATTTGGTTCGAGAGCCCAAAATTTCCAGTCGGTAAAATGACGAGCTGTATCCGAACCAAAATATTCGAGTACTCAAAATTTGGATTGGATTTTCGATTACCCAATAATCCAATTTTTTCTAAAATCTCTTTTTTTCTAGTTTGCCTAATAATTTTGTTGTATCCACAACATAATTATTGCTATTTATGCTGTAAAATGTTTTCGTACTGAGAAATTTACACTTGAAATTATTACACAATGCAACAATATCACCTAGTATCTTACCACCATTCACATTCCAAGGACTCCACACCTCTATATGGCATAATCTTACTAACATCATATTCAAGCTCAACCCATTTTAGATGCAATGAAGTCTCCTTGAGAACCTAGACATTTAAACAAAATAATACAACAAAGTCAAGGTACTTGTCTTCTTGGTGCTTGTGGATATTTGACTTATAAAGTCTATAGGGAAGGGCAAATCAAAAAAGTTTTGAAAAAATAAAAAAATAGAAAAAAGTTTTGGGCTTTCAGGTACACGAACCCACCAAACAGCTCAAACCATACCTAAACCAATAACTCCCAAAAAAAAAAAATATTGGTTCATGTATGTGAACCAAAATTTTCGATTCAGATAACTCAAATTTCGAATCAGTTGGTGGGCTTTTAGTTTGGGTAATTGGGTATGGATATTTTTGAACATCCCTAGACAAAAGAATCCAACAACAAATTTTAGAGCAGAATTAGAAGGTTGAAGCTCAACAACAATAGATGTTGACAAAATTGCTGAGCCAGCTTCAAATTCAGGAGGAGAACATCCGTAACAACATTGGGTCAGGATTTAAATAGGACTGAGAAGTAGTTTGTGTTTCAATCCTATAGTCGAGTTTTCCCACTTTGAGGGATCATATCCTAAAATCTAGATTAAGAAATACACCCGATATTTCTTCCTTCGTTGTATTGGTGATGAGCAAAATTTGGATCTCGCGGCTATTGTGGTATGGTTTAGTAGCTACATTCTGGAAAGAAGAAGCATCACCTAGGAGTTCAAAATTGATGTTTGCTCGAGGTTTAAGGGAGATCTGGGTACCAAAGTGGTCGAGGATTTCACCTACCTGTAATAAACGGAGAAAATGGCAAAGGGGCTGTGTCGCTACTGTAATTAGCCTTTTCATAAGGTGCATAAATGTGACAGCAAAACCACCCAACTCCCAGAGAGGAAGAAAATGAGAATGTAAGTGCAAATGAGTTATCAAGGAAAATTGACTTTGATTTAGAAGAAATGATGCCTCAAGTGTTAATGAATGCCATGAATGGGGTCTCAGGTTTTCATACCATGAGGATAAATGGAAACTTAGGAAAGAAGACATTACACATACTCATTGATTTTGGCAGTATTAGTAATTTTCTAGATGCCAATTTGGCCAACAAACTTGGTTGTAAGATGATACCCATTGTAATGCAAGCTATTACCATAGCTAATAGTAACTAGGTTCAATGTCAATATATCTACAAAAATTTCACTTGGTCTATGCTTGGCACTGAGTTTATGTTTGAAATATTGGTAATGCCCTTAGGAAGGTGTGATTTGGTGCTTGAAATTTAGTGGCTAGCATCCTTGAGCAGCATCAAATGGGATATCAAGAACCTAAAAATGGAGTTCAACCTCAATTGAAGAAATTACATCTTGAGAGAATTGAAGGCTAGGAAGGTGCAGATGATATCTTAAGAGCAATTGTTAAAGGCTCTAATGAATGCAGCTCACTTGTGCATGCTACAATCATTCCCATAAGTTATCAACCACTGCTACTCTTTGGAGACTACAGTAGTTTCACATATTCTTGTAGAGCTATAACATGTATTACACCACTATCAGGATATATTTTAGGGACCCATGGACTTGCTTCCCTCTACAGGGTATTTTAACCATAAAATACCATTGAAAGAAGGTACATCACCCATCAATATCAAACCCTATAGGTACCCTTTAAAGCACAAAGATGTCATGGAGGCTTTGTGTTGGTAATAAGGAGTTAAACAAAAGCATACTAAAGAATAAAATTCGACTACCTATCATAGAAGAGTTATTTGATGAACTTACAGGGTCATCAATCTACTCTAATCTATACTTAAGGTATGGATATCACCAACTAAGAATGCATGATGATGTGTTTATGATTGCATTCAAAACCTATTTAGGACATTATAAATTCTTGGTTATGCACTTTGGGTTAACTAATGCCCTAGCTACATTTCAAAGCCTCATGAACTATGTATTTAAAGAGTACTTAAGGAAGTTTATTTTGGTGTTTTTGATGACATATTGATATACAATCCTAGTTGGGAAGCTCATATAATACATATGTAGCTAGTACTGTAAAACCCTAAGGGAAAATGTCATCTATGCCAAACTTTGCAAATGTCACTTTGGTATTCCTAAAGTGGAACACCTATGCCATTACATTGTAGGCCAATAAGTGCAGACAGACCCTAAGAATGTTGAGACTGTATTACATTGGCTTCAACTAAAATCTCAAAAGGACGCGAGAAGGTTTCTTGGTCTCACTGGTTATTACAGAATGTTCATTAAAGGGTATACTCATACTTGTAGGCCCTTGACGGATCTGTTAAGAAAAGATGGATTTGTTTGGAGTACGGAGGGAGCTGTAGCTTTTTAAGCTTTAAAAGGTGCAATGACTGCATCACCAATCATGTCCCTTCTAAATTTTGACCTCATATTTGAAAGTGAAATAGATGCTTTAACTACTGTCATTGGAGTTGTAACACCCCGGCCCCTTAAAGGCTGTAGACAAATATCGAGAATGACTTCAAGAATCATCGACTAGCCTGCCTTTCCAATGTACTTCATCCTCGCTCACACGCTACCTGAGAGATTTCCCAAGAGGCCACTCATCCTAAGATTTCTCATCGGCAAGCACACTTAACTGTAGAGTTCTTAAGAGTCGTTTTTCCAAAAAGGAAGGTACATCTTTGGTGATATAAGTACTCACATCAAACTCTTTAAGCCACACACAGGGTGTTGTAATCACCCCTACGTGAAGAGCACAACATCTACTATCTAGATTCTAGATGAGCTCCTTGTACTATTATTAGAAAGATTAAGTACACAAGCTTTCCATCTAGATTCAACGTCTAATGCTAGAGAATTCTTGATTACTTCTTACTATAAAAAGATTAAGCAGATCTGGGGTGAATCACAGTCAACTGGTCCACCACCTAATTCTTACGTCACTTTGAAGAAGCATACCTGTAATCTATTAAAGAAAATATAAGCTCTTGAGTTAAAGAATCATTTACTGCAGTTTCTTATTGAGTTAAACAATAGTTATCAGACTCAAGGGCATATTCTCTCTAGGGATCCACTTCCTAGTGTAAATCGTTATATCCTTCAACAAATTAAAAAAGAAAAAGCCACAGTTTTTTTTTGTCGGCAAGAGTGATGTTGAGGTATTTAAAGGAATTATCCATCTAGGAAGAGGGAGTTCAAGTCCTACTAAGAGAGAAGAACAAAGGAGCAAATATGATTGCTTGTGCGATTACTACTAAAGGAAAGGGTGTACTATGGATTAGTGTTCTAAAATCTATGGGTACCCAAACTGGTGTAAATGAGGTGAAGGGAAACTAATTGTCAAAGTTACAGCACAAATTTCCTGTGTATCTTATGAGGGGTTAAATGATTATCCCCTAAACTTTTGATCAAGGACATATTACTAAGAATAAATTTGATGTTGCTATAATGTAGGCTATGTCTTAGAAGATCATAAAAGGTCTCAAGGGCAAGGGAGTTTGTACTCCAGACAATGGTAATATGAGCAATTTTGCTAGTAAGTTACCTACTTATTCTATTGTAAATAAAGTTGGTAGCTTTAATGCTTCTCTAGCCATGGTTGTATAGTTGACACCATGGCTTCTAATCGCATATCACCATATCTTGGCTTATTCATCACCAAGAGACTTTTGGATAAACTTGTCCTTATTGGTCTACTTGATGGTTCTCTAATGAAGATTAAGTTGATAGGGGATGATGTTACCCTTAAATAGGTTTTATATGTGCTTGATTTTACATGTCAAATTCACTAAAGCGGAATGCATCTTTCAAGGCCTTTCCACTAAAAAGGCTTGTTGCTTTTAGGACTAGAGTAGCAAGCTTATACATATTTTAGGATGATAGAACAACTATAGGACAAAGGTATGCCATTTTGCTAAATGAGATGATTGATGGTGTTTTTGGATGTAATGATGCATATATGAACCTATGGACGTTCATTTGTTTCATGCAAAACTAGGACATTGTTCTGTATCCAAATTAAAACATCTAATAGAATGTCAAAGAAGTGATACCGTTGCTCTTTAGCTCTTTAATCTAGTGCATATAGACCACTGAGGCCTATGTAAGTCTATAGATTTTAGTGGACCATATTACTTCTTGACTATTTTAGATTACTAAACGAGGTCTACTTGGACTTTTTTATTGTCTAACAAACTACGGGCTGTTGTACACATTCAACATTTTCATTTTCCTTGTGCAAACACAATTTGAAAGGACCTCAAGGCCATTAGAAGTGACAATGGGTTAAATCTTCAGTTATCTAGATCTAGTGTGTTGACTGTTCTTTGGTGAGCATGGTATAGT
The DNA here is from genome assembly GCA_029747015.1 of Carnegiea gigantea. Lineage (NCBI taxonomy): Eukaryota > Viridiplantae > Streptophyta > Magnoliopsida > Caryophyllales > Cactaceae > Carnegiea > Carnegiea gigantea. The sequence goes on from JAKOGI010000945.1 coordinate 222,663, forward strand.
TCATTATAGGAGTGCTCAAAGGATGCCTTAAGAAATGAACATATTGAACGAAAACATGGGCATCTGATAGAGACTGTTGGAGCTCATGTAATCCATGCTAACTGTTTGGACAATTCTGAGGGATCTGTATGTTAGCTACTACACATATAATCAACAAGTTGCCTTCGTCTATTTTGAGATAGGAGACACCTTTGAGTTGCTTAATGGGAAAGCTCCCTGTTGTGATGAAGTTAAAATTGTTGCACTTTCTGTTATAGCCTAGACACATTTCCTAGAGACAAGTTTAATCCTAAAGCTGAGAGGTGTATTATTATTAAGTGTCCACCTTTTCAAGGGGCATACACCTTGTATGACTTTGACAAACATACCATTTTTGTCAGCCAAGATGTTAAGTTCTATGAGGACACATTCCCATTTAAATATACAAGCATCAATTCTATACCCTACATCTCACATAGTTAGCTTCACATTCTTTCCTTACTATCCTTTGTGCTGTCTTAATACACAAGACTAGTGCTGGTTGAAAATTATCCAACCAGAATACCGAAATTTGTCCGACGTGGAAAAAAATTAGGTATAGTCATGAATTTTTCATCCAAATTTTAAATCCAGAGACAATATTTTTCATATTCTATTCTTCGAACCTCATTTTGACCTGAATTTAACTTTATCCAACTTGTCGGACCTGAAAAAACGAATATCAGTCATTAATTTTTTATATGAATTTTGATATTGTCCAATTTGCCTAATCTAAATTTGACCAGAACCTAAATTTTTAGTAGCGATGCACAAGACCATATTGCTTCATCTTCTACTTCCACGTCCCAATCTCTAGCTACTCCCTCATCTTGTTTGAATGATCCTTTGCTTGATCCCAATACCACAAATGATACAGCCCCTCCTGTTCCTATGAGATCTGCTAGCCCCATAACTATTTAGTTGCAAGATTATACACATGCTTTTATGAGATATCCTCCTTTTACTTGTAATGTTTTCTCTTACCATGATGAGAACTATGTTGCCTCATTTTCATTGTTCTTGCTGAACCTGAATACTCCACCTATAAACAAGCTCAAGGAAACCTCAAGTGGGAAAAGCTATGCAAGAAGACACAGCAGCCCCAAGTAGGAGGAGATTACGTGAAAGGAAATAGCATCCTTAGAGGCAAATATTACTTGGGACCTTGCTGATTTACCGCAAGTAAGAAAGTAATTGCTTCCAAGCAGTGCTACAAAGTCAAGTGTAAGCCAGATGGAAACATAGAGAAATACAAAGTTGGATTTGTTGTGTAAGAGTTTACTTAAATCAAAGACAAGAATTATAAATAAACTTTCTCATTAATGGCTAAACGTCCCACAATTAGAGTTTTGACAACTCTTGCAACCACCAAAGGTTGGCTACTACTTCAATTAAATGTGAATAATACCTTTCTCCATGGCTTCTTGGATTAAGAAGTATATATCCACCCCCAAAGGATATGACCTCAAACACATTTACACAATGGAACATTAAGCTAAGTAAGTTCCTCAAAGTATTAGATTTTGCATAATCTAAGCAAGACTATTCCTTCTTTCTTAGGTCTATGGGAACGTTCTTTCTGGCTACTCTTGTATGTGGACATGGCATTCTATTAACAGGAAATAATGAAACTATGATTGTTGCTCTTAAACAAGCCTTGGAAAAGGCTTTCACCATCAAAGATCTTGGAATTGCGCGGTATTTCTTAGGGATTGAAATTGTAAGAAATGTTGAGGGCACCATATTAAATCAAAGAAATTACATCACCAACATTCTCAAAGAACTAGGTTCCTAGCTTGGCCTGTAAACCAGCGATCTATCCTCTTTCTTCTACTGCATCTTTGTCTAGTAATATTAAAGGTCCATTGCAATGTTTTAAGCAGTACAGAATATTTGTGAGAGCACTAATGAAACTGTGATTGTTGCTTGTAAACAAGCCTTGGAAAAGGCTTTCACCATCAAAGATCTTCGAATTGCTGGGTATTTCTTAGGGATTGAAATTGTAAGAAATGTTGAGGGCACCATATTAAATCAAAGAAAGTACATCACCAACATCCTCAAAGAACTAGGTTCCTTGGCCTATAAACCAGCGATCTATTATGTTCCTTCTACTACGTCTTTATCTAGTAATATTAAAGATCCATTGCCATGTCTTAAGCAGTACCCAAGATTTGTGAGAACACTATTGTACCTTAACCTCAATAGGCTTGATTGTACATATGCCATTTAGCAGCTCAATGAATTACTTAATTGTCCTAGGAAGACTCCTATGGATAAAGCTACCTATGTTTTGTAATATCTAAAGAACAATATCAATACTGGATTCTTTTACTCAATTCAATCAACCTTACAGCTTGGCGGCTTATGGGATGCCGTTTGGGCTAAATGCCTTTATAGTAGGAAGTCTGTTACTGAATATTACATTTTTATGGATGACTGCCTTGTGTCTTGGAAAGCCAAGAAGCAGAAAACCACTTCCAAATTGTTTCCAGAAGGTGAATATAGGAGTATTTTTGTAGCATCAAGTGAACTTGTCTGGTTTGCAGCTTTGCTTAAGGAATTGTAAGTACCTGTCATACTTCTAATTTATCTTGGATGTGATGATAAAGTTGCCCAAAATATTACAGGTGATCCTATCTTCCATAATTATGCTAAACACCTTGATGTTGATTGCTATTATACCAAGGACAGGATACAAGAAGTTTTCTTAGACACAGTCCATGTCGTATCTCACTTGTAGGTTGCTAACACTTTCACCAAGTCATTAGCTGCTCATCAACATTAACTTTTATCTTTCAAGTTTTTCCGGTCTTATCAATCCCTCTTGAATAGTTACTGTAATTAACTTTGTATATTCTCTTTGTACTATGTCTTACAGCAATACACAACAAAATTCCTTCCACTTTCTTTGGCTCTATTTTCATCTCTCTAGTTCACCCCACATTTCCTTAAAAATATTTCAATATGAAATAATGCCACATGCTGTCTGAATTTACTCAAATTTAAAAGATTGGACTAAACAAAATTCATTCCAAACTTAACCTGGTGAATTATCAATGCAATTGCCATATCTGCATGCCTCTTTAATCTCCCACTAAATGTAAATTAATCTAATTCTATTGATGATCATATAATATATATATGAGTTCAAAATTGTTCATACTAATTGGATGAGGGGATGGACCATTGCACATGAAAAGTTTTCACTCTTAAAAGTGTCATAAATATGTTTTTTTCCCCATAAGTGAGAAAAAATCGATTAGGATTTTTAATAGCAAGAGGGAGTGTATTCATGCAGTCTACTAATTCAATAATTAAGAACTTTTTAGATACTTTCTAATTAATGATGGTAAATTAATTTTACTGCCAACATTCTTTTTAAAAAGTTAGAAGTTTCAACTATTAAATGGATAGATTACAAGATTGTAACCTCCCTATAATTACAAGATTCCGATAATTGAACCCCAGAAAAGAGGAGGGCATCAAATAGATTAAGACTTTTAGAAAGAGGCAGGCTTTATCTAGTAGGTGTAGGATGAATTTGAAATTGAAGCCTTCAATGGGATTCTTAAATCCTCTCAAGAAAGAATCTTTGAATACTAGTGGACAAAAGATACCCCAAAAGTAGATTGCAGCGAAAAGGGAGGAATATTTTTGCAACTTGGATATAACTAATCTTGTGAAATTCCTCTCAATCCTTTATTCTTCGTTCTTCTTTCCCTCTTTTTCCCCTAGATCGAGAGATCTCATGGTAAAGTTTATCTGTGTTCGCATAAGTTTTATTAAGCCTGCAAATATCATATGGTAGCCTGGGTTTACCTACTATAAGATAAAGATGTGATTTATTCATTCATAAAGACTAGTAATAATTTGCAAAAATTATTATAGCTGTTCATAATGGAACTTTGTTTATCCAAAAAGTACAGGAAGTTAACAAATATAATAAATGATTTAGTTTTTAGCTTATTTCCGACAAAAGATAAATCATGTAACATTCAATCTCTACTCGTTAAGATTTCTTGAAAACTTGGAGAGATGGGTGTCTATGACTTTCAATTTGTATATGATTATACCATACAATATCAGTCATATGAATGATTGATGTAACTCCTAATTGAATTTCTAAGTTATATCCAATTAAATTAAATGCTACGTACGTACGTCTGAGCTGAATGTAAAATCTTTGCAAAACAAACTCCCCACAAGTGGCCACAAAGTTCCTATATCTGACTTTTATACTAGTGGCAAAATAAGTTTTGGGGGAGGGGTTGTAGGCCAGCTCTAGCCCCGATAAAGATCTGCCCCTGCTTTACATCCTATTCTTTATCATGAATCTCAATCTCAATTTGTCAACTCTTGTCTAGATTCAGTTCTTTATCATGAACCTCCTTAGAGCAAGAACCATTGCAGAAGATAGTGTCATTGGCTTATACCAATGCAAAAGTACAAAGAAGTAATAACATCGGATCCCTTGAGGATATACCCTGGAAAAATAAAAAAATTAAAACCCCAAAAAATTAAAAAGAAGTTAACTCCCGTCCTGTATGGCCTTTGAAATGTTAGCATGCACCAAAAGCACCATTATATATATTTACCCATGTGGTTTCATTATGATTTTTTAGTTCACCCATCTTTATGGATGACAAGAAGATTATATTTAAGCTAATCAATTTTATAATTCTTTATCAATAGAGGTTAGTTCAAGTAATTTGATACTTATTTTTCTTTACAAAAGGGCTTGGATTTAAGAAATTATATAATAGAAAAACTTTCTCCATTTATGAGCGAACAGTAGCTCGACTTTTATAACAGAGGCCCAAAAATCAAAGCAATCATATAAACCTTTGACATTTTTGTTTTTCACATTTATAATTGAACTTGATTTTTTTTGGGGGGGGAGAAGTATGCGAACATGTGTATCACGTAGCCATGATGTGCCATGGTTTTTTATTAAGAATTAACCTAGCTAGATGTGCATATGGTTTTTTATTAAGAAATTCGTATTCTCCAAACTACATTATATTAAATAAAAAGGGAAAAAGAACAGAAAAGCTGAAATAAAGGCAACGCAAATGGGAAAAATAGCCTCATTCTCCACCAAAAAAGGGGGAAAATAGGCTCATGCCCTCATTCTTTTCGTCCAAGTTATATTCTTTCTTCTAGAGCCAAAGATATATATATATATATATATATATATATATATATATATATATATGGGCATGGAGAACAGCGGGAAAGAGTTACAATGGCCGGCGATTCTTTGTTTTCTACCTCTTCTTCCTCTTCTCTCTCTCTCTCTCTCTCTCTCTCTCTCTCTCTCTCAATGTTCTTCCTTTCTTGAGGTTCAAATAATCAGAGAGCTCTAAAACCTGCAAATGAAGCTAACCATCTTTGCAAAATCGCTTTCCCATTCGCAATTGATGGTTAACGACTTGTTCACTTGCTAGTATATAATCGTATTATGTATTCCTCCTGTGTTTGTCACACCATTAGTCTCTCTATTTACAGCATTTTACGCAATTTTTGCCACCCAATATTAGCCTTATTTTTGACTTCAATGCTAAGGATGCTAATTCTAAGAGTATGCATTGTTATCATTTTCTCTGTTTCCTGCTTTTCCTCTCCTCTTGTTTTGGCTGCTTTTAATGCCTCTCTCCCACATCAACACCCCTATCCTGAAGATGTTGTTCGAGAAGTTCACAGGTTAGATTAAAAAAGCACCCATTTTTATCGGTAATCACTTGAAATTCCATCTGGGTTGTGCTATACTTCTCACTAAATGTGTTTTTGGGTTAAAACAGTTAGTGTCTTACAATAGAGCCTGCATTGCTTTAGAGATCCTTCAGAAAATGAAAATTAAGATCCTCATCTTTTGATCCTTGCCAGCTACCGGGTGTACCATAAATTTCCTCAAAGAACATCTAAATGTATTCCGAATGAAACAGAAAATCCTGTTTCTGATGCTGCTGATTACCCAAAGTGAAAGAAAGTGAGCCCTTGTTTCTGTTCTAAAGCTTGTTTCAGCCAATGAAGAGGACAAACTTAGTGAAATGTTCTGGCTCTGTTTTTCTCTGTTCTCAGGATTATTTATCTGGACATTCGAAACTACGGAGTTTTATTACATCAATTACTTCTTGAAATGTTAGATTACTTCAATTCTGTGAAAGTTTCCTCTGGACATTCTTAAATTTGGGTGGGTCCTAATGAATTTTTAATATATGAGCAGTCTTCAATTTACTGATATTCTCTGCTGCACTGATGTTTTGGGTTGTTCTGTGCTTTTCTTGTAGGAGAGTCAATGCTTCTCTCTTCAGGAGGCAAACCCTAGAAACTCAAGCAAAGGACCAGTTTTCTTGTGTTACTGGTAACCCAATAGATGACTGTTGGAGGTGTGACCCTAATTGGGCTAACGACAGGCAGCACTTGGCTAACTGTGCAATTGGGTTTGGTTACAAAGCACTTGGAGGCAAAGGCGGGCCGTATTATGTGGTCACTGACTCCTCAGACCCAGACCCTGACAAGCCCAAGCCTGGGACCCTAAGAGATGCCGTGAGCCAGCCTGGTCCAGTGTGGATTGTATTCTCCAGTGACATGGGCATTAAGCTTAGGAGACCCTTGAAGGTGACTAGCTTCAAGACCATTGATGGGCGAGGCGTTCATGTTGAGATCACAGGTGGTGGATGCATTTCAATAGAGCATGCGACCAATGTGATCATCCACAATATCTACATCCATGATTGTTACCCTGCCAATTCAGATGGAGATGGCCTACATATATTTGCGTCAAGCAATGTTTGGGTCGACCATTGTGTGCTGTCCAATTGTGCTGATGGTTTGATTGATTGTACTGTGGGATCTACCGCCATCACTATATCCAACTGCTACTTCTCCCACCATGATAAGGTGATGTTGTTAGGGCACAGTGATGACTATACTGCAGATAGAGGCATGCAGGTGACAGTTGCATTCAATCGATTTGGGGAGGCATTGGCACAGAGGATGCCAAGATGTCGATTTGGATATTTCCATATCGTTAACAATGACTATACTAGCTGGGGACAATATGCAGTGGGAGGGAGTTCTAGTCCTACTATCAACAGCCAAGGGAATCGATATATCGCACCAAACAACCCAAATACCAAGGAGGTAGTTAGCAACTCTTGGTTCAAGTCACTGCTACTAGTAGTTGTGCAAGTGTTGCTTGTGATTGTGATGTCTGTTCTGTTCCACATTTGATTGAGGGATTGAAGTAGTAACCTATCACTTTCTTTCAAATGATTTTGATGAAGACTATTCAATCGCATTTCATATGATGCGACCTCATTTAATGAAAGATCATATGCCTACGCAGGTATCTTTCTTGGTTGTAAAGAAACCATGATGATAAAACTGTTGTGATGCATGGTGTGAAAAGTGATTGAATATGCATGTTAGTTCACAATGCTGCTCAAACTCAACTGTATCCATGTTGGAATGTCAAGTCTCAACATGAGTTCGTTCAGGTGTCTTACTTCATCACTTTCTAAGAATTTATTGGTGTCACACTAATACAAAATAAAAAGGTTAGGCATCCATACTCAATTTTATGGGTGCATACTTTCATATGAATGAAACATCCAAGTAATTAGAAGTCATTGAGAATTTTTGCCTGAACGCGCGATGGTTTTATGGTCTTATATTAACACGTTTATGCATTCTTTTCAAACCAGGTGACAAGGCGGATGGACCCAGATGGGAGAGAGTGGCAGAGCTGGAACTGGCGGACAGAAGGTGACCTAATGGTGAACGGAGCATTCTTTGTACCATCTGGGGATGGAGTAAATGCTCAATATTCCCTGGCATCTAGTGTGGAGCCCAAATCTGCTGCTTATATTGACCAACTCACTCTCAATGCTGGCCTCTTGCTTCCTAATGGGTACTCTCAACTTTAGTTCCCTGTTATACTTTCCTCATTCATTTGCTGCATTATAGTGTTAGTCCGCCATCATCATCCATGTTGCAAAGATTATTCATTATTTGAACTCCTTTTCCCCAGATATTTCTGATATTTCTAGGTCCTCATCCAACAGAATTTTTCATGCACTAATTATTTACTATGATTGCTTCTTGTAGTATTGATGTATAATACATTTATCTATGCAGCTGATTGCAAAATTTTGACACGGACATAAACTCTACTTTTCCGTTAAGAAAAGAATAAGTTTGATTTATGATCTTTTTTGTCAGAAATATAAAGGTAGTGCTTTTTGAAGTGATACGGGCGACCCTGATATGCATGATATGGGAAGAACTTTTGAGTGTTGGGTATTTAACGGTTGAGTTTGATGAGCCTAAAATAGAAGTCGATGTCAAAGTTTCATGTGTCAAATCAATCTAGGTATTATTGGATGAAGACATTAATTAAGTGTACGTTGAATGAGAACATCCTGTAAATGTTTGTAGTAACGGATTTTAATATCATGTCGTTTTGTATAGAGATAATATTGACATATACAATGTTAGCAGTCTGATGCTAGAATTTGCATAAAGATATTCATGAATAATATAAAAATTAATATTTTATTTTACTTTATACATTATTAAATGAATTTTCTGGGCCTTCATAGTTCTCATAGTTCCATACTTTTAAATAAGAGATTTTGCAAAAGTTGAAAATTTGGAGTGCTCTTGTATGCACGTCAAATAAGTACTTCACTACATATCAAAGCTCTTCCTCCTTTCTAAATGCATGGTATATCACATTAGGTTACCCAAAACTTTGTGTGAAAGATGCAACCAAGATACTTTAGTTGAGTACAAAACGCGTTGGTAATTACTTAGTAAAGGAGCTATTTATTTGAGACAATTTTACAGAGCTTTTGTCACTATGATTGTACAGCGGCACAGAAGCGGGCATAGCAAATCCCGCGTCCAAAAGTGGGGCGGTTGCCAGTGGCGTGTCTAGTGGCAGTGGCGGCGTCTATCGCAGTGGTGGAGGAGGCAATGGCTACTATGGAGGTGGAGATGATGGATGGGTGTTTAGCAATGCACCATCTCATAGAACCTGCATTGTTTTGTCAGCTCTCATCATTTTGGCTTGTCACTTCTTGACATGTCATTATCCTCTTGAATAGTTGAATTAATAATTGTGATATAGATCGATCAAATTCAAGGATATAGATAATGTATAGTATGATTAATATATAGAAAAAGAAATTCTTCACACAACCAGTTGTTTATACGTAAAATTATTTTTAATTGTGATATAGATGGATCAAATTCAAGGATATAGATAATGTATAGTATGATTAATACATAGAAAAGAAATTCTTTACACAACCAGTTGTTTATATGCAAAATTATTTTAAGTACGTGTCATGAATTCCTGATATTTTGCTCTCATGTCGGTCAGTTTTTGGGCCCTAACTTACACCTTAATTTTCAAAAATGATTCAATCTCGATCATGTAAAACATAGAATGTTTAATGACTTATTTGAAATACTAACTTTATCCCATAATATTTGCTAAATTGGTAAATGATAATGTATTTTGACTATTCAGTTAAGAGAAAAGTATAATAAATTTATAATCTTCAAAAGCAATGATTTAACATTGTAGTTTACAAATATTAATTAGAACATTTACATATAACTCAATGATTTTTTTTAATAAATTTAAAGCTTTCAAAAGCAATGATTTGACATTATAGTTTACAAATATTAATTAGAACATTTACATATAGTTCAATGATTTTTTTTAAAGAAAAGTGATGAATTAAAATACTTTATATCTGACTAATTTTGGCAAAATATATGGAAAGGAAGAGAGTAACAGCATTGTTTTGGCCAACAACACATTATGTTATTATATTATAATATATATCCGCTTTTCACATCTGCCATATGGTGTGATTGAAATTGAAATGATGACTTATGTGCCAAGCAATTGGTTCATGCGGCGAATGGTTTTGATTATAGCTTAAGTTGAAAGCAAAATTGGCCCCCGCAGTGCACATTGGCCTTTGGCTTTCTCTGGCTTAGGAAGGCACACTAATTAACTTTAATGGTTCTCTAAACCGAATAATTAAACATGATAAAGAGTGCTGAATTTGATGTTGATCGTGTCAGACGCGGCAGCGTTCCAACCATCCAAACAAAAAAGCAAAAAGATTAAAAACCGGAAAAAACAATTAAATTTATACTTTTTCTGTCTCATTTATCTTTTCTGTCTTCCTTTATTCATTTTGGCTGGTTGATGAAAGAGAATTTTGACCACGGTTTTATAACTAAAAGTTCTAGATTCGAAATTTATTATGTGATCAATTGAAAATAGATATATAAAGTTTTACACTATCAAATTTTAATTGTCAAGATCTATCACATTTGTTAGTACACTATAAGAATCTACCTGATTAGAGATTGAAATTTAGAGACTGAAAACAAAAACAGTCTCCAATTTAGTTTGGAGACCGAATATAAAGACGGGTTTGGAGCGACTTTACTGGAAATCACTTTTAAAGACCAAAGTAATATCCGGACTCCCAAGGTGACTGAATTTAGTAACTGTAAACTTTGGACTCAAACTAAGACACTTTTTAGAGACCGAATCCCATCGTGGTTGCACATACAGACCAAAAGTGAATTCGAGCTCCAAACTCGGTCTCAACCAGTTTCCAGTAGCTTCATTAATTTGGTCTCTAACTCCTCTCCTCCTCACACACACTTGATTATCTCACCCAAACCACAAGTCCCCGGCGCTCCATTGTTGAACTCAAGTCGCCAACGACCCAAGCTTGAAGTCCGTCAGGTAGGTAGGTGTTATGGGAATCAATTTCGTCTACTCTCTATGCTTGAATTTGTCATTGATGCCATCAATGTCGTGTTCTCTCACCGTGCATTAAAAATTAGGGTTTTCAGATTCGTCATTGCATGGCCCCGAGTTGGTGTTTTCCAGCAACTCGCTTGAAAATCCGCTAATGCGAGGCAAGTACTTTGAGCGTTCTTTATCAATTATATGCAATTGTACGCGTTTGGCTTCATCTCGGGAACCTTTGTCCTTGCCATTTTTTGGCTCTATCCTTGGATTAATTGGGCATTTAATTGTGGTGTAGTGGAGCTGTGTGACCTTTGTTTGTGACGTATAGAGTTGAAAATTTTGAGTTTGTTGATTACTTGCCATTTTCTTTCCTTTCCATTTTCGAGAACCCATGAAAGAGAGCCATTTAACTTCTTCGAAGATTTCACTCCCCAACATGCTGATTACTCATTTTATTTTTCTGTATAGAGTTGAGAATTTTGAGTTTGTTGATGCTTTGTTTGTTGATATCAGGGAATTCAGATCATAATTATGTGGTTTGAGTTTTGATTTTAGCATTTTAAGTGCAATTTCTCTTCCAGAGGGTCTTGTTATTGAAGAGGAATGCACCCATTGCAATTACTTGTCTCTCACTGTGGTCTCTTGTTATTTATGTTGCATAATGTTTTGTAATATTTTATAAAGTGGGGTCTAAATGCTAGGCTTGCTTACGAGATAAGTTTAATAGCCTCTTTTAACAAATTAAAGTGTTTCTTGATTAAGTTAATATATCATGGATTTCAGGCGTAGGCCTTGCCATACTGTGGAAAGGGAAGTGGCTAAAATGCCTTCAATCTTTTTAGAATCAGTTTCTAACCCATTAATAGATATGCAATGCACCATATACTCTATCTTTGGAATCCTAAAGGAATACTTGCTTTACTCTGTATATAATGCGTGTTGTTGTTGCATTGGCTTATGCTTCAAGTAGCTTGGTAATGAGTCTGTGCACATTCTTCACGCCAAGATAATTTGGCTTCATACTTTGTTTAAGGGATAATTTGGTTTTTGATTTCTTGCAACTATATTAATATGTTGCTCGTTATTATTAGAATTAAACCTAAATCCTCCTGAAAAATCGTATCCACTAATACCACTAACAATTTGGTCATAAAAATTTCAGTGTGATTTGCAAACATATTCTTATTAGAATTTCTACCTCCACTGCTTGACACTAAATTCTAAAGAACCTTACCTTTTTATCAAAGAAAGGCTAATATATATCTAAAGGGATCCATACACCAAAAAGCAAAAAAAAATCTGAAGGGATAAAAGTTCATTATTGCTAATGCTGTAAGCTTTCATAAAAATTTAGCATGCCACCATAAAAACGTTTCTTTTTTTCCGGCAATTTATTGATTCAATTTGGCGAATGAAGATTTGTTGAGAACTTGTAATTAATAAAAATTAAAATATATACACGCTTGATTTGGAACTGCATGAGAGTAATGTTTACAATTTGTTTTGGATATCAACCGACGTTTGATTAAGTGTATTCTAGGTCTATTTGCTACTTGATTTTTGGGGAAAATAGAATTCAAATTCTATATGCTCCTTTTTAAGACCTTCAAAGTAAAAATTAGTCAACTCTCCGTTATTTGTTGCTTTATCTTACCTTAAGTAGACAAGTGGTTTATTTTGTTTCTATATGCTGTCAATGCATAGTACCAAATAGTATTAACAAGATTGGTTAGTAATATATACAATTCGTTACGGTACAATGGATCCAAGCTAAGAGTGATATACAATAAAATTGATGGACAGTATCTAAGTAAGGTCTTTGTTGAGAAGGTTGATGAGTTTATTAAATTTGCTTGTTCACAAAAAGAGTTCCAGAGGTGTTACAAGTTGAAGTGTCCTTGCATAAAGTGTCGTGAAGTGCCCTACCTTGGTGTAGACACTACAAAGTTGCATCTGTACTAGCAGGGGTTTCGTGCAAACTATTACAGGGAGATACATCATGGATAATCATTTCTTGAAAAGGGAGGAGCAGTGACTTCCTCATCTAATGAAGAAGTAATATCAAACCCTATGAGAGATATGGTGTTGGATGCCTACGCACCTATGACATCCATGTTATTGCGAGAGACAACACACCATGAGGAGCAAGAACCAATCCCAGAGACGAAAATGTTCTTTGAACTCCTTAAGGCAGCTGAGAGGCCACTATATAAGGGATGTGAAATTTCACCGTCGAATGCTGTTTCACAACTTATCAATCTAAAATGTGAATTTAACCTGTCCCATCCAGCGGTTGATGGTATTGCATCCTTTATGAAGGAGATAACAACAATGACATGACGGGCAATGACGTGCCTCAATCAACTAAGAAATGTATACAAGCTCAATAAGGTTTCAATTTAAAGCCCATTAACAATCAATAGCATGACTCAAATTTATTTGAACGCTTAAGACGTTTATATTTTGGATACTTGGATACTTTCTAATTCAAATAGCAAACAAAAATTAAACTGAAATCTATCTAAATCAAAATATCATTGACTCGGAATATAATATGATTGGAGCGTAACACGATTTATACCGGAATCAAACGACCTAGTAGTAGTCACGCGTAGGGTAGGCAGGAGCAAAATTGCAACTCAGGTAGTGATTGTTACAAGCAATATGTACGAAAAGAAAAATTATGCATCAAATGATGAGTTAGGGCCTAGCGTTGGATCAAAGTAACTGCATAAAGCTCATCTTTTTGGAGGAAGAATTTAGATTTGATTCAAAACACCAATACATGCACCTAAGCCCATGCAGTATTGGGCACGTCAGTTCGGCGGTGAAGTTGTATAACCGTCCCTAATCCAAAGCTATGACTGCGATGATTACTTGTTTCATACACCGCGGCTAGACCTAGTAAATAGATCGTTTGATTCGAGTGCAGATCGGATCAAATTTGGCTCAAGTTATGTTCGGGTTAAATGACATTTCGGGTCATTTCAGTTTGGGTCAGGTATGATTCGGTTCAGGTCGATTTCGGGTCAATCAATTTTTGGTCAAATACATTCGTTATGCCAAACAAGCAACTTTGTAGAAAATTTCGGGTCGGGTATGGTTCAGTTCGGATCAATTCGGGTTTCAGGTCCACTTTTCGGGTAAGCATATTTCGGGTATCAGGTCGGGTATGGGTCCAAGTTATTCGATTCGAGTTTCGGGTTTCTGGTCAGTTTTGCCAGGTCTAACCGCGGCCTCAAGTTTGTAATTTTAATTTTTAGGCCTGAAATAAGTAATTAATTACTCTAGAAAAAGTTTTTCTTTAACTACTATAAAAAAGTCCGTATATCTATACACACACATTAAAATAAAACCGCTCAATGCAAGCGTATGCCACATGTCAAATTTTAAAAGGATTGGACTTTTCTTAGCCTAATTTCAAAACCTAACTTCAAATCACATAAATTATTATTTTAAATTAATATAATAAGTAATAAATTATGTTCACTATAATAAATATGAAAGGTTAGAGATATTAGATATATTATGATATATTTATGAATCTTGTTTACTATAAATACACAATTATTAAGAAATAAGAAAAAATTTCTGATATCTATTATTATTATTATTATTATTGTTGTTGTTGTTGTTGTTGTTGTTGTTGTTGTTATTATTATTATTATTATTAGAATTGTGAAATTTTACCACAAAAAATTATTATCTTGATAATAAATAATTCATGCATCACGTAAAACTATTTTATTTAACAACTTTTTAAAAAGTGTGGAAAATCCACAACTGGTTTAAGGCGTTATATATTGAATTTTTTTTTTTTTGACATTCATAAATGATTTTGGGAGAAGGGTTTTCCACTTAACTTTACCCCAAAAAAAAAAAAAACACTATTGTATATATATATATATATATATATATATTTTATAGAGACTCAAATAATTGTTTTCACAAATTGCATGAATTACGAATATGATTCACTGTACGTTTTACATCTAGTTATTACAATAGGAAGGACTCAATTTTGCCATGCATCGTATGAGTATAGAATAACAAAACAAAACCTTCTAATCTTTTGATACATGTCACTTTTACATATTTCAACTTTTTTTACAAAAAATAGATCATTATTATTAGAAAATATTAGAGGATAATTCAATATATTCTAATAATGCATTATCCCAATCACGCATTAGATTTTTATCCAAAAAATCATGCATGATGTCATAAAGATCTTAGCATGATATTGTCTAAGTACAAAAAATCTATTTTAATGCATATTCAACTAAGTTAATCATAATCTATTTTAATACATAAAAACTCTCAAATTTTTTAAATATTTGCACCACCTAATAACTGTACTTTAAGTTAAAAGTTATTCATTGAAAAAGAAAACTTAATATTTTGCGTACATTATATGAAATTAGATGATTTGTTATTTTGTGTATACGTTCACTACAAATAAAAATTCAAAAATTATCTCGTACAGCGTACGGAGAACATACTAGTTTATATTAACAACATTGAACAGAGCAATACAGAGTAACATCCATCTAAATTTAAATGGTATTAGATCGACAAAAATATTCTACGTTGGGATATTTGATAGATAGCTTTTTGGATAGCTTTTGGGTGAAAATAATTGTTTGAACATAATTTGGCAAGTCACGTAGCTATTCCAAGTGTTTGGTTAACAACTTTTTTTCAATAGCAGCTTGGTCCCAAAAAACTATTTTTCAAAAAGCTAAACCAGGTAGCTTTTTGGAATAGTTATTTGAATTTTATTTGGTAAATGGTAAAAATGACCCCAAGTTAATTAAAGTCATGTCAATTTCAATCACTTTTATTTTTAAATCAAAAAAAAGCCATTGATAGTACGGGGCGGGTGGAGTTATACCCGCATCCATACCAATTTTTAAAAGTCATCTTCATACCCATACTCATATCAATCGGATTTTCAAAATCTATCCCCATACCTATACCCATCGGGTATTTTGGATATTTTGGATTTTATTTGGGTATATACATATATTGCAATATAATACCTATTAAGTACGATAATTTCTTTTACCTAAAGAAATTCATAAAACTAAATTCAATTACGTAAAATGTTCTAAATAAATACAATACCCATTGGATTTAATAGTTCAAACTTAGCTCATAAATTAAAAACTGCATTCTAAAAATGATCGAATGAGAGAGTGAGCGACACAACAAATGAGCTAGAATTTTAGGTTTGTGAATCATTAGTCACGTGACTTTATATATTGGCATAGTAAATAAATGATACAAATGAATGCATTGCATAGTTGGGGATGGGTTGGAGAATGAAGTTTTTTTAAAATGAATTACCAATGTTCAAAACTCAAAACTGTACTCAATAATTTATTTACCCCCAAAAAAATTCGAGTACGGGGTGGGTATGGGTATGGGGCGGGTGATGCCTATACCCATACCTATACCCGTACCCATACCCATACCTTTTTTCATTATACCTGCCCCATACCCATTTTTTTCTAATTTTTCGTACCAATATCCATTATAAATGGTGCGAGTTCAGAGCGGATTTTTCAGATTCGGGTGCAACTTCCACTCCTATTGGTAAACAAACGTGGTCCTCATTTCTAATTGTAATTAGTGTGGATTGCCAAACGAAACATTAGTTTTAATGAAAATGTTCAGGATTGTATGTATTTTAGATATTTACAGCTTTTTCTTTTTTTTTTTGGAGCGGACAGTCCGAACTTTGCATGGACATATATCTTAGGGACATTTCAAATAAAGTTTTTTGTACTAAGTTTAATCATTATTCTTTGGATTCTTCCTCACCTCAAATAGATTGTGTATTTTTTGTTTTTAATAATTAATAAAGTATAACAAATAATTTAAGTTAATGAATATTTTAAATGCCCCATAAATTTTAGTTCATTTTAAAGACAAAAATAAATAACTTATTTATCAAGGTTAAGGGTACGAAAAGTAGTCTTATCTGACACACAATTTAATTTTTATTGAGAAGAAAGTTAAATAAAAAAATAAAAACAATATCTGAGTAAATAACACTATAAAGGCATGGTTATAATATCTACATATTGCATAACTTTGATTCTGTATTGAAAAGAAAAATTAGATAACCGATGATTTAAGAATCATGTTTGATTGTGCAGTAAATTTGATAGATGGGCATAAATGAAATTATACTATTTTTGTTTAGATTTAGCAAATTTTACCCAACACTTTTTTTATAAATAATTGATTCAAATAACTAATATAAACAATGGATAACTAACATCCTGTATAAACAGTCAACAACTGTTTGCTAAATATTGCCATTATCTTTGGTACTTGAATAGAAACAATTTCACATTTGTTACTTCCGTGGTACAGTTGTACCTGATATGCATACATGATCTATGAACCATGGCACTACTATTTTAAATGCCCCTTACGGCCTGTTCTTTCCATTGCTAAATTGGAATTGATAAAAGGGTAAAATTGATTGAGGTATGTTGAAGTGGGTTGAAATTAATATTTTTCGTTGAGATGGATTGAAGTAGGTTGAACTAGGTTGACGTGGATTGAAGTTGGGATATTTTTATATGATAGGTTGAAATTGTTGAAATAGTGAAAATAAAATTTTAATGGAGGTGGGTTACTGTTAGCTGAAGTGGATTAAAGTTGATAAATTGGAAAAAACCAAAGGTCCTATTCTTTTCATTGGTAAATTCAAATTTACCAATTTCAATCAATTTCAATCCACATCAATCCACTTCAACTCACTTCAACTCACTTTACCAACTTTAATAAAAAAATACTCACTTCAACTAACTTCAATATACTTCAACCAATTTCAATCAAGTTCCCACTATTTTAACCAACTTCTATCCATCATATAAAAAAAATTCAACCCACTTCAACTACTTTAACTCACTTGAACAAAAAAATACCTACTTCAACCTATCTCAATGCACTTCTACCAATCTTAACTAATTTTATCCAATTTATCAATCCATATTTTCTGATGAAAAAAACAGACCCTAATACTGCAATCGAAACTATCACCACCAAATAAACCAAAGGTTTTTTTATCACCTGCCCACCTCTCTTCTTGTTGAATCTCTATAGCAACAACTCAGGAGATTATCCAACGAACCTCGATTAGGCACCCGAATTTCTTCGTATGCCAAGTCTATAAAATTACTTAAATGCATCAAAGAATTATTATAATTCTTGAATGATTCAACTATGCTTCAACCCAAATTGAGACTCAATTCCTTATTTTCAATGGCAGCATCTCTGACAAATTTTGCAACAAGGTGCCGCAGAGATCATTGTTGATGTCATCTCTCCCTCTCCTTGCCTCCGCTACTTCTATTCTCTCTCCTCTATGACATCCTTCCTCCTGAAGTACAACTCCTCCTCAATCGTCCCAAGCAGTGAATCATCTCTATCATATTCTGGGAAATTCTCCAGCCGTTCAAAGTCGTCATCTCCCCCCTCCCCGGCTGCCTCCCTTCCCTTCCACCTCTGCTATGAGGATATGTTCATAGTTCTCCATAGAATCAAAGCATTATTTGAAGATTGCTCGAACGGAAGATAAATTTGGCCATTGATGCGAAGACAATCGATCTTAAGAACATTTCGTAAATTGCCCCTAGAATTGCTCACTCTGCTTGAGATACTCCCTCAAAAAGAGTAGAGTCTTCCCGAAGACGTAATGAATTAAGGAGTTCGGTAATTCAGTAAACCGTACCGTAAGGAAAAAATTAAACAGTTCCTTGGTGAGATCAAGAAAACTTTGAGGATTCATGCGTTTGAACTTACTTGACTCAATTAGGAGAGAGATTGTTCTGGATCATTCTGAGCTCACCGTGATATTGGATAAACTTGGCTTGAGCGATAAGCAAGTTACAGGGAGGAGATCGAACACTTGGAAAGTTCTTAGATCACAGTACTATTCTACTCTGAAAAATACTCAAAACTACCACTCTAGTTTTTTTTTTTTTTTAACTCACCTTTACCATCCTGAACTTCTCCTTCGTCAAATCATTTTACATGCTATAGTAGGTACTCTGGTATTTTAAAATTTTGGAAGCAATAAATGGGAAAAAAATAAAAGAAATATCAAATATCCAGGTCTTCTAGGACAAACATGAGTTTCTCCAATTTACCCTTCTTTTGCACTCTTCATTCAGTTCTTACTCATTGAAACCGTAACTTTTTTCCAACTCTTTTGGTTTAACTAAATTACTGGAGGCGTAGACACATAATTGAAAAAGAGTATAAAAAGGACACTTAATTCCATTGATTATCCAACTAAATTACGAAGTCGTGAAGAGCAGAATGTCCTATACATTTCACATATTTATAGTCACGGAGATGGTTGAGATTGTTCCTTCTCCACTGTCGTTTTGCCTTCGACTCTTTTGTACATTTACTACACCCACCACTTCATTTTGCTGAGCTAATTCAGCCCCTTTGTATTCTTTAATTGGTGTTCCTGCATTTTGGATGCGGTAATGATGACAAACATGTAATCAACTTCTTTTTGTGTTTTGGGTTAGTTTGATCATGATAATGATGAAATGAGTTGTTTGACTTTCACATGTCCAATGCATTCAAATGTAATGAAAAAAACCTCAGTTTTAACCATTTATATTCATTGATTGGTGTTATTATGCTAGTCTTCTTCTTGCTTAAGTTCTTCATACTGTAAAATCATTCAGACCATTCACAAAGGATTACAATATACTTTCCCATCTTGTGACTATTATAAAGCAATGCAACTGTTCTTCACGGAAGTGCAAAATTATAATGTCAGAAAATTGAAAATAGTAAAAACTGACTTTGAAATAGGCGACTCACAACCATCAGCAAACTATAAGCCCTTGATTCAGAACGTTTAAACTTGCATTTGTTTTAATTAAGGTTTACATCAGCATGATTATCATCTATGTTTCTGGCTTAAAAAATCAGATTACCAATGCCAGAGCAAACAAAACTCTCTGATGTCTTTGAGACTGATCCAAAGCTGAGTATTATACAGTCATATTCACATAATGAAAGAAGACAGCGTATTCAACCTACATAACAACCAAAAATTGAAAATAGCTGAAATCACATTGAGCTTAAGCACATATCAGCTTTGCCAAGGGAGAGGGGTAACAAAGGTCTATCCATTCAACCATAGTTTGTGCCACTTATTCAGCACCATATTCACCCCCTTCCCAAAAAAAAAAAAACTGGACCATATTAATCCTCTAAAAAGCTGCCTATTTATGATGCGCATCATCACATTGAACAAAAGACATTACAAAATCCAACCAAAAAATAAAAAAGAAAATCCAAGGTGGCAAAAGTAATACTATCTTGAGCTGGAAAAACTCCCCACCCATAGTTCTTGATGTAGAAGCTCTCCAAACTGGAAGTTTTTCTCTATCTGAAATAGCATGAGAGGTACTGACAATAGAAGCATGAGAAGATGTAGCACCAAAATAAGAAGATGCAGCAACACAAGGGTGCGAAATAGCAGCACTAGAAGCAAGAGAACCAACAGAAGTAGTATCAGGAGCAATAGTTGTTTGAGAAGCATTAGCAAAGTCAAAACCAAAGATCTGAAATTCAGGGGCAGCATCAGCAAGAGCAGTGGCAGAAAAGATAAAACCTGAAGTAATGTCAGTAACAACAGAATAGGAATTAGAAGAAAAAATAGAAGCAACAAATAGAGTGGCAACAACAAGTACCTTAAGACACAATGTGGGCAGCAGTAGCTTCATAACCAGTTTCAGCACCAGCAACACTTTCAAAAGCAAAGGAGACGTCGTCTGTGATAGGATCATTGAGATCAGAGTTGAGTTTAAGACAGTAGTCTGCTGCAAAGTCAAACATTAGGAAAAGTAGTAATTACGAAAATTTAGAAAATTATGAATAATGAAACTTAGGTGCGAATAATAAAAATTTAGAAAATACACCGTTTGTGTGGCCGTCCTCTTATTAGGACCTTAAGCACCACAATTTGAGCACCTAACTCTTCCACCTGATCTTGACATAGTTCCGAATGGGCGACGAGATCTTCTTTCCCCTTTCTCTAACCTTCTTTTGTATTGGAG
This sequence comes from Carnegiea gigantea, assembly GCA_029747015.1. Lineage (NCBI taxonomy): Eukaryota > Viridiplantae > Streptophyta > Magnoliopsida > Caryophyllales > Cactaceae > Carnegiea > Carnegiea gigantea. Next base: position 243,582 of record JAKOGI010000945.1, read on the forward strand.
AATCCCTCTTTTCTTCTCTTTAAATTTGGGAGCAAGAATTGCATTACCTTCAACATGAACCCATAAGTTGGATCCATTTAAAGGTTTCAATTTGCATGCATAAGTCATCCTTAGCATTTCAGAGCTATAACACTCATGAAGAAATTGACTTGGATTAATTTGCTCGTCCCTCGTCATTGCTAATGCATGAGCACATGGGATACCACTCAATTCCCATCCCCTACAAGTGCAAGTCTTGTTATACATGTTAACGACAAAAGCCGTCTGTTCAATGCTTAATCTTCTACATACCATTGCCCTCTCTACTTGCTTGCCACCATCTGGATTGATCCTTTGCCTTCTCCAACTTTCTAAGAATTGCAAGACATATATCCTGCTGTAAATTTTGAGCCATGATTCTTTCTAGAAGCCACTCTCGTCATAACAGACACAAAAATATCTTCAAGCATTGTAATAATAGGCTTAAATCTTGCCTCAATAATGAATCCATTGAATATTTCAGCCATATTATTGTCGACAGAGTCACATTTGGCAGTTGGCTTGAAAAAGAACCTACAAAAATGCTTAGGCTCGTTATTTTCTAAGAATTTTCATGCAGCAAGATCTAACTCCTTTATCTCCTTGACATTCTTAGTGTAATCAACCTCATTTGATGACTTTGCAAGTCTCCAAGACATATCTCTATATTGCACTCCCTTCCATTTCTTCCTAGGGTTAGCATACATATGTCTTGCACATAATCTATGTTCCGCTTCAGGCAAGTAGTAAGAAATGGCATTAACAAGGCCCTAAACAGAGATAAAAATCAAAATAAGATTTTGGCATCAATGTGTACATATCAAAAATATAATAAACTATGTAAAGGTAGTTATATAATCTTGCCTTTTGTTGATCTAAAATCCTGGTCCAACCTATTCCATTTGCCTTGTCTAAGTCCTCATGTAAGAATCGAAGGAACCACATCCATGTATCTCTACATTCATTTTGTGCCATCCCCCAAGCAACAGGGTACATTTGATTGTTGACATCTCAACTAACTGCAACTAAAACTTGCCCATTCCATGGTCCCTTGAAGAAGCGTGCATCAAGGCACAATACTCTTCTACACCCCCTAAGAATCCTCTCTTCAAACTATCGACACATATGTATAGACTCTTAAAAATAGATTCTCCGTTTGCATTGGTGTCAAAATCAATCTTCACGATTGAATTTGGATTCTTGGTGAGACGATCATTTGCATAATCCCTAAGCATGCCAAATTGGGCCCTGTAATCTAGGCGTGATCAAAACCGATCAACCGAAAATTCAGTTAACCGAAAATTGATTAATCGAAAAGTCAGTTCGCAAAAATTGTGAACTGAAAACCGAGCCGAAACTTTCGGTTAACTGAAAATTTGTTGACCAAATTTCTCAGTACGGCAAAAACGTAAACCTTAACTGAACCGAAAAACTAGGTTAACTGGATTTTCGGTTCGGTTACCGGTAATTTAAATTGTTAATTTTCAATTTTCACTCCTTTTTTAATTAATTTAGCTATTTAAGATACCAAATATTAATTTACACATTATTGTATGTTTAGTCTTATCTTTAATAATTATAAAATCTATGCTTGACCAATATAAAATTTAGTTTTTTTTTTTTTAAATAAAAGTGTAAGTTTTGGTTTCGGTTGTGCGGTTAATTGAATCTCAAATAGCCGAACCGATATCGAAACCGAAACCACAAAATTTTTTTGGTTCGGTTAACCAAACCGAACTTTTTAGAAAAATCAAACCGGTCAACCGGTTTTCGGTTCGGTTTTTCGATTTTTCAATTCGATTTTTCGGTTTCGGTTTTTTTTTGCTCACCCCTGCTGTAATCCCTTAATAATAATGACAAAGACTTCTCTCGTGTTCTTCCACGCATAGACGTGGAAGGTTTGTATAGATGGTCCTTCTCAATCAAGCCTCTTAGCTCCCTCAACCTCATATCTGGTTGCAACCTACAGGTATCCAAGCATTCACATGCCAAGCATTTATTCGAGAATCTGCACATCCATCTCTCAAAGCTACAAGGAACACAAGTGTGAGGTTTAGACATCTTTTTAATTTGAAATGATTTCTCCCCTTGTGGCCTTGATGCCCACAACTTCCACTTATATCCCTCTGCAATGCAAATTATTTGAAGCCTACCTTTGTCACTTGTGATTGTCTTTATAGCATAACCAACATATATTCTATAATCTTCAATGGCATCAGTAAGTTGCTTCTTATCCCTAAACAACATGCTCACTTCTAGATGAACTCCTTTTGATGTGCTATATTGGTATCGATGGTACTTCTTCTTTTTTTTTTTTTTTTCCTTGGTTTCCTTCCTCTTTCCCATCGTCATCATCCTCGCTTTTCAAAGGGCTATCTGCATCAGCTGAATCTTGGTAACACGTCTTTAAATCATCAAGCAATTCATTGGCTCCATTCTAACTCTCATAATTTTTAGCTCGGAGTACCTCCAACTCATCAAGCAATACGTTATATATTTGCTTCCTTTTTTGCCTAACCTTAACAAATTCGTCATCCTCATTGTTAGACCCATATTGTTCATAATCATCATCAAATATGTCATCACTGTCCTCAATATTTAACCCCATTTCATTGCTCACAGCCACCAAATTTTCATCCCCACCATTATCTTTCTTTCTAATTTACAAAACAAAAAGTAAGTTATCAATATTCAACTATACAAAAATGCAAGGGATAAGGTTTCTGACAGCAAATATGTTAGGTTCGGTAAATTGTACACATTGCAAGGTGGCTTTCTATAACTACTGAAACTAGTAAGCAATTGACAAACTTAAAAAGTATAATAAAACTGAGGTGATGATTCATATTTGACAATATAATGTATTAAAAAACAGGGGATAAGCAAAAGACTACATATCCAACTTCCATTCCTCATTCTCATATTCAAATTTTTGCTGTAAATTTAATCTTTGTGAATTGTTCACGATCAAATACAACTTCTTACCCTTTAATCTTTGTGAATTGTTCACGATCAAATACAACCTCTTACCCTTTACGATGAATAATCATATAATTTTTTTAAAGTTTTTGTATCATAACATATCACACTTGATGAACAAGATTTTGCACACCTAATTTCTCTATCCTTCTGTTTGATAAATCAATCTACAAGAAACGAATTGAAGTAGTTCTCCCTTTGCTAATGTTGCAGTCACCTCTAGAGTTCTATTTGAAAGAAAGCATATCAGAACTGGGAGCAAAGAGAGAGTAGTTGTAGGGTCTTTTTTTCTTTCCTTCTGTGATACGATCAGTTCAAGGAATAAAGGAGGGAAATGAATAGGTGTTTTTTATTTTAATTTATATTCCCCCTTTCCATTTTTAACCGGCTAAAAAAAATTAAAAATGATTAACCTCTTTCTCCTGGTTGCTTGGGCCTTCAGTGGCACGCTTGACCCATATCAATTTTTGAAGTGGTATGTTTGAAGTCGAGGAGAAATTGAAATCAAAGGTAATTGCTCTGATGGGGCTAGTTAGGTATGCGAGTATGTTCTTTTTGGACTTTAAGCCCGAATTCCGACAAGAGGATCTACTGGACAACATCAGATATTAAAATTTTGATCAATTTTCGGTGGTTATGTGTCACAGTGAGGCCATTACTTTCTCGCCAAAAGGTCAATCTGATGGGATGTGCATTGCCACCACTTATAAGCCTATGACCCCCATGTTACTCATCTGATGTGAGATTCGTATCCGTGAGATTCTCCCCTACTAATCCTGTGACGCCCTCCTCACAGGTGGGGCACCCTGCCTGCCTTATTCTGTTGGAGTGCTTGGCAAGACATTAGAGTCAAATCTCGGTTGACTCTGATACCACTTGTCACGGGGCCATTACTATCAGAAGGGTTTGTAGTCATTGTGGAAATTTCATTTTCATTACTGTTATTTTCTTTACAGTTAATATCTTCCCTAGAGGCAAAAGAAAAAAATTAGTAAAATCCCATAATTTGAGATCAATTCATTCAAGCATTTCTGTTAAGAGACCCGAAGTAGCAAGCCCTTTGATAAGGAGTTGGTTAATGGTGCTCGAAAATGTACTTGCTTTGAGTGCCACGGTTTAAAGCCAGGGGTTTGATCTGGATTTTCTCTGACTCATATATCCTACCCTGCCCTTTATTTTTCCTATTCATGTATCATAGATCAGCAGACAGATTTTCATTATCTAATGGGGTGTACAACGCTACCGTTTATAAGCCCATGATCCTCCCATCTCTTATCCGATGTGGCATTCTTATACGTGAGATATGGTAGCTAGTCAAATGTACTAACGATCATCTATCAAACAGCTAATTAAATTAGGACACAGCACGTGTCCTAAAACAGGACATCCCCTAGCCTACGAGTATTTGATACCAAACTAATATGTTTTTCTCCATGCAATGCACGAGATAGTTTTTGAGTTTTTTTTTTTTTTTAACTTCAATAAATACCCTTATAATGTGTTAGTTGTTCATACAATTTATTTACTAAGGTAATATAATGCATATCTTTTTTTGGTTAAAAGTTATACTGCATGATTTTTTGTATCATGTATTATTAAAATATAATAAGTTATCTTCTAATATCTTCTATTAATGAGGATGAGTTTTTTTTAAAAAAAAGTGCAAATTGTGTATACAATAGCCTGAATCTAATCCATTTTAATTACCTTCGTTAATTGTAATTTAACAAAGTTAAGTGCCGGATTTTCATTTGATGCTTGAAATATTTATGCAATTGCAGGCTGAGATGACAAAATGACATGAAATAAGATTTTCAATGCTTCCTACAGAGTCGTTCAATACGTATAAACAAATGTAAGTTAGCATATTTACAAAATGATAGAAATGTGTAGTTATAAAGTCATTTAATGCTTTATATAATTTTCTTACGTATGCTATGTTAATAAAATAGCAATGTGAATAAACGAAACAAAAATGAATGCCAAAATACATATTAATTAATAAGGGAAAAATTTATAATTTCTCTAAATAATTTATGAAATTCCTGAAAAAACAAAATGAGAGTAGAATTGATTATGAATTGTATTGAATGGTTGTGTTTTGGAATAAAATTTAAAGAATACGCCCAAATGGCAGGCTAAAACTTTGAGGTCAGTGAGGAAGAGTGAGGGCATCCCCAGCCAGAGTTCCATTTTTTGGAACTCAGGCCTCCCGTATTAGCATGAGTTTTACTTGTATTCCATTCAATTTTTCAGCCACGGGAACTCATTTCAGGACAATTAATTGTCATGGAGCCCATAATTTAAACTTAATTTATTAATTTTTATTCTTTATGTTGTGTTTGTGTTTTAACTTCTGTAACACGTGTGAATTTTTTTTATTTTTCAAGAGTAAGGAATATTTATTTTATTGACATAAAAATGTATAAATTGATTTTAATTTTTCCTATTATTATTTTTTTGTGTTTGTTCTCCAACAAGTGAAAAAAATAGGATCGAAAGTACAATTCAATTAAAACCTAATACAAAGAAGGATCGCAATTGAAAGCAAATAACAATATGAAGATTGAACAAGTTCAAAAAAACACATCATGAATGTTTGACTATTTTTATTAAAAAAATTACATCGCCAAATATCGAGAAATAACAGAAAAGAACTACGTTTGCGGTGTTCTTCGCGCAGTGTGTCGCCTCCATATTTTTTCGACCATGTCAGATTGAATATGTGCATGTGAGTCTAGGTTTTGAACTTGTTGTACTCTACGAAGGTAGGCTGCATAGCGTGAATGATGGTTCTGTTCGACATTAGGCTGCGGGGTGTTATCCTCCACATCATCATATTCAAAACTAAGGTCATACGGATCAAGCTCGTCCTCGACGATTATGTTGTGGAGTATAATGCATGCCTTTATTATCATATCCAATTTAACCTTGCCCATGTTTTGTGTAAGGCCACGGATGATGGCGAAGCGAGCTTATAGAACCCCAAATGCTCTCTCCACATCCTTCCTAACAGATTCTTGACGTTCAGCAAATAATTTTACCTTTAGCTTCTTGAGGAAGGGGAATGGTCTTCACGAAGGTGGCCTACCTCGGATAATTACCGTCGGACAGAAAGCACACAATGTTGTACTTGCGACTGTTGACAATATATTCACATTTTGGAGCCCCACCCTCGTAGACCCCTTGAAGAATATTGGATTGATGGAGGACGTTTAAATCATTGAGGGTTCCCGGGCACCCAAAGAATGCATGCCATATCCAAAGGTCATAGGAAGCAACAGCTTCAAGAATCAAAGTGGGAACTTTGTATACCCCTTTCGCAAATTCTCCTTTCCAACGTGGGGCAATTCTTTTATTCCCAGTGTATACGGTCAATGCTCCCTAGCATACCCGAAAAGCCTCGGGCTTCTGCCACTTGTAATAACGATCAGCATCAGCTTGTGTTGGTTTTCTTAGGTACTCTTTCCCAAACACTTGAATGACCCCAATGGCAAAATTTTTCATGCACTCCATAGCTGTGCTTTTACCAATCTTTAAGTATTCATTGACACAAATAGCTGATATACCATAAGTCAACATGTGCATGGCTGCAGTACACTTGGTGAGTGGCGACAGCCCACGCCTACCGAGACCATCGTACCTCAATTAGAAGTACTCAAAACAACTCTCTAAGGTGCTAACTATGCGAAGGAACAAGTGTTTTCGCATATGAAATCTACGCCGGAAATGCGTCTCATTATCGATGGAGTCATCAGCGAAGTAGTCTTTATAGAGGCGATCGTGTGCTTCTTGTCGATCTTTCTTTACAAATCTTTTTTTTTTCTTGGGTCTTCGTGATGATGATGAAGCCCTACTTTGTTGTCTAACGTGTCGTATCTTTTGGGCCAACTCCATCAACTTCGGGCCATTTTCATTGTTGATTATATTTTTCAATATTGGTGAATCATCGCTAGATTCTTCTAGGATGAAACTCAAACCATCCGTTGAAGCTGATGTTGTAGAGGAGGATGATGTATCACTCACTGTTGAATACCTGTGCATATAAACTTAACGTTACAAATGTAAGTCAAATAAAAATTATATATTAGGAAATTAACCTTGTGACATTTGCAAAAAATAAATTAAAAACAACTAATTGCGAATTTATACATAATGCATCAGCTTAGAAACAACTTAGTAATAAAGATATCATTAAACAAATGAAATGGTTGTTAGTACAACTAATGTTTCATGAAAACACAATAACACCAAAAACTACAACAGATTAATCAATCTAGAGAAAGGTCAATATCAGAGGAGGATAAGTTTTGTCGGTAGTAACTCCTAATTTCTTCTCGAATTGGGCCATATCGAGTTTGATCTTCAGGACACATCTCTGCTATGTTCATTTTCAAAATTTTATCGTCATACTTCATCTCCTTAAGACGCTGCTTCCTTTCTTCTAAGGATTGCTGTCGATCTCTTAACTCAACAGTTTTTGCAGCTACATCTACCTTCTTCTCTTGGGTTAGGACATATCGCTCGAACATGGTGCTATTCTTCACATTTGTTGCCTGTAACGTCGACATCTCTGTGGTCACGATATCCAACACCGGGTCTGCAACTAATTCCTTCGCCTTTCTCTTGGCAGCTTTTGTTCCGATGGGGCGGAGAAGCCCACCAACTACTGCAGTTGGCGCACCCTCACTGGCAGGAGTTGCAGGGGTGGTAGGGGTGCCGGGGGTGTCACTCTCGAAGTATGCCCCACCTCATTTACTCTGAGCTGTTTGAAAGACGCTTTTGCATATTGATCGCAGAAGGTCTCCCATTTTGGTTGGTGCTTCAGTAAGACCCACCAATGCATGAGGTCAAAAGATTTTTCCACCATACTAACATAAAGATCTTAGGCATTTTGCATAATGTCACCTGGTTTGCACCACTTGGATTCGTCCGGTATGCCTGACCCACACAAGCGCACCATTCAGAAACTATTGGAGCTGCCCGATTCCATCGGGCATTGCACACCTTCCCTATTCTCTTTGAAGCACCGTCGAGAGCATGCTGGTTGAAGATGTTGGCCACCTTAGTCTAAAAACCAGCTAACTTTTGATCAACCCTGGTGATTGGATTGGTGCTTATATTAATCCATGACTTCACTAAGCGGAGATCCTCCTCTAATGTCCATTTAGGGGATTGCACACCACCTTCCTTGTTGTTGGGATTATTGCTTAGCGAAGGACGAGGTACTGGTGAGGTCGTACGAGGAGGTTCAGGTGCTGTTGAGGTCGTACGAGGAGGTTAAGATGGGTAACATGGAAGGGGCATTGATCCGTAGCTAAAATTTTGTGGAGGGATGTTCTGTGGTGGACGGTAATGTTGCCAATTTGTAGGGTATTGTGGCGGATATTGTTATGAATAAGGTGGGGGGTTATGTGGTAGTGGATAATGTTGCCAATTCAGGGGGTGTGGAGGAAGGTTTGAACTATTTCCAAGTTCACCTTGTGACTTGTCCTCGGTAAGTAAGTGCATGAATAAATGTGTGTCGTTCGCGTCCATTTCAAGGTTCACCTACATTGTAGTTTAAGTTTTGATTTCAATCTAAACTACTCAATTCAATTTCATGTAATTCAAAAAAAACCAAATATTAAAAAATATTAACAAGCTAAAGAATACTAAATAAACATTTATATTAGTTAAAACTACACATTCAAACATTTCAATTACTTTAAACTAAATGACACCACTTGTATAATAAATCAAGCATACAAACTTAATGATTAATTCAATATGAACGTGCCAAAGTTGTTAAATAAAAATATTAATTAAAACATACTAACTTAACATAACAAACTTAACAAATCAAATCAATAAAAAATATCAAATTTCCACTTTTTAACATTTACATTTCGGAAATTTAATAAATAAAATTAATCAAAAACATATGATTAACATATCAAATTAATAAATAAGTAAAACACACTAACTTAACAAACCAAACTTAACAAATCAAATCAATAAAACATATCAAACTTTCACTTTGTAACATTTACATTTCGAAAATTTAATAAATCAAATTAATCAAAAACGTACGATTAATAGAACGGAATTAATAAAAGCATCAAATTTATAAATCAAGTTAATAATAAGCATACTCACTAATGAAAATTTTGGATATTTAAACATAAGATTAACAATGAAGAAATTGTTTACACATATTACCCAAAACATCTACGTAAGGCCATAAATATATTCTAGCAATTAAAAAATTACACATATTATGTAAGCTTCTTCAAACTAAACGTGTAATCTAATATGTCATCATATTATTTAAAAGATTCTAACTTAATGTTTAATTCAAGATTATTATAGAACAACTAACTTTAAGCACATGAGCATGTTATTTAAAATCAACAGGATCATATTATTTAAAATCAACATGATTACAGAACAACTAATTTTAATTCAACGTGATCATATTATTGAAAATCATACTCACAAATTACCCATATTACATAAACTAATTTTAATTCTAACTAAACATATTACTTTTAATCATGTACCAACAAAACCATATTACCATAATTTTAAAGTTTACTTCTACATTTCACAAATTTATGCAAACATAATTGCCATATTTTTAGTTTGAGCAGCTAATTTACCAATTACGCATGTGATATTAACATCTAATTATTTCACTAATTAATTTAACAAATTCAAAAATATATAACAAATTAACAATAAAGATAAACTAAACATGTAATCTAATATGTCATCATATTATTTAAAATATTCTAACTTAACGTTTAATTCAAGATGATTATAGAACAACTAATTTTAAGCACGTGAGCATGTTATTTAAAATCAACATGATCATGTTATTTAAAATCAACGTCATTGTAGAACAACTAATTTTAATTCAACATGATCATATTACTGAAAATCATACTCACAAATTACCCATATTACATAAACTAATTTTAATTCTAACTAAACATATTACTTTTAATCATGTACCAACAAAACCATACTACCATAATTTTAAAGTCTACTTCTACATTTCACAAATTTATGCAAACATAATTACCATATTTTTAGTTTGAGCAACTAATTTACCAATTACGCACGTGATATTAACATCTAATTATTTCACCAATTAATTTAAAAAATTCAAACATATATTTGAAGATATATAACAAATTAACAATAAAGATAAACTAAACATGTAGTCTAATATAACATCATATTTTTTAAAAGATTCTAACTTATCATTTAATTCAAGATGACTATAGAACAACTAATTTTCAGCACATGAGCATGTTTTTTGCAATCAAGATGATCATATTATTCAAACTCAACATGATTATAGGACAACTAATTTTAATTCAGCATGGTCATATTATTGAAAACCATACTCACATCCATATTGCATAAACTAATTTTAATTCTAACTAAACATATTACTTTTAATCATGTACCAACAAAAATATATTATCATAATTTTAAAGTCTACTTCTACATTTCACAAATTTATACAAACGTAATTATCATATTTTTAGTTTGAACACCTAATTTACCAATTATGCACGTGATATTAACATCTAATTATTTCACCAATTAAATTAAAAAATTCAAACATATATTGGAAAATATATAAAAAATTAAACACTTAGGAGGAGATAATTAAACACTTAGGAAAATATATAGCGAAACCATATTTACATTACAAAAAAATAAACACTTACAAAATACTTCACTTCTTCCTTAAGCCTTCTACTGTCACCAATTTTTCACAAATCAAAATTTTTAGGAGGAGATAATTTGAATTTTAGTTGTGATGAAACATAAATTTTTAGTATTTATAGGAAATTTTTGGAGTAAAAAAAATTATTATCTTTAATTCCAAGGCAACAGATAGTAGGTGAGAATCAGCAAATTTCAACTAGCCGTTGCATTAAATAGCTTCTCTTTTTTTTTTTTTTTGGCCGGTCCCCTAAAACGCAGCACTCCATCACTGCAGCATGGGCAAAACGCTGTATTTCATGCCCACAAAAGACAAAAAAATTGAAACGCGGGACGGAATGGTTCCCGGTTCCGTCCCCCGCTTGACCCATGCATGTCCTAGGCTGGGCAGGACATGTGTTACTCACGGGTCCCCCCTTCAAGCGTGTAGCTGGGCTGCTGATGCCCTGAGTAGAGATTTTGGGACCAAAAAGCCCCCCCCAAAAACAAAGAAAGAAAGAGAAATCTCTAGTTGGGAAATTTAAAAATCAATGAGATTATGAACACCTCCCCACAACCCTAACCTATACCATCCGCTTTATTCTGCGAGCCACACATAACCTCTCTCCCCTACCATGTCGTATGTTGCTGCCAGCTTTGGGTCGCCATTGCCAGCACCAGCTGTCGATCGGACCACTTTGCACCACCACCACATATCTCCCACCTCTTGGTCTTTTTCATGGTGTTTGTGAGGTGAATCCTAAGTTCTCATAATTTGATTCTACTTTTTCTTTAATTCATAATTTGATTAGTTATTTTGTTATTCCGGCCTGGATGAATGTTCATATGTGGGAATTAGATGCTATTGTGATAATTTTAAGGATAGAAGTGGTTGGAAGTTAGTGAGTTTCCATGGAGGAATGGATGTCGAAGTTAAGTGATAATTTATAGCCTTCAGTTGCAAGTGAACTTGTTATCTAGTTCTACCCCTCATCCTTTTGAGTCTCATGATTAGTTTCGTAGTTTCTTTAAACATATGGTAAGATTATTGCACTTATGACTCAATGGTATGAAACTCTTAGATGTTAGTTCGTGAACCTTGCTTATATAGATGAGATTTTTTAAATGTTGGTTTTTGCAACGTGGAATATCCATGAGTTATGGTTTTTATTTACAATGGGAGGTAGTTTGTGTATTGGATAATGGGATACGAATATTGAGAATGTGATTAATGGTACTCAAAAATTATTTACAGGGAAAACGTAAAAATTAGAAAAAATTATGTCAAAAATATTTCCAGAAATCACGATTGCATGTTAAAAGCATTTTCTCAGCCTTTTAAATTTAGCGTCAGATAATTTATTGGATGCTGTTATCGATAGAATCGGGTGACGTGAATTACAGTATTTCAATTTTAATTGTGTTAGAAAGAATTCGACACCAATAGCGTCAACAAGGAAGTTTGTCGCCAAATTTGCCTGATTCAACACTGATAGCATTGGATGAAATCGGACGCCATTAGCATCAACTTTACACTCAATGCCAAATCGAAATTATGCAACGCTAATAGCGTTGGATAAAATCCAACGCCATTAGCATCAACACAGTAATTTGACACCAATTTTAGCGCTATTTGCGTCGGATAAAGTTATCCGACGCCCAATTTTTTTAGCATCGAGAGGTTTTATGTCAACCTTCTTCCGACACCAATATGACGCTTAATAGATTTAGATGTTAGATTTCAGTATTTTAATGTTGAATATTATTGGTCGTTAACAATGAGATTTTTTGTACTGGTCTTGCATTGAAGTTGAATACAAGGCTGTCAACTATACTACTGCTGCCATTAGCGTCAACTTTACTCTCGATGGCAAATTGAAATTATGCAACGCTAATAGTGTTGGATAAAATCTGATGTCGTCTAGCGTCAACACCGTAATCCAACGCCAATGCAGGCACTATTCACATCGGATAAAGTTATCCGATGACCAATTCTTTTAGCGTCGAGGGGTTTCACGTCAACCTTCTTCTGACGCAATCCGACACTAAATAGGTTTAGCGTTGGATTTCCACGGTTTAGTGTCGAATTTTATCAATCGCTAACAACGAGGTTTTCTGTAGTGGCCTTGCATTGAAGTTGAATACAAGGCTGTTACCTACACTATTGCTGAGACCATATGGATTCGCAAGCTTCTTGATGATCTAGGCATTCAAATTTCATCTCCCACGAAGGCCTACTGTGAAAACATTAGTGCTTCTTCTATGGTTATGTATCCCACTTAGAATGATTGTAGAAAACATATTGTAGTTGATTATCATTTTGTACGTGAACATGTTGCTCATGGTGATCTTATTATTCACTACATCCATATTAACCTTCAATTAGCTGATATCTTTACCAAATAGTTGTCTTCTAAGTTGTTTCATGTTTTTAGGGACAACTTGTTAGTACATTCATCCCAACAAATTAAGGGATGTAGTAGTGTACAGAGGACATGTATGTAATTTTTGTATCTTCCTGATAGTTTTATATACAGTGTTAGACTCCCTAGTTAGGTCAGTGCTTTCAATAACATTCACACTTTAAAATGGTGGTAAAGAAAGGCGCCTTTATAGCAGTTGTTATTGCTGATCATATCATCAACAAATTGGTATCTTTGTTAACGAATGGCACTGACAAAGTCAAAGAGATTCTTTGGTGTAGTTGCTGCAATATGTCGCAAAGCGGGAGTTGAGATGGTAGTTGAACTAGTGATTTGGGAGTTAATAGGTACCACAACTACAAGACCTAAAAAGAATGGTGGCCTTAATCATGAGAATCCTTCGAAGATGGACTGTTGGTTTAGAAGATAGATTAAAATATATTTTTGTAGAAATGAGATTGCTATAAAGAACAAGGTTAGACACTACAATAAATAATAATGTTTGCTAATTTTGTTTCAAGTAGAAAGGGGGGTGGGTAGGGGTTATTTACTTTATTACTTCATTATTACTCAAAAATGTGTAAATAGTCCTACTGTTTGTCATTGTAAAAAACACCATTGTCATCTTTCTGTTATAGTATTGTAGGAGGCAAATTCTCTTACCAATCAATAAGGGCTACGTGGAAAATCAAATGTTTTTATTTCAGCCAATTATAATTTATCACGTGTTAAATTAATCATGGCGGTTCATTAAAATAAATATCTAATAAAAAATTACTAGGGCCGATTAAAAGGCGCCGTGTGTCACAAATAAGGTAGAAAATAAATAATTTATTTTTTAAATATAGATAGTTAGGAGGAGAATCCTAGCTCCGACTTCTCCATGAAAAAAGGGAGTTGCCCACTCATTTAAGGGGTCGACATTCTAAGAATTCACTAGGGCTCGCACATTCTCTTTTTGAAGAAGACAACACGCACCTGAAGCACTTATCGTCTACTCTTTGAGATCAAATATGTTTTCTTGATTGAGATTAAACCTCTTAGGCCCTTTCTCAAGACCAAATCGACTTAAATTCATCCAAGGAGTTCGAATAAGAGGATTAGTTCAATTGTGTTCGATATACAGACTATACCCATGTATATAATATCAATACAACCATTCAATTTGCTACTCAATTTCTTGTCTTCTTTGTTTAGGCTCGAAATTTGTGTTTACAAAATTTTAGCACATCTGATAGGACATCTCTTCCTTTCATCTCTTTCTCAAAAGTATGAACTTTATTCCTTCGAAGACGACATGGCCCCTAAGAACGTTGTCTTTCAATCCTCAAGGAAATATATTCGATCCACATCTCAGGGGTCGGTAACTGCTAGCACTGCTTTCGGCTAGGTTATGATTAGAAATATGGTGAAAGCTCTGGCCATAATTGCCATAGAGCAATCAATTATGACCACACTGTCACAGTCACACCAGATTCAAAATTTCAGCTCCAAAGTGTTTGATGGAGTCGAGCAAGCTGCTTCTTATGCTTTGAAGCAAAAGCCTATTGCCGGCCTCAACATGTCGTAAACAATACCTTATGGAATGGATGAACTTCATGCTCATACCAACCCTACCTTCCAGCCCTTTGGTTTAAAAAATGATGGCTATTCGAGTAGTGATTCTTCTTTGAGATCATCAAAGAAATCACTCTCTTCACATGTTGAAGTTGAATCCTCTTACACCATCATCGTGTCAATTCTGGTGATAGAGGCTACCAAGTTTAAGAAACAACTAGCAAGCATGAAGGCTATAGTGGATCAACTCTCTCCATAGAGTGCAGAAAAGGATGCTCAAACAAAGCATAAAAACAAGCATATCGCTAAACTAACAAATTAAGAAGTTAGAGAAGAAGTCATCTGAAGCTTCTAATAAAGGCTCAACAGGTGAAGATTCTAATAAAGAGTGTAATCACAATGAAGACTAGATGGCGAACGCGTACCAAATAAGAATTCTCCTTTGGATTCAATGTCTGATGAGCAGATTTTGAGCTTAATTGCAAGTGCAGTTAAGACTCAGCTGGGGGAAGGAGCTTACAGGATAAACTTACATATGAAGCCTTATACAAAAAGGATTGATGTGCTTCGTATAACCCATGGCTATCGACCCTCCAAATTTAATCAATATGATGAAAAGGGAAATCCTAAATCATAGATTACACATTTTATCAAAACGTCTAGTAATGCTGCGGATAAAGGGGACTGGTTAGTGAAGCAATTCGCCCGATCTCTTAAAGGAATTGCTTTCGACTTATATGCCGACTTAGAGCCTAAATCATCAATAGTTGAGAACAAATGGAGCAGGAGTTCCTTAATAGATTTAACAGTGCTCAGTGCACTGTTAGTATGATAGAATTAACCACTACTAAGCATTGGAAGGATAAACATGTCCTCGATTACGTTAATCATTCGAGATCTCCAAGCCTAGAATGCCAATATCCTTTATTTAAAGCTTTTGCTGCTGAAATGTACGCTCAAGGTATGGAGTAAGACTTGCTTTATGTTTTAGAAATGAGTGAGCCAATTCAAGAGCTAGCCACCAAGGTGCATGTCATGAAAATGACAATAGCAAACTGTTGTCATAAGCCATATTCCTCTTACGAATTCAAGAAGGACAAAAGCGAGATCAAAAAAGCTATAAGCCTCTGAAGACATCAGAAAAAGGAAACCATGGCAACTTCTGCTGAGGAACCTATACGGATTTTAGGGAAACCTAGGTAAAAAGAAAAGAAAGAATCATCCTCGAGGGATGATAGAAGGGAGCTGCCTACGTTAAAGGAGCTTCAAGAGAAGATGTACCTGTTTCCTGATTTTGACTTGTCAGGAATGCTTGATGATTTACTTGAGAATGAGATTATTAAATTTCCTGTACCAAAGCATCCTAAAGAGGCTAGAAGGATTGCTAACCCAAAGTACTGTCGTTATCATTGAGTCATTAGCCATCCTCTCGAGAAGTGCATTATGCTGAAGAACGCATGATGTAACTAGCTAGGGATTAAAGGATCATATTAGATTTAGATGACTCCACTAGAACTAATCATATCTTTGCTGAAGTGGAGCACTTTGCCCTATCATGGCAGTAAATGCCTACTCGATCTCATGAGCAGATGGAGGGCAACGTAATTTCCTCTCAAAGAGAGAAATTATTCACCATTTCGTTTGACAGCCTAAAACCCGTCATTATTCCCTTAATGGTTTAGAGGTCAGTGGGGAAGACCAATCTTATTCCAGTAGAGGATAAAGAAGGATGGACACTTGTCACTCGGTGGAGGCCCACGAAGCTAAATCTAGCTCGGGCAACACCCCTTCATTAAAGAAACATACAAGGTAAGAAGAAGAATCCTCGATGTGCAAAAGGCAAGAAGAAGTCAAAAACAAACAAGAGGAAGGAAATTCAACCTATCAACCTACTTAAGCAAGGGCCACTTGTTCCTATCACAATAGAAGAGTTCTTCACAGGGGGATTTTTTTAGAAAGTCACTATTAACATGACTGCATATTATAAGCTAGACGACAAGAAGAAAAACATGAGAAATCTCTAAAAGATGATGATAAGACTCTAACTAGTTTAGAGACTTTACCAATATGCAAGGATTGGAGGCAAATCATCGATTACCAGAAGAGACAAGTCAACATGTTATTGTTGCCTGATAGCATCAAAAGCTTTACGTTAACAAGGTTAAAAATGTTGGCTAATGAATGAAAGATGTTGCTCCATATGTTACCTCTAACACTTCCATCATTTTTACTAACGATGATATATTGTTGGGTTCCAATCCTCATAATCGCCCTTTGATCGTCGTTGGCTATATCAGGGAACAAAAAGTCAAGCGGATCCTTATAGATGGAGCCTCAACTATGAACATCATGCCTAAATATATAATGAGTGACTTAGGGATCGTGATGGAAGAGTTTTCTAAGAATCGAATGGTGATCCAAGGGTTTAGCCTAGAGATCAACATGATTTGCCTCAAACTGATGATGGGTAAAGTATCAACATTTTCAATCTTTCATGCAATGGACTCTAAGACTACCCACAAGCTGCTACTTAGACATCCATGGCTTCATGACCATGGAATTGTAGCTTCAACTCTCCACAAATGTCTCAAGTATTAACATGGTGGAGAAAGGAAGATCAATGGTGATGTCATGCCATTCAATAAGGCAAAGTCATATTTTGCTGATGCTAAATTCTTTGAAGAAGGTTCTACACCTAAAGAGATGATGATATCAACAATTTCCTCTATAGGTAAAGGTGGTTTAAAAGCTACTGAGGATACATAGGTGGCACTATGGTCGATGATACGAAATAAGAACAACATGATAAATAGGATGATAAACAAGTTGGTGAAATCTAGTTCACTAAACATGTTGTAAAACAAGTGGCTGCTTCAGCAAACTCCATGACACCGCTTTTGAGGGATGTTCCAAAATCCAATCGTAAGGAAGGAGAATCGCCATTCAGTGGAGCTATAAATGGAGAGGCTGGTGGTAAGATTATCAGGAAGGTTAGCGAGGTAAGCTTGGGTGCCCTTAAGGGAAGTGCCACGTTGCCAACATGAAAGGTGTACTGGCTAAAGGTGAGCAGACACTCTATTCTTGGGTTTGTCTCTTCTTTGAAGGCCTTGCTAAAAAATAAGGAGAACCTTCTAAATATACGGACTAAAGCGAGATTTGATGTAAACACATAGAAGCTTATAGAAAGAGCTGGTTATAACTTTCAAAATCCAATTACCTTGGAAAGGTAATCGAAGCTAAGCCTCATGATCTTCTTGAAAGTCAAAAAATGATCCAAAAGGAATGAGGTTCAGTAGATGCCTCTAAAGCCATACTTGGCCACGCGCCATTGCAGCCAATCAAAATCTTAAGGTGACGAAAGGATAAGTAGTCAGAAAGCTCAAGCATTTTCTCTCTGAAAGAAGACAACAAGCACCTGAAGCATATGTTGTCTACTCTCAGAGATCAAATACTTTTTCTTGATTGAGATTAAACCTCTTAGGTCTTCTCTTAAAACCAAATTCACTTAAATTCATCTAATGAGATCAAATCGGAGGATTAATTCAATTGTATTCGATATAGAGATTGTACCCATCTATACAATAGCAATATAAAAATTCAATTTGTTACTTAATTTCTTGCTTGCTCTACTTTAGACTCGAAATTTGTACTTACAAATTTTTGGCATGCTCTACTGATCGACACTGGCGACCGAACCACCCACTTCAAAGAGATGTCCATTTGTCTTCACCAAAATTGGGCCATGACTAAAGCCTTCAGTGTTCAATAGGATCAAGGAAGGAATAGAGCCCTCAATGCAACCATCTCATGGGTCTAAAAGTTCAGCATTCAATCATTTGGGTGATGCAAATAAGCTAAAAAGTCCTACCCCTTCATGAATAAAGCAATTTTCAATTCTAGAAATCCAGATAGAAGATTCATTGTGAGTGAAAAGGTGTATTGTGATCTTCACTGGTCAGCGAAGTAACTTGGACTCTAACAAAGGAAGGGTAAGAAAAAGTAACTTTTTCTCATCATATCACAGTTTGAGAATATGAGGATTCAAATTCCGTGATAGAGCATGCAGAGACTCCTAAAGCCTTTCAAGATGAGGGGCAAGCTACAGTCGATGTTCTAAAGGAATTAAATCTTTAAACTACCAACGAACTTTGTCCTATCTATGTAAGTTCATTACTTACACCAGAGGAGGAAAATGAGTACTTTGATTTTCTATCGAAGTACAAGGATGTGTTTGCAAGGCGTTACAAGGAAATATAGGGGCTTGACCCCAAAGTCGCAGTCCATCACTTATCCATTAAAATGGGTGTTTGTACAAAAAAGCAGCCTGAATGGCATTTTCGTCCAAAGTTGGTACTTGAAATTTAAAAAGAAGTCAACAAACCCATAGAAGTAGGGTTTATTCATGAGGTAAGGTATCCAACCTAGATCGCGAACCTTGTGCCCTTAAGGAAGAAAAATGATCAACTTCATATATGTGTAGACTTTTAGAATCTCAACGACGCATGGCTAAAATATGACTTCCCATTGCCCGTCATTGAGTTCATCATTGATTCAACTACAAGACATTAGGCCTTATCATTCATGGATTGTACTATAGGGTACAATCAAATCCAAATGACACCAGAAGATTAGGAGGTCATAACCTTTCGCATACCGAAGACATGTTTTACTATAAGGTGATGCCTTCGATCTAAAGAATGCAAGGGCAACATATCAAAGGGCAATTGAAAATATTTTTGATGATATGGTCCACAAGATAGTTGAGTGTTACGTCAATGATTTAGTGGTTAAATCCAAAAGGAGATTAGAACACCTTCAACATCTTCATAGGGTCTTCGAACAACAACGAAAGTGTCAGCTAAAGAAGAACCCACTCAAGTGTGTGTTTGGTGTCACTTCTTGAAAGTTCTTAGGCTTTGTCATTTGCCATAAGGGGATAGAGATTGACCAATTCAAGATTAAAACAATCGAAGGGATGCCTAAGCCTAAGAATGTCAAAGAGCTTTATGGCCTTCATGGTTGCATGGCATATATTTGAAGGTTCATATCAAATCTTAATTATTGTTGCCATCCCTTTAGCAGACGCATGAAAAAAGGAGCACCTTTTAAATGGGACGAGTCGTACCATAAAGTTTTTGAGAAAATGAAGAAGTACTTGTCAAATCCTCTGGTGTTAGGAGCACAAATTCCTGGTAAACCTCTTATACTTTACATCGCTGCTCAAGAACAATCATTGGGAGCATTATGTGTTCAAAAGACTGAGGAAGGAAAAAAGGAGCTCTACTTGGGGCTAAATTAAAGTACTCTCCCATAAAAGATTTGCTTGTTACTCGTATTTGCCATTTAAAAACTAAGGCATTACATGCAGGCACTACATGCAGGCACATACAGTGCAAGTAGTGTCTAAAGTTGATCTCATCAAGTACATCCTGTGAAGACTAGTTCTTAGTGGTCGACTTGTGAAACGGTTATGATCTGAAGCAGCACGATCTTGTTCACGTGCCACAGAAGGCCGTCAAGGGGAAAGCACTAGTGGATTTATTCACATATCACCCAATTTCTGATGAGTGGGAGCTAAATGATGACTCACAAGATAGGGATGTGTTGTTTATCAATATCCTCCCACCCTGGGAAATGTACATTGACAGAGTTGCGAGAAACGGTAGGGCTGATGCAAGTGTAGTATTTATGTCCCCTGAAAAGCACGTCCTAACCTATTCATTTGTGCTAACTAAGTTGTGTTCAAATAACATGGTTGAGTATCAGGCGTTAATCTTGAGCCTTCAAATGGCCATTGAAATGGGAATTAAAGATCTCGACATCTATAGTGACTCGCAATTGGACATCAGAAAACTTCGCGAAGGGTATGATGTAAAAAAGGACGATCTCATTTCATACTGTAAATGTGCCTTACGATTGCTAAACAAGCTTAAAACCACCAAATTAGAGCATGTTCCTAGAAGTGCCAATGAACCAGCTGGCGCACTTGCAAATCTTATAGCCGCTTTGGCACTGGGGCCAGAAAAAAACATAAATGTCCCCATTTACAATTGATGGGTTGTTGCAACCTTTAATGAAGTTTAAGGAAGAAGTCAATGCTCAAGAAGTAGATGAAAAAGATTGTTGTCAACTACTCATTGATCACTTGTAGTAAGGGAAGCTCCCTAATGATGTAAAGCATAAGATAAAAATTCGACAAAGACTTCCCTACTTCCTTTACTTCAATAGGACTCTTTATCGGCACTCCTTCCTTCGCATTTGGTTGTGATGCTTAGGTAACGAAGTGGCAAGACAAATAATGGAGGAAACACATTTAGGAATATGCGGTGCACACTAAGCAAGGCCCAAATTGTATAAACATATTATTGGGTTACTATTGGCCTACCATGGTGTAAGATTGCATTGACTATTCAAAGAGGTGCGAGCTTTGCAAATTTGATGCCAATTTTATTCATTAACTTCCTGAACCGCTCCATCCAACTGTAGCATCTTGGCCATTTGGAGCTCGGTGGCTTGATGTTATGGGGCCCATCACCTTGAAGTCTTCTGCTACCCACTCGGACATCTGGGCAGCAACGGGCTACTTTTCCAAATGGGTAGAAGTAATCCCGCTAAGAGAAGTTAAGAAGGAAAACTTCATTGGTTTTATTCGGATGCAAATCATCTATCGATATGGCATGCCTCGATACATGAAAACCAACAATGGCAAACCATTTGTTAGTAAGCTGGTGACTGACGTCTACGGAAAGTTTAAGTTTGTTCATCACAAATATTCAACGTATAATGCACCTGTAAATGGATTAGGAGAGGCTTTCAATAAGACATTTTGCAACTTATTAAGCAACATGCTGGCGAAGTCAAGGTGGGATTGGTATGAAAAACTAGGAGAGGCTCTTTGTGCATACAGACCACTTACAAGATGCCAACTCAATTCCTTCACTCCATATTGCCATACAAGAAGGCTTGACTGTAGATCAAAATCACAAGCTTCGTTTGGCTGAGCTTGAGGCGCTTGATGAAAAAAAAACTTTGAGCTCAACAAAAGTTAGAATGCTATTAAGCTCACATACCATGAGCATTTAACAAAAAGGTATGACTGCCGTCATTTCAGGTTGGAGATTAGGTGCTCCCAGTAAGGAGACCAATCATTATCCCGCACAAGATTGGAAGCAAGTTCACTTCCAAATGGGATAGGCCTTACGTGATTTGGGAGGTCTGCACAAACAGTGCTTATAGATAGCCGATACTGACAAAGTGCTAGTTGGGCCAATAAATGGAAAGTTCCTAAAGCTTTACTATCCTTAATGTATTGACACATATAAGCTCTAAGCAAGCGCCTAAACTTCTCATTCATATAAAACGAATAAAACAAATCAAACAGAAAAAAATTAAAACAAAAACTTTGTACTACGCCTAACCCGCAAGAGTATAAATTGTAAACGGCCAAACCAAAATAGAAAAAATAAATAAATTTGGTTGTACTACGTATGGCTTGATCCTCTAGGGTGTTGTACTCCCTTTAGATATGTAGGCACCCCGGGCATACATTGGGGTACAGTCAAAAGAAGCGCGAACAAATAAAGTTTGTGGTTCGACTGATTGTAAGTTGTGCATGGCTTGTGTCTTTGAAGGAGAAGAAAAAAGGTTCAACAGGGTATTACTTCATATGTTGTTACCAAGTCAACAACGTACAATCTAATCTCAAGACAAATTGACCAAGATACTTGTATAGCAATGAATTTTTTTATAAAAAGGGGTATTTGTCATTAAATGTTATGTTATGGACATCATGCTTACTTCGTAAAAGTGGAAGAATACATGATAAATCTATATTAAAAAAGGGAGGAAAACAAAGGCTAGCTATGGCGTCCAGTGAAAGGTCTTTTCAAGTCTTCAAATGACTCCTTTACATAAGCTTCGGTTTTTTCTGGACTAGCTTTGGTGGTAGGTGTATAACTTCAGCGACATTAATTGTGTTAATCTGATCCTACAAGTCAATGATCTCATCCTCGGTCTCTTGAAGCACATTGTCGGTGACGACCACCTGAGAGCTGAGATCTTTCTTTTGATCTTCCAAGGATTATAACTCTTTCAACAATTCCTCATGCCTTGATTCTGCGGCCTCCAACTTAGCCTGGATCGCTTTGTAATGGGTATCTTCTGCGTTTAATCAGTTGGATGCTCCGTCAAGTTTGCTGCCGACTTCTATGGAGCAACTTTCTTGCACCTCAATAGTCATTCGGTCAGAGTAGTTATCCTACAGATCTTTGAGGTCGCAGGCCTGTTAGATTAACCTGTTAACTTTATTCTTCAAAGGAGTCACGTCACCTCCTCTTCCATAAATGAGGTTGTAAGGGCTATCAAACTCACCTTTAAGACAATGAAGTCTTTTGAACGGAGTACAAAATACCTCGTCGAGGATGCCTGGCTTGTCATTTGAGCTCCACTTTTGTTAATTTCTTTTATGACAGCATCGATATTAACGACATAAACATCTTGTGAAGCTTTTAAAGGATGCATTGGAGATGACACTAGTGGAACCACTGTTCTGGGAGTAGACTCAGCTTCATTATCATTGTTCAGGGTAGAAGTACTCCTTGGTTCGCTAGGCCACATATCATTATTAAGGAAAGCCTACCCAAGGGGTGATAAGTGCTCAATATAGGGGAAACAATGACTTCCTAATGGTAGAAGAATGGGTGCCAGCCTCTCTTTGAAGTTTACGTCACCGCTTTCACCCTAAATTGACAAAAAGAAAATGAAAAAGAGAAAAAGGGTTACATAGAAGGAAGTAATGCAAACGTTTCGAGGGAAGCGAAATAAGAAATTACCATGCATTCGGTAAGGTTAAGATCACAATACAAGATGTCCATGACATTCTTTGCACCGTTTGGATACATAAAGATGATGTTTCTAGATTTTAACTCACTTCCATTGACATTTGCATAGCCTATTCATCAGGAGTAAAAACAGTAATGTAGTTCAACTTTTGTCTAAATGCCTTAGCAGGTGTAGGCTTAAGAGTAAGTCTAACCTCATCTGGGGCCTTTGCTGGCATAGCAACATTCTGGATGGGAATTACATAGATTGGTGTGGTAGAGATAGCATTTACTCCTGGGATCTTTGTATGAGGAGTGATGTCTTCTGTTGTTGGAATGAAGGTCCCGAAGGCTTCCGGGAGTGAACAATCTTTAGTTTGGGCTTCAAATTAGAAGGACCTTCGTCCCTTGGGACATCTTCGTTAAACAAATGACCTCTTTCCCTTTTTGGGTTACCTTTGGTTGGGGAGAACACTCTGGCGCACCACTCCCAGACACCACGCTTAACCTTTCCTCCTAGAGGATGAGAATGATTGGGAAATAACACCTTGGATCCTGTTTTATAATGAATACATCCTCGATATGGTCCACGTATATCCTTTGAACTTGGAAGAGGGTTGAAGTCTAAATCAATAGGGATGTCCTGATAAAAGCCAAATTATCTGCCAAATCTATGGGGGCAATAATGTTCCATGACAAAGTGGTCCTCGCAGCGATATGAGATATAGCTCGAACAAATGCTGGTAAAATAAGCAAAGTCAATACGTCGTAATCGGTCGTCATCTGTGATAGTCTCCTTGAGGTGGTTGCTAATTGAAGAATCCTAAGGAAAACCTCAGCGTTAGCTGATCAGCTCGCGAGCCTCATCAAGGTTAAACAATTTGGGCCCCCCAAAGCTACCGAACTTCACCATTCATGGGTTAGATAAAACTTTATTGCTAAGGTTACACTGTCGAAAATATTGGGTTGTCCAAGCATAAAGAAAATACAATAGACAATGAGCTTCTTTCCTTCTTAGATGTGAGGAATGAGAAATCTCACCTAAACCCCTCTAGATGCTGGCGGGAATGGTGGAGGGGAGACAAAACCTTCATCCTCTTGCCATATTGGATGCAATCATAATTGTACCAGGATAAATATAGCCAAGATCCTAACTGGAAGTATTAATAAGCATATCCAGCATAAAATAAAGGCTGGAAGAAGTGTCTTAGTTCGCTCGCCAGTGTCACCCATTAGCTCACCGAAGACAGCGTGAGAGTCGTGTCATTCACGGGTTTCATTGGCAATAGAGGATATATTGTCAAGAAAAGGAACTCCATCCCTTTGCCTGGACTGCATTGGAGCTTGATATTTGCTCATTCCTTGAAACCAAAATCTAATCCACTCCTCTATAGTCAACTTGTGCTCGGGTCGCTATCGGAGGATATGATAGGCGGTGAAGAATTGACTACTACTCCACCTAAGGGTAGTCTTGAAATCCTTAGAAAGAGGAACAACTTCGCCATATAGAAGGCCAGAAAATGGCAACCTAAGGATACCATGGATGTCCAAGAGTGAAATAGATACTTTTCCTTGCAAAGTATTGTTAGGAGAAAAACAGACAGAGTTTTAATTTTTATAAACCCCAAGTGCAAGGTGTATCGTTGAGTACTTAGGGTGTCGTCCGCAGGGAATTATGTTTCCAACTACCAAGGCTACCTAAAGCGTCTCGAGCTAGGTGAAATCAAAGGAAAATAAAGGGTAACCTAAACTACGCTAACAAGCATAGAAAAAGCGACTTGGAGTTGTGATTTGATCAATGAATGAATCAACTAATCGAGACGAGTCCTAACCTATCCAAACTACATCACAAACTAGAGATGATCGGTTACACCATCAAAGACCACCCAAGCCGTCTCTCAAGGGTCATGAGCTAATCTAATTAGCCTAACCACCTATTTTCATGGGTTAGCCCAATTAGACCACAAAACTAACAACCCCGGACCTAGCTTGATTTGGATACTATCTTCATGTCCCGAACTTGGCTATTCCCTCTCCCACACTAGCTAATTGACCTCACCTCTCGGCATAAGTCAATTGCCCAAAAATATGGATGAAAGCTCTCTCAAGCATTTCATCGAACACTTGACGGGCGTGAGGGAAAACTCTAGGTTCTAAGTATAAGTTGGGTATGGTTAGGCCTAATACAAGATTAATTAGCCATCAAGAGGCTAATCACAATCCAAGCCAACATAATCTACCAACAAAACATCAAAAACACATGAAAACCTAAACTAACAAACAAGAACATGAACTTGAAGAACAAAACAAAGAGAATGAAATAAAACGAATCTAAACAACTAAATAACATGAATTAAGAACGAAAACTAAACATATAAACTAAACAAAGCAAATACAAGAATTAAAACAACAAAAAATAAACAAGAACAACAATGAAATAATAGAGAAGGGGAAGAAAACGTAGTCTTGAATTGATGAAGGAACTCGAAATCCAAAGGTTGAATTCAAGATTACAATCTTCAATCCTAAACTAATCTTTCTTATTAACTAAAATCTAATCTAAACTACTCTAGAAATCGCCAGAGACACGACCAAGCCAAGCCCCATGCCACCCCCCGAACAAACGCCCAAACAGGCCTTAAATAGAAATCGAGCGAACGACGAACTGGGGGCGTCAACACGACTGTGCCATGTGGCATGGTCTGATCGTGCCAGGGTGGCATGGCCGTGCCACATGGCACGGTCACACCGTGCCACTTCACTGGTGGCATGGTGGTCGCCCCCCCGGTTTGTCCCTTTTTGCCGGTTTTCGTCGGTTTTCGCTGTTTTTCTTCGTTTTGTCCCGTCTTCGTCCTTTCTCGTGACGTTTGCTTGATTTGGAGTTATTTCCTACAAAACATAAATAAAACAAGTAAAAATCCTAAGAATTAAGTTATTATACGAGCTAAAAGTGGGTGAAAGAGGCACGTAAAATGGGTGAATTCATCGTTCATCACACCCCACACCCATCTTTTGCTCATCATCGAGCAAAATAAAAGAAAACTAAAGTAAACAACTAACTCACTTTCGTAGGAATATGCAACAAGCCCTTTAAACCCCTTGGTTACCCCAAGTCGACGAGTAAGGTCTCGTGAGGGTTTGCAGAAGATATACTCACAAAATCTCAAAAAGGGAAACAAAGAAAAGAGAAACGAAAAACGAAAAATGAAAATGACAAAACATAATACATAGATCAGGGTGAACTGTACACGTTTGGATCAGCCAAAACCCCATAGTGACTCAAGTATCAGTCTGTACACAAGCATTATATGCATTTCAGGACACATCACCCCAAAGAATGACATCCAGACATCAGTTTTTCACCCCACGACGTATGAAACTATTGAATGCATCCTGGTGCCTGTGTGCAAGTGTATCATCACCTTAAGACTTGGCCTACCAAAATCAAACTTAATCCCATGCAACTGACACAAGCTACCTTTTTGAATGGCTAGCATAGAAAGCAAGCTTCCCCAATAGCAGTATTGCCTCAAAGGGTAACACCCAGTAGCGCATGCCTCAAAGGGGTACTTGTCATTTCCAACTCTTCCTTCCTAACTTTTTTTTTCTTTCCATTATTTTTTTCAATACAAACTCACGCCACGCCTCAAAGGGATACACCCAGTAGCGCTTGAATTTGTTTGTTTTTGCTTTTGTTTTGGAAAAGGTGGTGTCAGCACATACAAAGGGAACTGTGCAGTAGACAAGTAGGAGAGCCGATCATCAAAGACTAGGAATGTAAGATGATGATAATACATAAATTAGGACTGGATTGCAAAATTACAATGGACTGTTGGGGTTAGAACTGAGGCCTAAAACGATAGATTGGAGATGAATATCTATCATGCACATTATACTTATATACGAGCTAATAGTCAAGGTACCGGAGATCAAGGCTGATCAAAATAGTACAAAACTCCCCTAAATTCAAAAGGAAAAGAAAAATTTATACAAAAAGGAGAAAAATTGAAAAATTTGCACAAAAATAAAAAATTTTCATAAAAATAAGAAGAAAAGGGGAGATGACCCCACCCCCACACCTAAATTTCACAATGTCCTCATTGGGAGCCGTGAGTCATCACCAACACACAAAAATAAAGAAAACAAAATCAAACACAAAGCATAGAAAATCGACAAATATATACACAAACGAACACACTCTCCCAAAAACACAATCGCACCCAATCAACAACAAGATCACACATATATACAAACTAACACCACCAAAAACATGTATATATCAACCCTGCAACACCACCAAGCACAACACAGTAAATATCCACAAAAACGCAAAAATGGTGATCATAGCCATCAATGGCTCAACAACATCCAAATTTCACCACAAGATGATCACCAACAAAAATACAATCCTAATATCCACAACTAAACAAAAAGAAGAAGAAAGAAAGTAAAAAGGAGGGAGAAGAGTAAGAACGAGTATACCAGGTCGGGCACTGAATGTACCCGAACTACACTCGCTAGGACGAGGTTGGGGAAGCGCGAGGAGCATCAGCCACTCCTCGACGGCGTTCAGGATGCGCATCGCCAACTCAGATGCCGTTAACGCTCGCAGAAGTTTATCAAACACCTGAGCCTGCAACTCAGATGAGTGTAAGTAAGAGCACTTAAACAGGAATGCAGAAATAATAGTAAGTGCTCTCCTAAATTTATCGAATGCCGTTGAAAAATCAGTAAAGAAATCAAATGCAGTGGTTAACATGATTTTCATAGGCATGCTCCCTAGGTACAAGCTATAAGGATCAAGGGAGGGGTCATACCCTCTGAAGGTACCTAGGGAATCCATACAGTCTATCTCATTCCCCTCAAGCATATCATGACATGAAATGAGTGATAAATTATGGTACTCAGGGGAAGAGGAGGGTGGTGAACCTGAAGGGGAAACATGGGGTGTATCAAGGTGGCCAGGAGATACATTCTCAACAAGATCAGAACTAGCTAGCATAGTAATCACAACATCCCTATAAGACCTCCCTACAGGAGCCGCATCATAATCATGCACCTTAATAAGATCATTGTCTGAATCATAACAAACATCATCCTCATCAACACTCGCGTTAACAGTAAAGGTCTCACCTACCTCGAACTCCGTCGACTGAGTTAAAGGGAGAGGTGGATCAGGCAAGGTCATGTTAAACGTAGTGTTGTCCCTAAGGGTACTGGGTGAGGGTGGAGCAACAAGGGATGGAGCAATTAGGGAAGGATCAAGTACTGCCTCTAGTCCGGATTCTAGGGGCGTAAAAGACGCACCATCATCACACAAACAAACATCATGTTTAGGAGAACTAAACCTAAGGCTGGTCTTATGTGATAGGTCAAACTCCCGTATTTTATTTTCAAACTCAGCTTGTTGCTTTCTCATTGTCTCTATCATAGTACTAATTCTAGCAAGGCTATCATTAGAAATATAATGAGGACAAGAAGTGTTGTCATGATCAGAACAATGGCAAGTTTCACACAAAGGAGAGGCATAATTAGGGATGCAAGGGACTGGGTTGTAAGAATTAGCACAGCTAATATCAAATTCATAAGTATCTTGAGCCAGCCAATTAAGAAAATCCCATGCTTCTTCGACATTTCTAGCATAAAAATCCCAATGCTCAAAAAGAGCATGGGTCTCACAATTTACACCCACATCAACAACATGCAATATTTCCCATTTGCCATATAAACATCCACAAGAAGCACATTGAGCACGATAAGCATATAAACGATCCCAATAACGGTAAAATAATTCTTGCTCACACTGGGAAAAATGGAAAATTGCCATTGAAATTTTTTTTTGAATTTTTTTTCGAAAAAAAACCTAGTCTCGAATGCCTAAGTAACCTCTAATATTGGAAAGCGCCAACTCCCCGGCAACGACGCCAAAAACTTGTTAGGAGAAAAACAGACAGAGTTTTAATTTTTATAAACCCCAAGTGCAAGGTGTATCGTTGAGTAGTTGGGGCGTCGTCCGCAGAGAATTGTGTTTTCAACTATCAGAGTTCACTATAGCGTATCAATCTAGGCGAGATCAAAGGCGAAGGAGGGAAAACTAAATTACGCTAACAAACATAGAAAAAGCGACTTGGAGTTGTGATTTGACCAATGGACGAACCAACTAATCAAGACGAGTCCTAACCTACCCAAACTACATCACGAACTAGAGATGATTGGTTGCACCATCAAAGACCACCCAAGCCCTCTCTCAAAGGTCATGAGCTAATCTAATTAGCCTAACCACCTATTTTCATGGGGTTAGCCCAATTAGACTACAAAACTAGCAACCCCGGACCTAACTCGATTCGAATACTATTTTCATGTCTCGAACTCGGTTATTCCCTCTCCCACACTAGCTAATTGACCTCACCTCTCAGCATAAGTTAATCGCCCAAAAATATGGATGAAAGCTCTCTCAAGCATTTCATCGAATATTTGGCGGGCATGAGGAAAACCTCTAGGTTCTAGGCATAGATTAGGTATAGTTAGGCCAAATACAAGACTAATTAGCCATCAAGAGGCTAATCACAATCCAAGCCAACACAAATTCTAACAACTAATCGTTAACAAAATACAAAAACCTAAACCTAAACCTAAACTAACAAAGAACATAATAAACATGAACTGAAGGAAAGAGAATGAAATCTAACAACCAAATAAAACATGAATTAACAATCAAAACTAAACACTTAAACTAAGACAATCTAAATTAATAAGATTAAGCAAGAACAAAATTGAATTATAAGAGAGAGAGCGAAGAAGACTTATGCTTGAATTGGATGAACGAACTTGGAATCCACAAGCTTGAATCTCAAATCAATACCACTGAAATCGTAATCTAATCCCTTCAAAGGGGTTTTTATTGACTAAAAACCTAAACTAAACTACCCTAAGGAAAAGGAAGAGAAAGCCCCCGAACAAGGTCGAGAAAAGAGGATTAAATAGAGGACAAGACGGGCCGCGAAGAACCGAAGGAAACCAGGGGGCACGACCGTGCTTAGGTGGCACGGTTGCATCGTGCCACATGGCACGACCGCATCGTGCCACATGGCACGACCGTGCTGCGTGGCACGGTGTGGCCGTGCCACCTTGCTGGCCGGCTACCCCGGCTAGCTCCCGCTTTTCCGCCTTTTCGCCTATTTTGATCCTTTTCCGCCCTTTTTCGCGATATTTGCTTGGTTCAACTTATTACCTGTAAGAATAAACAAAACAA
Source organism: Carnegiea gigantea (assembly GCA_029747015.1). Lineage (NCBI taxonomy): Eukaryota > Viridiplantae > Streptophyta > Magnoliopsida > Caryophyllales > Cactaceae > Carnegiea > Carnegiea gigantea. Next base: position 274,331 of record JAKOGI010000945.1, read on the forward strand.
GTAAAAATTTCAAAGAATACTTAATAAAACAAGAAAAACGCTAAAGATTACGTTATTATACGAGCTAAGATTAGGTGAAAAGGGCATGTAAAATGCGACAAATTATCGCCTAACAAGTATGCAGGGAATTCGTCTCTGACCACTAGTGCTCACAAATTGTCCGGATAATATTTAGGCACTTGTCATAGATGCAGAGTGAGGGATGAAGGTATCGAACAACTGATGGGCAACTATTAGGTCCTTGCAATGAATAAGAACATCCTCTAACCACTGCTAATAAAGAGGAATATAACAAAATTGTCCTTACAACAAAAATTTCTCCCATGATTTGCACTTAGCCTTTATGTCATGGTGCAGTATTTATATGATGAAGTCATTACCGCAGCTTCAGAGTGGCTTGATAATAAAAAATATTTCTCTTGTCTTCAAATTCTCTCTCGACTAGAGGTGAGTTCAAGTGGGCCTCCAGGGCTATTTGATTGAGAATAATACATTATTGGTTTTCGAATATGCAACTTGGTCTCTTTGTTATCTTGGTCATTAGCTGGATGCACAGGTATTGTTGATGGCTAGAACTCTTGTCTGAGAAGATAACCATGGCTATATGAAGCCTGAAAAGAAAAAAAAGCATTGGGATGTATGACTCTACTAACTCACTTTCTTAAAGTGAGAGGACAAGCTCATCAAGCTGGTAGACACACAGGCTTAGAAGGATTAGATAGCCATCCAAGGGTGAGGACATTAGAAAGAGTTTCTAATGGAGAACATTAGAAAGGATCTTTATAGAGAACATTAGATAGCCCAAGGTGGACCCATGTGGGCAAGCCATCCAAGAGTGAGTATATTAGATAGAGTAACTGTTAGGCTCTAAATTGTCACATTTTACATGCCTCTTTCACTTGATTTTAGCTCATATAGCAATCTAATCTTTAGGATTTTACTTGTTTTATTTAGGATTTTTACTTGTTTTAGTAACTTTTGTAGGTAATAAGCCCAACCGAGCAAGTGTTGCGAAAAGGAGCGAAAAAGGATCAAAAGCGGGCGAAAAGACGAAAAACAGCAGCAGGCGGGCAAAGCCGGCCAACAGGGTGGCATGGCCACCCCGTGCCACCGTGGCCAACAAGGTGGCATGGTGTGCCCGTGCCCCTGGCACAGCCCGTGCCTCTTCCTCCACTCCCGAGCACTATTTCGTCATCGCCGCTTCCTATTTAAGGCCATTTCCTTCAAGACTTTTGGGGGGTTCTTCCATGCGATTTTTAGGGCAGTTTAGTTTAGGTTTTACGGAATGAAAACCCCATTAAGAGGATTAGATTAGCGCTGTATTGGATTAATTTTGGATTCAAGTACTGTGATTTCTCTCTCTCTACCTTTATATTTCAGTTTCGTTCTTGCTTATTCTTGTTATGATTATGTTAGTTTAGATTGTATTTAGTTTTAATGCTTTCATATTGTATTTAGTTTTAACACTTAGTTTTCATTGTTAATCCATGTTTTATTAGGCCGTTAGATTTGATTAGTTTTATTCTCTTTCCTCCATCTTCATGTTTGTTATGTTCTTTGTTAGTTTAGGTTTGAATTTAGATTTTTGTGTTTTGTTGTTGATTAGTTGGTAGATTTTGTTGGCTTGAATTATGATTAGCCTCTTGATGGCTAATTAGTCTTGTATTAGACCTAACCATACACAGTCTATGCCTAGAACTTAGAGTTTTCGCTCACGCCTGCCAAGTGTTCGATGAAATGCTTGGAAGAGCTTTCATCCTTATTTTTGGGCGATTGACTTATGCTAAGAGGTGTGGTCAATTAGCTAGTGTGAGAGAGGAAATAGCCGAGTTCGGGACATAAAAATAGTATCTGATAGTGAGCTAGGTCCAGGGGTTGCTAATTTTATGGTCTAATTGGGCTAACCCCATGCAAATAGGTGGTTAGGCTAAGGAGACTAGCTCATGACCCTTGAGAGAGAGCTTGGGTGGTTTTTGATGGTGCGATCGACCATCTCTTGTTCATAGTATAGTTTGGGTACGTTATGACTCGTCTCAATTAGTTGGTTCGTCCATTGGTCAAATCACAACTCCAAGTCATTTTTTCTATATTTGTTAGCGTAGTTTAGTTTACCCTCCTTCCTTTTCGGTTAGCCTAGCTTGAACCACTTAAACGAATCCCGGTACTTGAAACCCAACTCCCAGTGGATGACACCCCGAGTACTCGACGATAAACCTTGCACTTGGGGTTACAAATTTAAAACTCAAATTCTTTCTATCAAGTTTTTGGCGCCGTTGTCGGGGAGTTGGTATTTTTCAATATCGGGGTTTATTTGAGGATTCGAGGCTAGACCTTTTTTTTTAAAAAAAATCCAAAAAAAAATTAAAAAATTTGAAAAAAACCAAAATGGCTATTTTCCATTTACTTCAATTTGAGCATGAACCCTTTTGGCAATATTTGTCTCGATTGAATGATTATCGTGCTCAATATGTGCTTTTTGAATATGAAAAATGGAAAATATGCGATGTTGTACTTGAGAGGATAACACATAAGATACGAGTCATCCTTGAGTCCATGTGTTATGGTGGCATGTGCTTTTTAGGTATTGATGATATGTGGGACTTATTTGAGTCCTTAGCTTGGTATCAATGACACTATGAGATTACTAGTGAGTCTTTGGAGTGCTCATCCCCCATTTCCTATGATTTGTATACCTATTCTCCTCTTGTGTGCTCTTATTGTTCATCTTTTGACCACGATGTGAATTCTTATCCTTATTATGATGTCTCCGATGAATGTTATACTAGACCTGATGCCATGATAGGGATAATGAATGAGCAACATGAGCATTTTGTTAGTAGGATGACGGAGTGCGGTTTATTGCATGAGACCGACCCTAGTCTACCATGCCCTAGACTTGAGGCTCATCTCTATGATGATTGTGAGTCTTCCCTTCTCCTAGAGTCTAATGTTGTTGATGATGCACCTTTGATCGACCTAGGGGAAGTGTTTGACCCTGCCTTAACCCTATTGACATTTGTTGCTCCATCCTTTTCTAGCACACCTATAGACACTAGTATTAGTGATCCGATCTTACTTGCTTCTCTCCTTCCTTTAGCTTAGTGCACAGGGTTAGAGATAGGTGAGACTTCTAGGGGTGATGCTAGCTCTGTAGAGGATGTTTTACTTTCTTAGTCAGGAGGAGTTACGTTGGTTGAGCCATATCTTGAGGAGGCTCCTTTCAAGGAGTCGTTTGATGATAGTTTAGTGGTTGGTGCCGCTCCTAGCATTGAGCATGTCGACCCAATTTGCATCGAGGCACTTGGCTTAACCCCCGTTTCATCCCTCTTACTCCCCACCACACCCTTTCACTTACATGCATTCCATGAGTTCCTAGGTGACATTCGAGGGTATAATCCCTCCTTGAACTCTTATTATGCATACCTAGAGGACATGCCTAGGAAAATTGAGTGGACCACTTTCTTTGATTATTATTTCGATTTTTCTATAGCATTTGATAAGTATAAGAAGGCACCGATTTTCTTTGTTATGATCTTCTCTGTGTTTTCTTACTTACATCACTTTGAGATGCATGCATAGGCACATGATAAGCTCTTGCGAGCTTTGACTGCATCCAAGCCGATAGTTCGAGTCTTGAGAGATAAGGAATGACTGATGCCCCTTAAGCCGTTGTGGCATAGTTTGGGTACAATCAGTACCCGACCTGGTATAATCGTTCTCACTCTTCCCCCGCTTCTTTTTAGTTTTTTATTTTATTTTCTTTCTTTTTGTTTTTGTTTAGTTGTGGATATTAGGATTGCACTTTTGGGGTGATCAGTTTGAGGTGATACTTGGAAATTTGTTGAGCTAGTTGAGGGCTGTGATCACCTTTGTGTGTTTATGTGCTTTGGACGAGTGAGTTAGCTTGTGCATATGTACGTTTTGTTTGATTTTGGTTTTGGTGTATTTTGTGGTTGGTGATGACTCTCGGCTCCCAATGAAAACATTGTGAGATTTAGTTGTGGGGGTGGGGTCATTTACCCTTTTATTCTTATGTTTTGTGAAAATTTTTCATTTTTTGTGCCAATTTTTCATTATTTTTCCTTTTCTTTGCATAGGTTTTCTTTTTGGCTTTTGAGGTCTTGTACTATTTTGACTAACTTTAATCCCTTGTATCTAAGTAAGTTGTTCATGATAAATCTTTGTCCTTGGTGTGCCACTCTTGGCCCCAATTCTAATCCCAACAGTCTGTTATAGCTATATAATCAAGTCTTTGTGTACATTTCATCATTATCTTAGGATTTTAGTCTTCCGTGATTGACTCTCCCAACCTGTTTTCGACACAGTTACTTTAATTTTTGTCTGCACTCAAAAAAAATGAAAAAAAAAAGAAAAAGAAAACGAAATAAAATTTGGAATGATAAGTATCCCTTTGAGGCATGCGCTACTGGGCGTTACCCTTTAAGACACGTGCTACTGGGTGATACCCTTTGAGGCAATACTGCTACTAGAAAAACTTGCTTTTCTTATTAATAAGTTAATAATGTAGCATGTGTCAGTCAGGTGGGAACGAGTTTAAGTTTGGTAAGGTTAAGTCCCAGGATGACGATACACTTACACACTAAGCACTAAGATGGATTTCAGGTTTTGATATACAGTGGGGTGAAAAGTTGGTACTTTGATGTCATATATGTGGATAGATAGACTTGATATACACACTATGTTTATATATAGGCTAATATCTTTGCTGCATTGGTGATTTGATTGGTTATAATGCATACAGTTTTTTCCCTTGTATAGATATTTGTTCCTTGTTTGTATATCTATTTTGTTTTCTTTGTTTTCCTTTCTCCTTTTCCACTTATTTTTTTTTCAAGATTTTATGGGTATATCTTCTGCAAACCCTCACGAGACCTTATTCATCCACTTGGGAGAACCAAGGGGTTTCAAGGGCTTGTTGCATACGCTAAATGTAACCGTGATTCCTAAAAAAGTGAGTTAGGTCCTAGGATAGTTTTTCTTTTGTTTTGTTCGAGGACGAGCAAAAGATAGGTGTGGGGGTATTTGTTAGGCACTAAATTGTCACATTTTACATGCCTCTTTCACCTGATTTTAGCTTGTATAATAATCTAATCGTTACGATTTTACTTGTTTTATTTAGGATTTTTACTTGCTTTATTTACTTTTATAGGTAATAAGTCCAACCGAGCGAGTACTGCGAAAAGGAGCGAAAAAGGATCAAAGGCGTGCAAAATGACGAAAAACAGTAGCAGGCGGGCAAAGCCGGCCAACAGGGTGGTGGCCGTGCCACCTGGCACGGCCATGCCGCCGCGGCCAACAAGGTGGCACGGTGTGCCCGTGCCCCCTGGCACAGCCTGTGCCTCTTCCTCTGTTCCCGAGCGCTGTTTCATCCTCGCCGCTTCCTATTTAAGGCCACTTCTTTCGGGACTTTTGGAGGGTTCTTCCATGCGATTTTTAGGATAGTTTAGTTTAGGTTTTAGGGAATAAAAACCCCATTGAGAGGATTAGATTAGGGTTGTATTGGATTAATTTTGGACTCAAGCACTGGGATTTGAAGTTCTTCCTATATATCTATAAGTTTTCTCCTCTCTCTCGGCCTTTATGTTTCAGTTTCGTTCTTACTTGTTCTTGTTATGATTATGTTAGTTTAGATTGCATTTAGTTTTAACGCTTTTAGATTGTATTTAATTTTAATGCTTAGTTTTCATTGTTAATCCATGTTTTATTAGGCCGTGAGATTTGATTAGTTTTATTCTCTTTCCTCCATCTTCATGCTTGTTATGTTCTTTGTGAGTTTAGGTTTGAATTTGGATTTTTGTGTTTTGTTGTTGATTAGTTGGTAGATTTTGTTGGCTTGAATTGTGATTAACCTCTTGATGGCTAATTAGTCTTGTATTAGGCCTAACCATACCCAATCTATACCTAAAATTTAGAGTTTTCTCTCATGCCCGCCAAGTACTCGATGAAATGCTTGGAAGAGCTTTCATCCTTATTTTTGGGCGATTGACTTATGTTGAGAGGTGTGGTCAATTAGCGAGTGTGGGAGAGGGAATAGCCGAGTTCGGGACATGAAAATAGTATCCGATATTGAGCTAGGCCTGGGAGTTGCTAATTTTTTGGTCTAATTGGGCTAACCCTATGAAAATAGGTGGTTAGGCTAATAAGACTAGCTCATGACTCTTGAAAGAGGGCTTGGGTGGTCTTCGATGGTGCAATTAACCATCTCTGGTTCATAATATAGTTTGGATATGTTAGAACTCGTCTCAATTAGTTGGTTCATCCATTGGTCAAATTACAACTCTAAGTCGTTTTTTCTATATTTGTTAGCGTAGTTTAGTGTACCATCCTTCCTTTTCGGTTTGCCTAGTTTGAACCACTTAAATAAATCCCGGTACTTGAAACCCAACTCCCAGTGGACGACACTCCGAGTACTCGACGATAAATCTTGCACTTAGGGTTATAAATTTGAAACTCGAATTCTTTCTATCAGTAACCCAAAATGGACCCATATAAGTAAGCCAGCCAAGGGTGACAATATTAGATAAAGTCACCAAAGGTGGGCCTATGAGGGCTAGCCATCCAAGGGTGAGAAATTTTTGTACTCCTTATTGCGAATCGTGGCAAAAAACAATCCTTTTGGTGCAAAACTTGAAGCCTTTAATAGTTCTGATGATAAATCTATAACTCAAGCAAGCACCCAAAAAAGGAAAAAAAGGAAGGTCGCAGCAAGGTTGAGCAAGATTAAAGTTTTACTACTTCGGAACGCATACCTACCTCTGCAAAAAATTGATGTGGGTGATTGGTAGTTGTTAATCTTTGCCACAATCTAAAAAAATAGAGAGAGGAATAAATTGAATGAGGGCACCATTATATGTTCTCCTATGGTAAGTGGGGAAAAAAAAAAGAAGTTTTTAGTGGTAAAGGGCGCTGGCAGATTAGGAAAGCAAAAAATAAATAAAATAAAGGGGGCCTGGAATTGCACAATTTGGGCGCACGTGTTCTGCTGACGGCCAAAAAGATGCCGATCATTAAATTTTGAGTTGTTAAATAATTACACATGATGACGATCAACCTCTTTAAACTTGAAGCGAGCGGTCGTGGCGTCATCCACTCATTGCATGTGAAGAAAAAGACAAAGGTGATGTTTGAAACGCATCCAAAGCAAGCTCTAGCAAAACCGATCCGAAGGAAATTCTTTATCTAAGGGACTACGCAGCTGATACTTTTACTTCTCTAGAATCAGTCCAATGGAGGATGACACATGAATAGTATGCAGGGCATTTATACGGTGTTACGTCAATTTTGTGCTCCTACTTCAATACAACCATAAAAAGTCTATCCCTAATTGTTGATAATCTTTATCAATTAACTGAGAATAGGAGGTGTGGCCACACATCAGTGTTCTGCAAAGCGCAAGACTCAATAGGCTATCAAATTCCACTTTGAAAGGCGCAGGGGTTGTCTAAATAGTAAACCATCTTAAAGGAGCCCATCTTGAAGCCCTCAGTGTCGAGTCCAATGACATAATCACCTATGTGACAGCTTAAACTCGGCCCATTATATTGCATTCAAACTGATCAAGCCAGCCATAAAATGTCAAACTGAGGAAAAAGAAGAGGAGAATTTTTGTTTTCAGTATTAAGAATTAGAGCTGAGCAAGTCCAAACGTGCGACCTAGGGAACGCACCAAGTTGAACAACCAATTTTCACCCAAGAGACAACACGAAAAAAAATCTTATCAAGCTCCGATCATCTACATAATCAAAGTATTCGAGGCTTAAGTGCTTCAAATACTCAATGTTTGTATGTGCGGTGGACTCTCAAGAGGGCATTTGTAGGAGGTAAATTCTCTTACCAGTCAAGACCCACCACGTGGAAAATCAAATATTTTTATTTCCCCCAATTATAGTCTGTAACATATTAAATTAATCATGATGGTTCATTAAACTAACTATTTAATTCAAATTTATTGCGGCCAATTGAAAGACGCCATGTGTTACAAATGAGGTAGAAAATAAGTGATTATTTTTTAAACAGAGATAGTTAGGAGGAGAACCCTATCTCTGACTTTTCTATGAAAAGAGAGTTACCCCCCTCGAGGGGTTGGTATTCTAAGAATTCATCAGAACTCAAGCATTCTTTCTCTAAAAAGACAACAAGCACTTGAAGCATGTGCTGTCTATGCTCAGAGATCAAATATTTTTTTCTCGATTGAGTTTAAGCCTCTTATACCCTTTCTCAAGATCGAGTTCACTCAAATTTATTCAAGAAGATCGAATCAAAGGGTTAATTCATTTGTATTCGATACAGAGATTTTACCCATATATGCAATATCAACACAAAATTTAATTTGTTACTCAATTTATTGTCTATTGTATTTTAAGTTTGGACAATATTGACGTCCTTTATCCTTGTTCACAAACATTCATCTGAAGTCAATCCAGCTTAATTTAACCCAATCAACCTAAAACAAACGTCCCTACTACGCCCATATATGTATGTCTAAGAGCATAACCAATGGTGAGCTAAACATTTGTTTCACCAGTGGGAACCTACCAGTGCTATATCAATTCTCTCTCCAACTTTTTAGGTCACAATCCTCACTCTCTTCAATACAAAGCTCATCATTTTGGCTCACCAAATAAAATAATACCTATGGACCCCACTCCTAACTATATTTAATTAGTTTAGTTTTTATATTTTGGTTTAGTTATTTAGCTTTATTGTTTTTGTGAAAAATAATTTGCACATAATAATTTGATAATTCAACTAATTAAAAGCTCATTTTTTTTAAAAAAACAACACAATAGTTTGAATTAAAAAAATTCACACATATTTTTCTTTAATATCTGGCTTTATTACTTTTCAAAAAAATAATTTGTACATAATCATTTGATTACAAAATAATTTGTACATAATGATTTAGACTCACTACATAAAATAATACCATAGAACCCATCACTAAATATATTTAATTAATCTTATTCTTTTATTTTGTTTTATTATATATTTGTAAATATTTTCAAAGAGTTAAATGAGTAATTTATGATAACAAAATTAATTTATGCCATATGCATTTGGTAATTTCCACTAACAATAGTAGTGTATAATACAAAGATCTAAATTACCATAACTAAACAAAATTTTTTTTCAAAGAAAAATATATTTGCCAAATACAATACAATATCCCCAATCAATTTTAAGATTTTTTTCCTTTTTTAATGATTTTAATCAACCAAAAAAAAAATAAAAGCAAAGAAATAAGGCCGCAGGCCGCCTACCTTCGTGAGCCGCCCGACGAGCCAAGCAACTCGGGCCAACCGCTGCACAGTCACGCGTGGCCCGCGCGCTCGTCCAGCCCCAATTTCGACCCACGAGAGGTTTGTTGGACCTGCTCTAATGTTACTCTGCTTCTTTATGGGAATATATATACATACATACATATATATATATATATATATATATATATATATATATATATATATATATATATATATGTATGTATGTATGTACGTATGTATATATGTATGTATGCATATATATAGACGCACACAGATATATATATATATATATATATATATATATATATATATATATATATATATATATATATATATATATATATATATATATAAAAGTGAGTGTAGACACTGTGATTGCGACACGTCCCTTATTGACAATTGATACTTTAGCATTTATTTTTTACTTATAAAATTCTAGTGCGAACGCTGCAGTTGAGACACTTGTCTCATTGACAATTAATACTTGGGTAATTATTTTTTATTTAAAAGTTCTAATTTACAATTTAATGGTACAATTAAAAAGACGTATTTAAGGTTCCATCTATGAAGAGCGCTAAAGGTGTGGTCTTGACACATGGCAAATGAAGAGTTAATACTATAGTTGATCTGAATGTTAAGCTTTGGTTTAATGGGACTATCAATCTCCTTACCTTGAATTAAATAAGTGAAGAAAAGAACTCAATATTGCAAAGATTAATATATGCATATAAATGAAGAGATTATTTTTCCAAATTAAAGAGAATTGTGTAATACAAGCATTTTACAATGCTTTTGATAACTAGAATTTAATAAAAGGCCGTATGTAGTACGAGGTCAAGGTCTAGTAAAACAAAATTTAGAATTAGTTTAATTGATCAATCTATTGCTTAATTTATTTCGATTTGGCTGATCTTCTCAAGTAGCGAGTCTAGTTTGACTTAAAATCAATGATATGTTATAATCCAACTAATTAAACCACAGACCTCGTCTAACTTTGCTGTTGAACTTAACTAATCATAAATTAAACTGGCACACGTTAATTAATACACGTTCAACTCTACCCAAATAAACTAACTTATCATTGATTCAACTTAGGGATCGGCAATAGATCGGGTTGGATCAAGTTATGATCGGCTTGTTTATAAAGTGGATCAGATCAGGTCATGGTCAGCTCGTAACTCTTTGAGCAGGGCTTTTGTGTGAACAAACAAGTCGGGTTGGCCTACGGACGGCCCATTTTTGGCCCGTTTTAAACGGAATAAAGTTGTACAAAAAAACTGTGTATGATAATCATTGTTTTGTATAAAGCTTTGGTAGTAAGCTTAACTAATTCGAACATATAAGCTAGTGTGTCAAGTAGGTTGGAAAATAGTAGGTCACTAAACGGGTCGTTAATCGGTCGACTTAATTCGACCCCTTAATATGCCTTAATGGATCGGTTCACTATTGAACCAATACATTATTGACCCAACCCTTTATTGACCCCATTTTAAATGGATCAACTTCCTTAACTCAATAGGTATTCGGTCCGTTGCCACCCATAATTCAGCTTCACCTAGTGATACACCATACCACTCCATGAACTCTCATAATTATGAGTTGCACCGACAAGGGGTAAATGCCGGAAGCCACGTAAGTCAAATGCCCCATGACACTTTTTGTTCGCTCTGTTTTCCTGTCCCTCCTCCTACCAAATCAAGCTCTTACTTGTAACTCTCCCCCTTTCAATCGGCTTCCTCATAAAATTACACCTTGACCTACACCTCATTTTATTCCACACAGATTCATTTTTCCTTCACCTGAACAAAAACCAAACCCTACAAAAGAAAGAGAGCTTTCTTTTATCTCTTCAATACATGGCAAGAGGATTGCTAGTATATCTACTCGTACTACTAGTAGTCACAACGTGTTTCCTTACCCATGCAAGGCTCATGGGTGGGTGCCTCCTGTGCAATTCAGTGGCCTCGGACCCAGGGCTTCCCCTCGATCGCTGTCACGCTGCTAATTACCGACAAAGCTGAGCTTCGATCTTCATTACACAGTGACAGATATGGAGTAGATGCCGCCAAGGGAGGGCACATCAAATATAGGACTAGATTTGTGTTCAACGTCCTTGCCAAGGGCACCAAGGCTTCCTCTAGCCCTAGCAAAAGGCACAATGACTTCAATGGGCAGCAGGCAAAGATATGCTTAGTCGTACTTAACGTCGAAAGTTAGATATTAATTACACTAACCTTTATATTCTTTCATTCGTTCAATTCTTTTTTCCAAATTTCCAATGTGTAAATAAATAAATAATTAATTTATTCATTCATCCAACGACGTAACTTTTTTAAGCAAGTATACTCATTATGAGGGGTTCAATGAGTCCAGTTGATAAATAATATGCAGCCAAAAATTGGATTTTTCTTTTGCAGTATATAGACAATTATATTTATTCCAATGAAATTTTTGCTGCTTACGTTTTTTTAAGATTGAGTTTGCATGTGTTTATTTTTTTCATGATTAATAATCAAAATTAGAAAATGCAAAACCCAAAGTATCATCAAAACCCAACAAAGAGGTACTATTAAAAAGAAAAGAAGTCGTCTTCGTTTGCAAAATTTTGTTGACTCACACTGGTATCATTCTTTTATACAAAGATATTGAGACTCAACATTGTAGCAAAATGTGGATATCAATAGGAAAAATGTCATAATATTGGTCGCATTAGGGAAGGACATGGGCAGATTCGGGGCGGGTTGAGCTATGTCTGTACTCATACCTATTTTCAAAAGTCATACTCATACTCATACCCATCTTGTTTTGGATGATTGTCCTCATACCCATGCCTATCAGGTTTTGGATGGTTGCACCCATAACGCATACCTATCGGGTTTTTCAGGTTTACAGATTTTATTCGGGTATATATAGACTGCATAAAATGTCACCCATGTTCAACCCTTATTTGCACAGACATTATATTTGATTAGCAATTCAACCGACGCGACTAAAATTTATGTCCGGATCAACTCACGGAAGTCGAAATTGTAAAAAAATTTAATTTATTATTTCTACATAAATAAATACTATACACTTAGAGTTTACGCCATATATTTATTTTTGGATTTTATCTTATTTTGGTCGCCTTTTACTAGCAAATCGAGTATATAATTGGGTATGAGTTTTAAGAATTCATACTTATATCTATATCCATTTTCAAACATAACATCCATACCTATACTCGTACCCACTTAAAACCCATTTTCATCTCCCATACAGGTGTGAAATGGGGTAAATTTTGATCGAATTTTTCGGATTGGGGTAATACTCCCTTCCCGAGCTAGCATCTGTCAAACAATGGTTCTAGTAGTGCCAACTTATCAAAAGTCTCGACAGTTTGCTGTCAGAACTTATAGGATTTGGTCCCATCCAAAATTATATCAATTAATTTTTCATCAGTTTGTGAAAAAAGGGGGAAAAAGAGAAAGAAAGAAAAGCATAAAGAAAAGGGGCAAAAAGAAAAAGAAAACATTGAAAAAAGGAAGGCTTGTGAGTTGTGACCAAGTCTACGTTTGGGTTTGATTTGGTAATGCTGAAATTGCTTGGTGGAAAATATTTTTCAAAGATTAAAAAGTGAGATCAATTTGATTGGCTTATGGCAAATATATAGAAGGTGGAAGATTTGTACATATGAGAGTCTACAAGGTTATCAAGCCTTGACAGTTGACACTATAAATAAGGGTTTTAGATTAGGGTTGAAAAATACCGTAGAAAGCAAGAGAGGATGTGCTTGATCAATCTGAGGTCTTAAGTGTTGGTGACATTCTCTTGCACCAATGCGGGGTCTCGCATGATAGTGTTGGGCTAGGTATTTATGGGGTGCATCACGAGCATCGCAAATATCGAGGATAGAGTGTGTGGAGAGGGGAAAACAAAGTCATGAGAGTAAGGGATGACTCAAATGCTAGCTAGAGCAAAATTCAAAGTGTGGAGTGCTGTGATGTAACTGTTTGCAATCTTCTTCTCTTATTATAGTGAACGTTATCAGTTGTTTTCGGTCATGACTTTTTCCCTCAATGTAGAGAGGTTTTTCACATTAATTAATTGTGTGTCGTTCTTGCACTTGTGGTGTATTTGTGTGGCTATGTTTCTATGTTTTCATTCTTAATAAGTTGTATCACAAAAAGTTTAATCCCAGCAGAACTCTTTATATAGATTGCAACAAACCTTAACTCCCGAAAATTGATATTTGAGCCAAAAAAAAAGAAATTTATTACAACCATGAATAGTAAAAATTTTGACAAATGAAGCTTATTATAAGCATGAATAGTTAAAATTGTCACGCATTAAGATTTTTGTTGCAATACGCTAAGATGTCAATAAAAAGTGCAAACAAATTAACACCGAGGAAACAAATTAAATGTCTATTGTCGAATCTTTGCAGCACATGGAAAAATCCGTTTCTGTGTCATTTATATATCATCTTTATACGGTCTATATATTAATGGAAGTGATCGCCTTTAATTTGCTATCATAAAAAGGCAATTAATCACAATGGGATAAGGTTGATAAGGTCTATCACAACATGAAAAAATTGTGATGTCTACTTGTACGCATACTATTTTTATATCGTCCGTGTGGACGTATGTTCTTGCTCGGTGGTGGCAAGGTTTCTCCTTTTAATATTGCTCATGTGTATGTTGACTGCCCATGCTGTTACGTAATAAAAAGCTGAAATTAAAAAAAAAAAAAGAATTGCCGCTTATTTTGACCCAGTGTCTGGATGTCGACAAGAGTGGCTAGGTTGGCTTAGCTTATCTTTTGCATTTTTGTTTTGGGCACGTTTTGTGTGAGCATTATTTCCATTTCTCTATTCTAATTTCAATTCACATATCATATTTCAAAATGCATATATTACCATAAATTATATATATATATATAAATATATATATTTATTTATATATACATATGTGTGTACGTATATGTATATGATATATATTATATGTATATAAAATAGTGTCACATGATGGATGAAAATTAATACTTTTAGAAATATGATACATATTTCCTTCTAAATTAAAATTGATTAGCTTGTAGATCATCTCCATTAAACTTCCAACCAGTGATATACATTTGTTAGGGAAAGGTGAGTTAATTGGAGTAGCAATAGCGAATTCTTTTTCTTTTTCTATAGTTAAGATGGGCGTAAACAATTAAATTAAAATGTAGATCCAGATGCACACAATTTTTACATGAAAAAACCTTCAAGGCGAGGGAAAACCTATCGGACTGTGGTTCCGATATGCACTTCAACTACGTTGATGATAGGATTACAAAGATGATCTCCCCTAGACAAATTAGGAGTATGTACTCAAATTCTCTCACCCTTTTAAGATGGATCATGATATGATATCTTGGCCTCTTTGGTGGATTACAACAATCCTGTCTCACCTAAAGTTGGAGGACCACTCTAACTCTCTCTCACACTTTGCTTGCATGTGATGGTTGCTCGGATTCAATTCAAATGTCAATCGGTGCCCAACACCATCCAAGGCTCATGCATCTTCTCACCATTCAAAGATCAAAGATAATTGAAAGCCTTGGGAAAGGTAACATTTCTTACCACCATGCTTTGGAAAATATTACTCATTTTCCCAACATGCCTTGCGTTATAGACCACTTTAGAATGCCGTAGATTTCTTCGGATTTCTCTAGAATACGTTCTAGAGTGTTCCATAGGTTTTCATAGAATTTTATACTTGTGTAAATTTTGGATATTTGTATAGAATATTTTGGATGTACAATATTATGTATAGGATCAAATAGATCTCAATCGCCTATTAAGGAGGTAGATGTGTATATATACTTCCAACGGGGATCATTTGTACACCAAGAATTCTAAGAGTAATGCAAGGCATTCTCCCAAATGTCCTTGTGGGCATCCTCTCTCTAAGTATTGTTTGAGTGTGTGTATGTGTGCGCGTGCGCGCGCACGCTTACTTAGCTTCTCAAGCCTAAGTCAAGCAACACTTAAGGCTTACTATCAAACTAAAGAAAGGTTATGAGTGAATTTGCTAGTGCCACATAGCTCTGAATTTAAGTGAATTATAAACCTGTGACAGTTGCTATCATACCTACTGGTTTGGTAGATCAGGACTTCAAGTGTGACCGATGTTGGCAACTCTCAACAAGTTGGTAAGGAGGCCAAGGACAAAAACAAGGACATGATGGCCCTTGTGGAGGATAGGCTCAAAGAGTTTAACACCACCATGTCCACCCTAACAGGTAGGGTCAAGGATATGGACAAACTCATCAAGCATCGGAGGCCACCATTGATGGAGAACTCCAAGCCTATAAGCCTGAGATTGAGGCTTAAAAGGTGAGGGTCAAGGCTTCCGAAACACAAACCAAGGTGTGTAAGGCCGAGATGGCCAATGGTGAGTCCATCTAAGCATCCATCACTCCAAAGGGAAATGCATTGAAAGCTGCCACTTTACATGGGGTTAGGAATGCAAGGGAGTTTGATAACTTCCTGTGGGGACTCAAGGCATGCTTCAATGCAATAGGCATGTAGGATGCTGCTCAAAAAATAAGCAACACTG
Organism: Carnegiea gigantea; assembly: GCA_029747015.1. Lineage (NCBI taxonomy): Eukaryota > Viridiplantae > Streptophyta > Magnoliopsida > Caryophyllales > Cactaceae > Carnegiea > Carnegiea gigantea. The sequence goes on from JAKOGI010000945.1 coordinate 290,196, forward strand.
CTTTTTGTCTTAAAGATATTGCCCTCCTTTGGTGGCGTCATAGGTGTGACGGCATCCGAAGAGGATTCGATCCTAATAACACTTGGGATGGGCTCAAGAGGGAACTTAAGAGGCAATTTTATCTCAAGAAAGTTGAGAGTGAAATAAGAGCCAAGCTAAGACGCTTCCAACACAAGGAGGGCCACATCCAGGAGTACATCAAGGAGTTCCAAGAACTTCTCCTAGAAATTCCAAGCATGGGAGAAGCATACGCACTATTTTGCTTCCTCGATAGCCTATGTGGATTGGCCAATATGGAACTTAAGAGTCATGGTGTACCAGACATTGCCACCGCAATTGCCGTACTAAGTCCTTAACTAAGTTCAAGAAGGAGTCTCCCGAGGGGCAAAGCAAGAAGACAAGCAATACCGATAAAGGTGGGGGAGACCAGGATAAGTCTCCCAAGTGGGACAAGCCCTCCACACCAAGAAAAGGGGAAAAGCAAGAAAGATGAGGCACCAAGGAAGATCACATGCCTCTCATGCAACAGGCCTCATTAGGTCTTCGAATGTCTAAAGGGGGCAAACCTGCTGCTCCTATCTAAGAAGAAGACACTGAAGAGGAAGAGAGAAAGACAGCTTCCAAGAAGCTACTCAATGTCATCTAAGCAAAGGGGAAAGGACAACCTTATGGATACATGTATGTAGAGACCATCATTAATAGCAAGTCAATGAAAGCCATGTTGGATAGGGGAGTAGATATAGTCTATATGGCTAAAGAGCTTGCCGATTAGGTCAGCATCTCGTACACCAAGGAAAGCGGCTTTGTGAAGGGAGTCAATGCAAGAAGCCTCTCGATCGATGGCGTCGTTCATAGTACCTAAGTTCATATTAGCCAATTTAAAGGTAAGGCCAATCTCACTTTTGCTCCTTTAGATGACAAGAAGTTTTATTTGGGCATTGAATTTCTGGATATAGTGAAGGCATTCTTGATGCCTTACACCAACACCATGTGCATCATGGGGACGGGGCAAGCTTATGTCGTCTCTGTGAAGAGGGAGATTAATGAAGCCAAAATGTTCTCCGGTCTTCAATTCTCCAAAGGGATCAAGAAGAAAGAGCCTAGTTTCCTTACCACCCTCAAGATGGAAGATGAGTCCAAGAGAATGTAAGCACCTAAAGCCACCCAAAAGGTGCTTGAAGGATTCAAGGAAGTCACACCCATCGAGTTACCCAAGAAGCTTCCCCTGAGGAGGGAAGCTGATCATGCCATTAGTTAGAGCTAGTGGCTGAGCCACCCGCATTTACCCCTTATCGTATGACACTCTTCTGAGCTGCAGGAGCTAAGGAGGCAATCGAAGGAGCTTCTGGATGCGAGATATATCCGTCCCTCCAAGTCTCCCTATGGCGTGTCGATCGTGTTTCAAAAGAAGCATGACGGTTCCCTCTGACTATGCATAGACTATTGGGAGCTCAACAAAATCACCATCAAGAACAAGTATCTCATTCATCGCATCGATGAACTCTTCGATTAAGTTGGGGATGCAAGGTAATTTATCAAACTTACTTTGAGGAGTGGGTATTATCAAGTCCTTAAAGCTGAAGGAGATAAGCCAAAGACGGCATGTGTGACAAGCTACGGATCATAAGAGTTCCTTGCCATACCTTTTAGCCTCACTAATGCACCGAGCACATTTTGCACACTTATAACAAGGTATTTGGTCCATTCCTTGACCTCTTTGTTGCTGTTTATCTTGATGATATTCTCATCTATAGCAAGACCTTGGAGGAGCATAGTGGAAACTTGGAGGAATTGTTCCGAACCTTGAGGGACAATGAGTTATATTTTAAAAAGAAGAAGTGCTCTTTAGCACAAGAGGAGGTGCCTTTTTTGGGTCACATTGTTGGCAAGGGCAAGCTTTGCATGGATCCAGCAAAGTTCAAGGTCATTCTAGAATGGGAGCCACCCACCAAAGTCATAGAGTTGAGAAATTTCCTTGGCTTAGTGAACTACTACCGGTGGTTCATCAAGGGCTATTCCATTATCACCGCCCCTCCCATCTACTTGTTAAAGAAGGGAAGATGATGGTTATGGGGCTAGGAGTGTTAATAAGCCTTTGAAGCTCTAAAGAAGGCCATTGCCGAGGCGCCACTTTTAGCACTTTCCGACCTCAACAAGCCATTTGAGCTCTGCGTAAATGCTTCCATCTTTGCTCATAGTGGTTTCTTGGTGCACAAGGGTCATCCCACCTTTGAGAGCCGAAAGCTCAATGACACCGACAAGCGCTGCATGGTGCAAGAGAAGGAAATGACCACGGTAGTACATTATCTTCGCACATTGAGGCATTACTTACTCAGGAAAAAGTTCATCATCAAGACCGGCAACATCACCACTAATTACTTCCAGACTTAAAAGAAGCTCACTCCCAAGAAAGCTAGGTGGTGAGACTTCTTGGTGGGTTTTATTTGATTATGTCTTGGAGTATAAATCGTGAATTGCCAACTTTGTAGCCGATGCTTCGAGCTGCAAGGGATAACTCACTGGCATCAGCTGCCCTGAAAGCAACCTACAAGACTGCATCATAGTAGGCCTTCGACATGATTCACTTGGCCAAACTAACATCCAACTTACCAAGGAGGGAAAGATATAAAGACTTTAGGGAGAAGATGGATTGATCCTCCCTAAGGGTTAGCGCATCTATGTTTCTTCTCATGATAGCTGCCGGCGGGAAGTCATAAAAGAGTGTCATGATAGCAAGTGGGCTGGACATTTAAGCATACACCACACACTAACTCTTATAGGCAATTTCTACTACTACCCCGGCTTGAACAATGATGTGAAGGCCAATGTGAAGACTTATCTTACGTGCTAACAAAACAAGATAGAGCAAGGAGCACTCACATGACTATTAAAGCATCTCCCAATTGCCGAAAGGCCGTGGGAGAGTGTTTCTATCATCGTGGGCCTACGAACAAGTGAGGGGTGCAACTGGGTCCTTACGGTGGTGGATTAGTATTTCAAGTATGCCATCTTCGTTCTCGTACCCAAGGAATGTTCCGTTAAGCAAGTCACCTATTTATTCTTCGAACATGTGGTGAATTATTGGAGCTCGCCCTAATTGATCGTGAGTGATCAGAGCACTCGCTTTATGGGGTGCTTTTGGATGGAGTTGTTCAAGCTCATGGGATTCGAGCTCAACTTCTCTACCAGTTTTCATTCACAAATTAATGAGCAAATATACAAGGTCAATACTCTCTTGGAGCTTTACTTGAGGCACTATGTAAGTTCCAACCAACGGGATTAGACATAGTTGCTTGATGTTGCCAATTCTTATACAAATTGCAAAGGAGCGAGTCCATGGCCAAAGTCCATTCGAGATAGTCATGGGTCAACAACCCTTGACAATAAGTTCTCTTGTCACAGGTTATAAGGGACTAAGTCCACCCACCTACAAGTTTGCCAAGGATAGGAATGATCAAGCAGGTGTGGCTCAGGCTTACTTGGAGAAAGCCTCCTAAAAGATGGAGAAGTGGTCGGTAATAAGAGATGCCAAAAGGAGTTCTGAGTTAGAGCCCTCATGCTTGTCAATATGTAAAATCATGCGAGGTTAGATGGTCAACATCGGAGTCTCATTTGAAGATAAGAAGGTCTTTTTCCCACCCTTAAGAAGGTAGGGGCGCAAGCTCACAAGATGGAGCTGCATCCAAGATTAAGTATCATCCTATCTTCTATGTAAGTTTACTCAAACCTTATCATGGACATCAAGTGGATTCGAGTAGGGGCATCTCACAACGGCCACTGATGGGTATGAAAGTCTAACATGACAAGAAAGAGGAGTAAGTCCTTGTTGATCGAGTAGTGTAGCATATAAACCAACCACCGATACATGAACTCCTAGTCAAGTAAAAGTGACTACCTGAAAGTGAGACTAGCTAGGAGCCCATCCAACACTTGTGGTAATTCAAGCAGCAAATACAAGCATTCGAGAACAAAAAGGTGATGAGGATGTCACTGGATTAGGTAGGGGAGGATGTCATGGACCACTCTAGAATGCCCTCGATTTTTCTAAATTTCTTTAGAGTATATTTTAGAGTGTTCCATAGGGTTCCACACAATTCCATACTTGTGTAGAATCTTGGATATTTGTATAGAACATTCTAAATGTGCAATATTATCCATATGATCAAATAGATCTCCACCATTCATTCAGAAGGTGGATGTGTATGTACACCCTCAAGGGGATCATTTGTATACCAAGCATTTTCAAGTGCAATACAAGGCATTCTCCAAAACTTTCTAATGTCTACCCTCTCTCTAAGTTCTCTTTGAGAGTGTGTTTGTTTGTGTGCGCTTGCTTGACTTCTCAAGTCTAAGTCAAGCAACACTTAAGGCTTACTGTCAAACTAAAGAAGAGTTTTGAGTGAGTTTGTTAGTGCCACATGTGTTTGAGTTTGAGTGAATTATCAACTAGTGACACTTGGCAAGGATAGCTCCACTTACCAACACAACTATGTTCCCTCCAATTCATAGGAGATACCAACAAACACCATTTTATGGTGAGTTTGCTTAGTGGAAAATGGTTTTTTCCAAAAGATAATCTTCCATAAAGAGTATCTTTCTAAGGAAAATGGATTTTCATGTTAAATTTTCCATTATTTTGTTGAACATAGCTAATTTTTCATGGAAAAACAAAAACATAAATGGATTTGCTTAAGTAGTGAAAAATGTTGACTAAATTGTAGCAGAGATAAATTGTAAGACCCTAAAAATTTAGACGTTTGAGACTGAGTTGTTTGTGAACTTTGAGGACGAAATGTTTTTCAAGGGGGTGGAATGTAAAACTATGAAAATTTATATTCATAATTCTCTAAGAATAATAAATATGATTTCAGTTTCGAAAATTATCGCTAGTCGCTTGAGCTCTAGGTAAAGCCCAAACTTCCTTATGTTTGACTCAATCAATGTTTTTAATAAAGGAAAAATAAAGTTTTAATTTGGAAAAATAAATTTTATTTCAAGCCTTCCCTCCTAATGTCAAATATTAAAATTTAAATTTTTAATAGTATTTTGGTGGGGATATTAAAAATCCCCCAAAATCTTCAAATTGCCCAAAAATTTAATCCCTTAATCTCTGTCTTCCCCCCTAACCAACCAGGGAAAAAACAAATTTAAAACCCTATTTTCACGTAATAACATGAACCCCCTCTTCCTCATTCTTCTTTCTCATGCACAATCTCTTCCTCTCACCTTTCCCTCACCATTCCTCTCTCACATGAACCCCACCACCGCCATCCCTGTCGTCGACTGCCGCCCACTTCTTTCTCTTCTTTGTTTCTTCTCTTTGGCAAGTGAATGCATGATTAGTGTTTTGTTTAAACCCTTGAGTCTTGATGAGGAATTTCGATTCTATCCCATTAAATCATTTGATTAATCTCCTAACATCTTCTTTTGAATATAGAGTTGTTTTGAAAGTGAAAATCTTTCTTTTGAACCTCCATTCAAACCGTAGAAGGCAAACCTCTGTACTTCTCATTCCTTCATCTTTCTACTAGGCTTGATTAGGCTTTTAGGAACTTATAAGTTTTAGTGGATGTTGGGAAAATTTTTAAAGTTGAGTTCATTGATTTTCCTGGCTAAATACGGTGACTTCATGCGTGGAATATGAGTCTAAGTAAGACCAAAAAATAGACATGCACTAGACATGAATTCAAGGAATAAATTGGGTTTATGTACTAAGTTAAAAATTATGAAACATTACAAAGACATATTATTATGATTCTATTTTTATAAAAATTTTGTATCATCAATTTTGGACTTAAAAGGATGAGAAATAAAGTTTTTTCCTAAGACTGTGTAATTCTGACCTGAAACTAACTAGGTGGAAAGATATGAGTTTTTGAGGTAGTTGATGTTGTTGATTGTAAATCAAAAGTCATAGGAGGAAAATAGAGATTTCTAAATTATTCTTAAAGACCTCAATATGATTTTTCTTATTGGAATTATGGCCTCTACAAGTCAAGTAAAAAAACTGACCTGTTGAAATTTCAATAATTGTTTTATTTGAGTAAATGAGCTTCTGTAAATTGCTTGGTTCTTAAAATTAGTTTTTGGGGTTTTGAGTTTTATTCATGTGGATTACTAGCCTTGTTTGACTTTTCAATTAAAAAAGATTGGTTTTGGGGTGTAAGGACTCTCTTAAGTTACTCCATGTTACAACTTTTATTTTATCCTTTAGGCCTAACACATTAGGTTTGAGGGTACGTTAGGTCACTTAATGCTGTTATGAGGTAATATCTATGTCCTAACTCCCTTGGATGTTCTTTTAAAATGTTTTTTGGATGTTTATGAATTGTTTATGTGGTGTTTTATACCAAGGGGACCCCATGTGTAAAAGTTGAACTGCGACATGTGTTCTATGAAGTTCCAAATGTGTGATATGGAGTTATGAATAAATGTTAATACCTATAGTTAATGTTTTACAATGGTTTTGCTAAGTTAATAGAAGTTTTGATTGAGATGGGTTGGGCTTGCGGGTAGCCAAATAAACCTGCTCATAACATACTAAATCCTAAAGTGAAAGAGTAAGGCGAGTTTGCTTGAGGATGCCTCATAATATCAGAGTAGGTATAGCTTGACATAGAGGTAAGTCAGTCACCCGAAGCTATATCATGTGGTTTTCAGGTACGTGCCATTGTAGATGGACGAATACCAAAATGAGTTCTGGTAACCCATAAATTTGTTCGACGGAAGGCCATGAGACCTTTTGGTGAGATTGCTCACTAATGAAATTGACTCTATTTTAGTTTTGAATAATGGTGAATGCTTGAAGTTTAAAGATCTTGGAATGGCTGGGAATATTCTTCGAATTGTTTGAATATTTCCCTCCTACCCTAAATGCTTGAAATGAATTTAAGTAGGAGTTTTATGGTTACAGGTGGAAATTCTTGCGCTCCGTCTCACTATTCAAAATGTTTTGTTTTTTTACAGCTACCAATGTGCTACATGAGGATGGGATGTGACTAAGGCCGCATAGTAGTTTTAGTTAACCACTTATTAAGTATGATTAAGTATTAGGCTTTATGGTTTAACTAGGTATCACCACGCATATGCCTTTCATCCTCTGTATGTCGTTTGGTGATATGGAATGTTGGGTTTATGTCCAAAGCTACAAAGTGCTTGCATTATGTGTGTTAAAATAATAAGCATATGGTGAAAGCTATTAAGACAGAGAATCACCATGATATAAAATAGAAAAATTAGCTTACATGAAAACATTCATCAATTTTCCTATTATTCCTGAACTATGACTGATGGCCTTGGTTGAAACTATAGAAGGTTATGATGTATGTGTCTAATGGTCCATACAAAGTTTAATGAGCTAAGTAGATGACCAAATGGATGAGCTAAGTTGATCTTTGCGGGCTTGTATTGAAGGTGATTTTGGATTTGAACTTGACCAATGAAGTACTAAGTTCAAGTATTATTCTGGGTAAGAAGTAAGCTTAAGGTGGATCAATGTGGCAGGTGACTATCATTGCATGTTACAAGGGGGGCCAATAACCATCTTTGTACTTCCCTGATCTCTTGCTTCCTTTAGCTTACCAACCTCCAAAAACTTCCTATATTTTTGATCTATTGTTTGCAACCTTACTCGGGTGACTTGATCCTAACCCTATTGTCATCAATCGCCTCTTAGGAATAGCAATCGCTATTTTATCATTGATATCTTTGTCTTTCTGATAAATTGTACCTTGTACTATCTTGGGACTTTGTGATCCCTTACTTTTGTTCATCTACTTGTTATGTTAGCGTTGTTGTATTGTATATTCACTTGACTATCACGTTATTTGTGTTAATACACCTACCTCTATTCTTCTATTATCTCTTGGAATTCTTTCCACTTGTTTTTCTTAATAATGATCTCATCATATGAATTGCTTTCTCTAATTTTGGGACGAGTGTGCTTATTAAGTCAATTTGTTGACACTACACTGAGCTTCAAATTTGTTTGACATTCCTTATGTTTCCTTTGGATTTATGTTCACTTGGTAACTCTCGTGTTGTTACCATTTTCACTCATAATTTTTTCTTCACCCAAAATTGGTTCTTCCAGTTGTAGTAACATGTGTAGTTCACATAAACCCTATCATTTGTTTGTTTTCTTTGCAATAATTTTAAGCCTCAAATTTTTCTTATGCTATCTTGTTCCAATTTGGTGCTATCTAATATAACCTAAATGATCACGATCATCCCGTCTTATAAAAGGATTGAGCCCACACTAGGTCTTAAGGGAGAGTTATAATGTTCTAGCATAACTTGGGGTTAGCTTATTAAGAATTTTCATAAGATATGCAATTAGGTTCTTTTACATTATTCATATTATGTGGCTATAGATGGGTTTCACACCATTAGGTTTCCTGGCTATGACAAACATATCCATAAAGCTTGTGAATGTCACAATTAGAGAATAAATTAGGAAAAGCAATAAGAACATATGAAGATAGACTTGGATATGAGGAATTGATAATTATATTTGTCTATTGAGATACATGTTATTTGGCTTTATTTTCAGAGTTCATTTATCAAACAAAATTATATTTTTGGGTATCATCATCTTCATTGAAATTGGGTTGGCCAACTTGAGCCCTAGCAAATAACCATTGTGAATGCCTCAGGATTGTTTGGAGGGGGAAAAAAAACCTTCGGGATAACAGAGGAAGCATTTTGTATTGTATATAAATATAGGGATTTATATACGAGTTGACTAAAGTTCAATGATTTAATAATGAACTAATAAGTGTGGCTGAGATATGTTGCTTGGTGAGACTAAGATCTTAACGAACGCATTTTGGCAAACTAAGGGTGGAGGAGAAACTGACCCACCTATTAGTTAGGACTACATAGCGAGCTGCAAGTGGACCCTCATATAGATAGCAAAGAGCAACTATAGTGAGAAATCATATGTCCTAAAAGGTACCTTCCACTAAGAGGATTTTAAGATTTTAGATGGATTTGTATGCTAACAAGATTAATTCGTTGTATCTAGACCTTGGATTAGTTGCACACGCATATTTGGAGGAGATTGCCCATTATATGGATTATTAGCTCATAGTCTCTGACTATGACACAATGTTCCAAGTTAGGTTTTGACAGAAACTCGAAGAGGAATTTAGGAACAAGCTACACTTTAGTATAGCGTTCCACCCTGGTGCGGATGGTCAGACTAAGTGTACCACCCAAACGTTATAGGACATGGTACGAGCATGTTTTCTGGACTTCAAGAAGCCATGAGATGAGTAACTGACATTGATCGAGTTCTCCTACAAGAATAGCTACAACTCTAGTATAGGAATGTCACCATTTGAAGTATTATATGGTAGGAGATGCAAAGCACTCTTATGCTAGCAAGAGATTGGTGATGCATTCACAATTAAACCTGAACTATTTTAGGCAGCCACAAAAAAGGTATGCATGATCCAAGAGAGGATGAAGGTAGCCGAGAGCCACTAGAAGAGCTATGCACAAAAGCACAAAGAGCCTTGGAGTTCAAAGTTACAGTCTAAGTCTTCCTAAAAGTCTTACCCACCAATGGTGTCATGTGACTTGGGAATCAGGCAAGCTCACCACAAGGTATATTGGCACTTATTCTATCATTGAGTGGGTGGGAGAATTGGCTTGCTAGCTATACCTAATAGAGTAACTACCAGAGTCCACAAGGTATTTATGGTAGTAACACCGGACTAGATTGTTTCACTGTGTTAAACATGCGAAAGATTAACATAAAACTGAATTAGAATTTTCAAGGCATCATAGAATGGTAGAAGAGCTTTAGGTTCATCGCTAACGGCTCACTTTAGGGTTGTTCACTTCAAACTAGAGCCCAAGACCTTGTAGAGATAGGTAGTAAGGGAGTGTGAGTGTAAATATAGGAAACAGGAATTGTATATATTTAATTTCATAAGTATCACCATGTATATGCCTTACATCCTCTATGTGCTGTCTGGTGACTTAAAACATTAGATGTATAGCCCAAGCTATGAAGTGCTTGCTTTGTGTGTTTTAAAATAATGACCATATGGTGAAAGTTATTAACATAGACAATCGCCTTGGTATAAAATAGACAGATAGCTTAAATGAAAACGTTTAGCTATTTTCCTAGTGTTACTGAACTATGACCGGTGGCCTTGGTTGAAACTACAGAATGTTATGATGTATGTCCCTAACGGTCAATAGTAAGTTTAATGAGCTAAGTAGATGACTAAGTGAATGAGATAAATTAACCTTTGTAGGATTATATTAAAGGTGATTTTGGATTTGAAGTTGACCATTGAGGTACTAGGTAAGAAGTGAGCCTAGTGGATCAATAAGGTAGGTGATTATTTTTGCATGTGAGGGCCTAATTGCCACCTTTGTGCTTCCTTGACCTATTGCTTTCTTTACCTTACTAACCTCCAAAACCTTTTACCTTTTTGATCTATGTGTTCTACCATACATGTATAACTTCATCGTAACCCTATTATAATCAATTGGCTCTTGGGAATAACATTTGCTATTTTATCATTGCTATCTTTGTCTTTCTAATCAATTGTGTTCTGTACTTTCTTAGAACATTGTGATCCCTTACATTTATTCATCTACTTATAACTTTAACTTTGTTATCTTACACATTCACTTGAATCTTATGTTAATTATGTTAACACACCTACGTTTGTTTTTCTGTTATCTCTTAGAATTCTTTCCACTTATTTTTCATAATGATGATCTCATCTTATATTAACTACTTTCTCTAATTTTGGGATGAGTATGCTCACTAAATCAATTTGTTGACCCTGTATTGAGCTTTGATTTTGTTCGGTATTCCTGATGTTTCCTTTAGAGTTTTGTTTGCTTCGTGAATCCTGAGTTATTACCATTTTCACTCATAATCTTATCTTTTAATTGTAGTTACAGGTGTACTTGACATAAACCCTATCATTTGTTTGTTTTCTTTGCAATAGTTTTGAGCCTCACATTTTCCTTGTCCTATCCCTTTGCAATTTGGTGCTATCCAATATAACCTAAATAAGAGTTGTTTACTTTTCGGCACCTTCAACTATGGTGTCTGAATTTTTGGATCCATGAAATTCAAGAATGAATTTTTCGAATCCTTGAGGTTTGAAGAAAATGATTTTATGGTCTTCGTATTGTTATTTTGACCAGAAACATTTAAAAAAATTTTCAACTTTGGCCCAAATGGGAATTTTGCCATTTTTTGGGTTTTTTTAAGAAATATGCTTGTATTAAACGATTTAGCTTCTTATAATGACTTTACTGGTGCTAGTTATCACAATCTACTACTTATTTTACAAATATTATATTTTCTGTGATTATAGGCCCAACATGCTTAGTAGAATAATAAAGCTTAATTAAAGAGCTTTGACGGTTACCTGAACTTAGTCAATGTTGAATCCTTGCATTTCTGTATCTGTCATATACAGAGATTGCTAATTTTAACCACACATTCCTTAGATCACGACATAGATCTGTTTCATTTCCTACCTCAGATCCAGTAAGTAATCAAGTTTCATATATTTCTAAGGATAGTGAGATTTTAATCAAGAAATTATAATAATTAAGGCACAAGGTTCGATTAAGTAACATTCCCTGTTGGAAAACTTCTTTTATTAAAAGCCTGAAAGTGGAAATATTACAATGGAAAGATTGAAAAGGAACTTAAACTATTAAGATCAACAGAGATATTTGCTCATAGAGAAATGAGGAATCCCAACTTCTTTTTTGCTTAAGCATGCTCAAATGGCCTATTTTTTCACATGCCCAACACTTACAATTATTTTTCCTAACAGGACAATATGTGGATTTTCAAAAAAATCTTCATTATCTAGGGTTTGGTTTGTTATAATATTTTATTTTATATTTTTCACCCCTTTACTTGTTAAAGCTCTTTTTCTTATATAATTTATTTTTTTCTTCTTTTAGATTTCTTTCCCCATTGGTGAGGATAATCCCAACAAGTTAGAAACTACTTTTTATTTTCTTTTGCTTTTGGAGATGGAGACATTGATGATTGACCCATTTTCTTAGATAAGAGATTCTTGAACCAAGGGTGTCAATGACATCTACTTTTCAAGCCATGCAATGTACTTTTTATTGATTATAGAATTGATCGGATGTTGTAATTTATCATAAAACATGCCAAGATGGTTTCATTATGCCCACTTTAGTAATAATATTGACTCAATTTAGTAATATAATTCTTCAGATACCTCATATCTCATAATTCTATGGTATTAATTTCTATTTGCCGTTTTCTTGCTATTTCTTCGGAATCAAGTTTAGCTCCAATGAATTCAATTTCGATTTACTTACATATGCTTTTAAACATTGCAACTGGTATTTCTGTCATTCTTAATGCATTTTTATCATCCTCATTTAGTGGATCATACCAATTAGATTCAATTTCAGAAAAGCTATGCACGATATAGTTTATGTAATTTCCAGCGGTCCCTGTGGTATTTAAATTTAACATACTATTCATTCGTCATCTCCAATGCTCAAATATTTCTTCTTTATTACGAGCTCCATTGATGTTTAAAATGTATCCTGTTTGACTACTTGAGGTGAGGCCAATTTCTTTATAGGACGAGGTTTTCCTTAAACCCAAAAGAAAAGTTAGTTGTCCATCCTACTGAAACGTATCTTGGTCTCATGAAATAGGTATTTTTTCTAGAAGGTTCACTAAATTCTTCAGATTTGGGAATAATATTGTTTATTAAATTGGATTTGATTTCATCTATGTTGAGTTCTTCTCCAATCTCATTGGTTTCATCATCAAATATCACTTTCCTATATTTTTTTTATCTAATTTCTTTCTAATTTCTTCTAAAGGTATGACATTAAGATCCTCCAGTTTAATTAGGTTCGTTTGCTAATATATTTTCTCTTCTAACTGGATATTATTTGTCTCTTCATTATCATTAGATAATACATCTTGTTTATCAACTATTACGCCCATGATTTTGCTCAATTCTTCCAAATTTTGCTCTTTATCAAACATATTCTGTAGTTCTTCAAGATTTAACTGCTTATACTCTTTCCCTTTCTTCTTTCTCTACCTTTTAAGATGCTTTTTCAGTTGATTTTTCTCCTACTTCTTTTTGAATTTTTAAATCATGCAACCGAAATGGATTTTTTTAAGGCTTTGGAAAGGATATTTATGTTAAAATGGAGTACTAACACTTAGATCAGATTTTCCACTATGTCTCACATCGTTGATTAAAGAAAGATGGATTACAATTTATTGCTTTTTTATATCCTCAACTTCAGTCTTAATTTTTTCTAATTCTGCTTTTAATTTTAAAACTATATCATTGATATAGTTTAGTTAAGGTACGATTAAAGTGATTCTTTCTACTGAGTGCACAATATAAGAATAATTAGGCGCAGGATAAGAAGATGACAATTCAAGCATTAAGCATAGATAATTAGCTCAATTGACTACTAATTAGTCTTAATTATCATAATTGTTTATGATCACGTGGCTCTGATACCATATTAAAGAGGGCCTCGAGTAGTACTTATGAAAGAAATCACACATACACAAAATTAAAATTTTCAAAAAGTAAGTTTTGAGGATCCTAGTTAAGTTTGCAAATATGAAAAGTTTTGAGAAGTTTACAAAAAGCTTAATAATGTTGTGCTCCAGAAATTAATTGCAAAATAGTTCAATGGTTCAAAAAATTTATTTTCATAGTTGTGGGTTCAGAAAATTTATGCACTATATTTCAATGGTCCAAAAAGCAAATAATTCCCTAAATGATCGCGACCCTCCCCCTCCTAGAAAAGGATTGAGCCCACACTAGGTCTTAGAGGGGAGTTATAATGTTCTGGAACAAATTGTAGTGAGCTTATTAAGAATTATTCATTATATATGCAATTGAGTTCTTCTACATTATTCATATTACATGGTTATATATGGGTTTCACACCATTGGGCTTCCTTGTTGTGACAAACATATCCATGAAGCTTGTGACTGAAACAATTAGGGATGGCATTATGAAAAGCAATAAGAAAGTATGAAGATAGACTCGGATATGAGGAATTGACAATTTGTAACACCCTGAGTGTGGCTTAAAAGGATCGAAGTGACTACTTATATCACCAAAGGTGCACGTTTCCTTTTGGGAAGCCCATTCTTAAGAACTTCACAGTTAAGCGCGCTTGTTGGGGAGCCATCATGGGATGGGTGACCTCCTGGGAAGTTTCCCGGGCAGCGTGTGAGCGAGGATGAAGCACGTCGGAAAGACTCGTGATGATTTGTGGGGCCAGTCACCGGTTCTTGAAACCGTTATTGATAAGACCTGTGACCAAGAAGGGTTGGGGCATTACAGATGATATCAGAGCCGACCTGTGACTGTGAGCTGTGCCAGTGGATGGTTAGCCCATGGCCAGTCACCTGGCGGGGCAAAGATACTGAGTGTGGACCACCGGTCAAGAGGAATCATAAGTCGGTCGGTTAGCGAGGCACAATGAGAGCGTTGTGTGCTTCAAGTGGGGGTGATTGTAACACCCTGAGTATGGCTTAAAAGGATTGAAGTAACTACTTATATCACCAAAGGTGCACCTTTCTTTTTGGGAAGCCCACTCTTAAGAACTCTACAGTTAAGCGTGCTTACTGGGGAGCAATCTTGGGATGGGTGACCTCCTGGAAAGTTTCCCGGGCAGCGTGTGAGCGAGGACGAAGCACGCCGGAAAGACTTGTGATGATTTGTAGGCTAGTCATCGATCTTTGAAGCCGTTATTGGTAAGACCTGCGACTGAAATGGGTCGGGGCATTACACAATCATAGTTATTTGGCATCAATTCCAGAGTTCATTTATCAAACAAAATTATATTTTTGGTATCATCACCTTCATTGAAATTGGGTTGGCTAACTTGACCCCTAGAAAATAACCATTGTGAATACCTCAGGGATGTTTGGAGGGGAAAAAAGGACCTTTGGGATAAGAGAGGAAGCATTTTGTATTCCATATGATTCTAGGGATTTAAGTACGAGTTCTCTAAAGTTTAATGATTTCATAATGAACTAATAAGTATGGCTAAGATTTATTGTTTGGTGAGACTAAGATCTTGATGAACGCATTTTGGTAAACTAAGTGTGGAGGAGAAAGTGACCCACCTATTAGTCAGGAATACATAGCGAGCTGCAGGTGGGCACTCGTATAGATAGTAAAGTGCAACTATAGTGAGAAATAATATGTCCTAAAAGTTGCCGTCCCCAGGAGGATTTTAAAATTTCGGACAGATTTGCATGCCAACAAGATTAATTCGTTGTATTTGGACCTTGGATCAGCTTGCACACGCTTATTTAGAGGATATCGTCCCCTTATATGCATTCCTTAGTTTGTACTTTCTGACTGGGACACAATGTTCTAAGTTAGGTTTTAACAGAAACTCGAAGAAGAATTCAAGAACAAGCTAAACTTTAGTGCAACATTCAACCTGGCTACTGATGATTAGACTGAGTGTACCATCCAAACCTTATAGAGCATTGTACGAGCACGTATTCTGGACTTCAAGAAGGCAATGGGATGAGCAACTGACATTGATCAAATTCTCATGCAACAATAACTGCCACTCTAGAATGGGAATGTCTTCATTTAAAGCACTGTATGATAGGAGATGCAGAGCTCCCTTATACTGGCAAGAGATTGATGATGCACTCACCATTGAACCTGAACTATTTCAGGAAACTTCACAGAAGGTACACGTGATCTAAGAGAGGATGAAGGCATCTGAGAGCCACCAAAAGTGCTATATGGACAAGTACCAAAGACCCTTAAAGTTCGAAGTTGAAGGCCAAGTCTTCTTAAAAGTCTCACCCACTAAGGATGTCATGCTATTTGGGCAATTAGGCATGCTCACCACAAGGTATATTGACACTTACTCTGTCATTCAGTGGGTGGGAGAAGTATAATGCTAACTACAACTGCCAGAGCAACTCCTAGAGGCCACAATGTATTTATGGCAGTGACGCTAAACTAGATTTTTCCATTACGTTAAAAAAGCTAAAGATTAGCATTAAAACGAATTAGAATATTCAGGGCATCACATAATGGTATAAGAGCTTTAGGGTTGTCCCTAGCGGCTCACTTTGGGGCTGGTCACTCCAACGCAGAGCCCAAAACCTTGTACATATAGCTAGTAATGGAGTGTGAGTGTAAGTGTGAGAAATAGAAATTATATATATTTCACAAGTATGACCATGCACATGCCTTATATCTTCTATATGCTATTTGGTAACTTGAAATGTTTTACATATGGCCAAAGCTACGAAGTGCTTGCCTTGTGTGTGTGGAAATAATGAGCATTGAGGTACAAGGTAAGAAGTGAGCTTAAGGTGGATCAATGAGGTAGGTGATTATCATCGCATGTTAAGAGAGGGCCTAATTACTATCTTTATACTTCCTTGACTTGTTGCTTTCTTTACCTTACCAACCTCCAAAACCTTCTACCTTTTTGACTTATTGTTTTCTACCTTGAATAACTTCATCCTAACCCTATTACAATCAATTGCCTCTTAGGAATAACATTCGCTATTCTATCATTGATATCTTTGTCTTTCTAATAAATTATGTCTTGTACTTTCTTAGAACATTTTGATCCCTGACATTTATTCATCCACTTATTACTTTAACTTGGTTATCTTATATGTTCACTTGAATATTATGTTAATTGCATTAATAACCCACCTTTGTTTTTCCGTGATCTCTTAGAAGTCTTTCCAGTTATTTTTTTTAACGATGATCTCATCTTAGATTGATTACTCTCTATAATTTTTGGACGAGTATGCTTATTAAATCAATTTGTTGATCTTGCATTGAGCTTTTAATTTGTTTGGTATTCCTTATGTTTCTTGGAGTTACATTTGCTTGATCTATTCAATCTACAGTTACTGCTTTTATCTAAATTAATAGTGACAAGGATCCTGGATTGGGGTTCACCACACTTTGATGTTCTTTGGATTATAAACTAGATCACGTGAATCCGCCCACGAGACAGCCGAAATGGAATGGTTATAAGTTAAATGCATCTACGCCTTTTCTCAAAGGTCATTAAACTGGTCAAGTTATTCTAGTTATCTATTTTCATGAAACTAAAGTCGCAAGACCACAGGATTGTATAACCCTTAATTCCCAATTGAAACCCTAACTATTTTCATGTTTAGAAATTCAATCGCTCGTGAAGCCGCTCTAAGTAGAGGATTTAACTTTCGTTAATCTTCTAAACCCCAATTACAAACATGAATACGACCCTCTCCGGTAATTCATCGAATACCTGGCATGCTAAGTGAGAGTTCAATTACAACATCGGCGTCAATTCACAAAAACCTAGAATACCAATCCAAATCACATCATAGGGGCTACGCCCAATCCAAGACACGAAATTTAGCCTCTAATCGTCATTCTAATCACAATTACAATCACGAAAACGAACATGCTCAAAAGTATAAACTTTGAATTAAAACGCAAAGGAAAAAAGGTAGAGGAATGTACTCTGTGTAATTGCAGCAACAATCTACGAAAAGCATAAACTACATTCAATCCAATGTCTTGAATGCAACAACAATCAATCCCAATCCTATGAACCCTAATCGCCGTTTTCGTCAGAGAAAAAGTAGAGAGGAAAACTAACTGCCAATTACAACACAAGATCGCGATTAAACGAGAGAAACTAAAGTGGCACGGTCATGCCATGTGGCACGGGGCCACCGTGCCACTTTGCTGCCTTGCATTTTCCCGTTTCCCTCGGTGGCACGGTCATGCTGCCTGGCATGGTGCCACCGTGCCACTTCCTCTTGGCTCAGAATCAACCTTTTTGGCTCCTATTTGGCGCAACATTAGCTTATTTCTCCCATTTCTTTCAACTAAACACCTGAAAACACAAACACACAACATTTAGGCACATTTGCGATAAAGAATGACGAATTAGCTTCTATACTCTTGAAGTTTTATCGAAAATCGCCGAAATGAGGGGTAGAAATCATGCCTAAAAGCGGTAAAATAGAGGTTTATCAACTCCCCCATACTTATATCTTACTTGTCCCCAAGCAAGACTGAAACATGAATGAATCGACAGGGAATCAAAAACCTCTAACCACCCGCCTCATTAGGCAAGGCCAATTGGGGATCAGTCGAATCGAACATAGGTGCACACAACCAGTGGAGTGATTTGAAGCATAAATACAATTTCTAAATTCATTTCAAATCATTGGGAAGACCACATGTTCAAGTCAGCATATCGTCAAACCATATCACACCCCTCCCCAATCAAGATGCATCCAAATAAGTAGTGGGCTAGAAGGCCTGGTAGTGACTCTCATAGGGGGAACAATGTAACTGCACTCCCTTACATGTGTTTAAGATGTAAGAAGGTTCACTCGACTCTCTTTCAATTAAACAATCTACCATAGGCTTGGTAGGAATCTCAATTCTCCACTGCGAAAGTGTAATATACGCAACAACAATCAAGAGGACCTTGTAGGGTTGAAATGGGGCTAAGGGCGCAGGCAGGAGGGGGATAAACAATTTGGGAAGTGAGGAGCTGAAAGCCATAGCTAGTGAGCAACCAACACTTAAACAAATCATATTGCACTCTCATTAGGCATACAAACACACCGTAAAACAGAAGGGCCATCAGGAATGCACTATACCATCATGCCAAACACTCTTATTTATCACCCTTTTCAGGTTTCAATAAGTTTGTCTTTCCCCTTTTCTTTTCTCCTTTTTTTTCAACAAGTTTTTCTTTCCTTTTTTTGTTTTTTTGTTTTTTTTTTTGGTTAGGACAAGAAAATGAGTGATTGGCATGCACAATAACAAAACAATCAATTCCTAAATAGCTACGAGGATGCAGACCCCTTACATACCAAATTAACCACAACTGTGCGTAACACCCATAACTGTCAACAGAATAGTGAAGCGTTGCTCTACTAGCTTTGGCTGAAAGGTAGGAAATATGTTTAGGCCAAGAGCTAGCAATGAGACGTTCGCAACAAAAACAGATAAGGCTCGAAGGGGTAAGCAAGGGTTAAAACATTAAATCACGGGTAGCAGTTTGGCTATGTAGCTCAAAAACAAGTGAATGCCTCTATCATTTCATCGTTATGTACATGCTAAATGCGGTTTCAAAGAGAATCCAAGTAAGTTCTAGAGATGTTGCCATGGAAGAGACACACATGAAAAAGAATATGAGACTAAGTTGATGGATTAGTCTATACGCTCAAAATCTCACGGGTCATACTACCAGACAATACAACCAACCCCAAAGATGTCCTACTTAAAAGGGATAATCAATCATGATGAGAGGGTTTCAAGGGCAAACAAGAATGCGAACCAAACAATGTGGTCAAAACGTTTCCAAAATCATCAACCAAAGGCATTTTGCCATAAAGAAACCACAAGGGTACACAACCATATCAACCAACTGATCCTCACTGCCTTGGTTATCGTCATAGGAGGGGTTTTCAAAAGTTTGTTTTTTGCTTTTTTTTTGGGGGGGTTGAAAGCAGTAAATCACCCTAAGTAGTCAACTAGTAGATAAACGAAGAGAAGAGTTGGAAGAATTACCTCGCAGTCTTGTGAAGCTCCACTCAACACATGTCCACTTGAGACCAAGGGTTAGAAAAGAAAATATATACAATGCATTGCCTATCTATATGCACCCTAAAAATGCACCTAGGTTAGAATGAAAACTAAACATATGTAAGAATGCTATATACAAACGGATATGTATACAAACCAACATCCACCACAAATCATCACGGAAACAGCTCATGAGCTCACCCCCCTATGCTTGAACTGGTCATTGTCCCCAATGAAAAAGATAGGAAGCATGCGAAACAAAGGGGAAGGGGAAACAGTAGACAGTCACTGGGCACCGTCGGCCCCAGGGGGAGGCCAGAAGGGCGGGATGAATGGGGAGAAATGCGAGGAGCCACCCTGATCAAAAGGTGGAGGGGACGACGAACTGGCAGGGGCGCCCGGGAAAGAGCGAAAACGCTCCTCCAGCTGCCGAATCGACTCGGACTGGCGCCAAAGCAGTTCGTTCATCCTCCATCTCTCCTCATACTAACGGGCTTCTCTAATCGCCTATTCCTCCTCACGCTGTATCCGCCTTAACTCTCGCTGCTCTTGGCAGTCAATGTAACCGCAGAACTGACTCACGCCCTCCTCAATGGAATCCATGTGCCCGAAAATGCGCTGGATATCATGGTGCATACCACTAAAACCCTCTCGAAGACCCGTCACCTCCATTTAGAGGGCGGAGAAGGACTGAAGAAAAGAAGGGTCGAGCGGCAAGTAGGCCGGGAGGAGGAAGAGCCGCCCATCTCATGAGGGAATGGTGGTGAAGGGGTGGTGGTGGCAGGGTGGGCTCGGGATGGGTAGGGGTACCACTGGCCTCGGCCTCGGGAGTGTCATCACCCTCATCACCACCCTCCTCACTCTCGTCGCCCTTATCAAACTCAATAGCAGCATCAGCTTCTAACTATTCCTCTCGGGGAAGAACAGTTGCCCTTATAATCCTCCGGTCGCAATTCTAATTGCTTTTGTTGGCGGCCGTGGTGAGCTCAGGGTTGGGGAGGATGAAAAGGATGGTTTTGTGGTGGGGGTACCTAATGGTGTCACCTCGGGTATCTATAATGTGCATGTGGTGGAGTGTACCAAGGTTGAGGTGACCACCTAGAATATAGGGCTCGAGAATAGAGAGTCTCGAGCTGTAACCTAAGGCAATAGCAATGGCGGTAACAGTACCGCCAACGCTAAGTACATTCCGGTTATTGGTCTTGGCTACTTCCACCAAGTGGCGGATTATGAAGGCCCCCGTGTTGAGAGGGGTGCCTGACAGGGCGCACCAAATAATAAACAGTTCGGCCTTTCGACAACCATTCTGGTTGTCGTTGCGGCCAAAAACAATGTTCACCGTTAGGCGCTGAAGGTACCGAAGGTTGATATTACAAATGTCGGTAGCCTTGGCCTGTCGAGGGTCAAAGACCCTAGGTCACCGCCACTTATCAGTATACTCTTTCCGTTTGGAGCAGGTGATGCTCAACCAAACGGGGTTAGGTCGCCACAAAGAGGGTACTTCCCTATATGCCCCATCGACCACCGGCAGTCGCAAAAGGTCATTAAACATTCTCAAACTCTTCCGGTGATCAATGTTAAACATTCGAAAATAAATGGCAACTTCCTGACCATTATAACTACCATCCCAATCAACAGCTAACGAACTCAAGAACTCAACCATAAGGCGATCATAGGATGTGCATTGCATGTTTATATATTCGGTCCATCCCAACCTACCAAGTAGAGTCAACAAATCATCCAATAGTCCCAAAGAGCGTAAGGAATCAGCATGAAAATATTTCTGCTCACTAGTGTTCCTAGTGAATAAAAGCTCATATCGGGACTTTTGTTCGTCATTCACAAACTGTAAACCCCTAGTGCTAGCAGGTAAAATAAGGGGGTAAGCATCTTTGGTACCTTTAGCAGAAGCAGGCGCAGTTGAAGAAGAGGTTGCCTGGGATGATTTCTTGGGTAGGGATGGACCCTTTGAAGCCTCCCCAATGCGTTTCTTGCCCATTGTGGAGACCAAAACAGATCTGGACCCAAGAGGAGGCGAAAAGAGCAGGAGAAGGGTCAATTTCGCTCTCTACAACCTTGGACCTCAACAATGGAGGTTGGGGTTTTAGAGAGAGAAAATGAGATTTGGGATTGAAGGACTTTAAGATGAAAATGGGAGGAATTGGTGGGGTAGAGTGAATGGGGGTGGAAAGGTTGAGGAATTTGGCAAGAAATTGAGAGAATTTACGAGGTTAAAATGGAAGATTGAGTGGGGATGGAGAGAGAGGGAGAGCCGCGCAGGAGAGAGAGAGAGAGGAAGGAGGTCGAATGGAAGAGGAAGGAGGAAGGAGGAAGAAATCGGGCGTTTCGGCATTTTTTAAAGTGGCACGATCGTGCCTTACGGCAAGGTGCAACTGTGCCACTCTACTGGTCAAACGTTCGCAGAACGAACATGGCACGGTCTTGTCTCTGGGCATGGGGTGACCATACCAATTTGCTGGTCATCAAAGCTCTTTTTTTTTTTTCTTGCTCCCTCTTTGTGGCACGCCCATGCCGCCTAGCATGGGGTGCCCATGCCAACTTTCGGCCCTTTAAGTCATCCCTTTCCAGGGCTGTTACTGTTTTTTCTCGCTCATTTTTCTTCTTGAACTTTTTCCTCTCATCTCCTCCGTTTTTTTTCCTTTCTTTTTTCTTATTTTGCCTTTTTTTTGCTTTTGTTTTTAAAAGCAATAAAGCTTGGGTTGCCTCCCAAGAAACGCTTGTTTTAGGTCCTTAGCTTGACTATTACCTCAAACTGGCAGATGATGACCAGAAGGAGGGAGGTGAAGATGGTGAAGTGATGAATGACGTTGCCTCTAGAACCTCCCCATGGTAAAAGGTAGCGCCTCCAAGAGCAGCAGGGATGGGTGGATGTAAATCAGACAGCGCCACAGACCTCATATTAGGTCCTCTATCCCCATCAAACACTGTGACACCAGAATTAGCTGCGTGAGGGGTAGGATATGCAAGGCCTTCAGGAGGTGAGCAAAGAGCAGGAACTGAAGAAGGTATTGGTGGAGGGAAACAGAAATTGACCCTCTCACCACAAAACTGGAAGGATATAGTTCTTGCCTGTACATCGATCACTCCCCCCCCAGTAGCCAAAAATGGCCTCCTAAGGATGATAGGGATTTGGGAGTTCTCATTCATATCCATCACAATAAAGTCACAGGGGATGATAAACTTACCAACCTGGACAGGAACGTCCTCCAAAACACCCGCAGGTCGCCTGAGAGTGCCATCTGCTAGCTGTATGGGTGTGGTGGTAGGCCTCAGATGCAACAATTCAAGCTTCTGGCACAGAGACAGCGGCATTAAACTCATACTAGCCCCCAAATCACAAAGGGCTTTCTCGATTTGCGTACCCCCTATGTAGCACGGGATAGAGAAGCTACCATGATCCTGCAACTTCGATGGCGACTGACTTTGGAAGATTGAGCTGCAGGCCTCTGCCATAGGGACCACTGGAACTCCCTCGGGCCCACCTCGCTTGGGAAGGAGCTCTCTCAAAAACTTGAGGTAAGCCGGCACTTTCTTAAGAGCCTCTAAAAAAGGGGTATCAGCGTAAACCTGCCTTAAGATGTCCATGAATCGTGTGAACTGGGGCTCAAGTTGAGAGAGCTTAGCCCAGGCTAAGCTCTGAGGGTAAGGAACAGGAGGCTAATAAGGTCGGACTGGAGGAGGTTGATAACCCTCTTGTTCTTCATTTGGAACCTCTTCCTTCTTCAATATAATTGTTCATATAGAAATAGGAGCTGGGGCCTCTTCCTGAAGTACCATCACAGGACTTTCCTCAACCCCCTCATTTCTTGTATAAACGGCATTGATGTGACCCCTAGGGTTGGCCTCAGGCTGGCCCGGTAGTTGTCCCTATGGTCGGGACAAACTACTAACCCGTTGATCTGAGTGTCCATCACCTTTTGATGGGAGGCCATGGCGTCGAATTTGGAGTTCAGTTGATTGATTTGCTCACTCAGAACCTCATTTGTCTTGGTTTGGGTTGCTATGAAGTACTCCATAAGGTTCTCTCCGTTAGACTTGGGTTGTGGAGGTGGTTGTGGGGTAGATAGGCTGTAGGGTGCCTATGTTGAAAACCAGGGGGTTGAGAGGCATTGGGTGGTAATGGGTTGTTTGTTCTAGTAGGAGAAGTTAGGATGATTTCTCCAGTCGGGGTTCTATGTGTTTGAGTAGGGGTTGTGCTGTGGTGGTGGGCGTAGCCTATAGTTTTGCATTGCATTGGTATGCTTAACACCTAGAAAAACAGATTGACACTCAGCAGGAATGTGGCCTTGAATGCCACAAGTCTCACAGGGGATCCCAACCTCAAACATTGCACCCGAGGGACCACCCACTAAACTCCCTGTGGAGGGAGTTCCAAGCCTGTCAAAACGCTGCGCTAAAGCATCCACCTTGCTAGCCAGCATATCCACAGCATCCACTCCATAAACTCCACTAGTCCTCTTGGGGGTTGCCCTCTCGCTAGATCAATGATAGTTATTGGAGGCCATCTCCTCCAGCAAGGCCTTTGCAGCCTCTATCGACTTCCCCATAAGTGCGCCGCCAACTGCAACGTCAACTGACATCTTCAGCGACTGGTCTAATCCATTATAGAAGGTTTGGATTAGAAGCCAGTCGGGTACTCCGTGGTGGGGGCATTGGCGTTGAAGATCTTTGAACCTTTCCCACACCTCATAAAGTGACTCATCGCCTTGTTGAGAGAAGGAGGTGATTTCCACTCTCAACTTAGCGGTCTTGCCCGGGGGGAAGTACTTGCTCAGAAATGCAGTCGATAGGGCCTCCTATGTGGTGAAAGAATTAGGCTCTTCATTAAGGAGCCAGTCACTAGCGCGGTCTGTCAGCGAGAAGGGAAAGAGCCGAAGTCTGATGGCGTCGGCAGAAACCCCATTAAGCGTTATCGTATCGCACTTCGCTAGGAAGTTGCGAAGGTGAATGTGGGGGTTCTCTGTGGGTCGCGCACTGAATTGATCCTTCTCCATGAAGGATACAAGGGTAGGCCGTTGCTCGAAGTTGTTTACTTCGACAGCCGGATTCACAATGGAAGAGGTGAGGTCGGTGGCCTGTAGTAGGACATAGTCCCGCAGAACCCTAGGATTTCTCTCGGCCATAGCGCTGTCTTGTTGCAATTGCCTCTTCCTTGCACCTCTTTGCCTTTGCGCAGTGGTTTCTATCTCAGGGTCAAAGGGAATGAGTTGTCGCCCCCTCTGACTGCGCCTATGCATACAAAGCCAAAAACTACACCAAGCGTAAGTAGGTTCAAGCAAAGCTAAAGGAATAAGAAGGAAAAGGAAAAGTGAAAAAGAAAAAGAAAAAGCCTAATCTAAAGCATTTAAAATCGCTTTCGATGTTGAAACAACCAAGTTCCCCGACAACGACGCCAAAAACTTGTTGAGTTAAAAATACCGCAAGTGCACGGTGCCAGTTGTAGCCAGCAACGGCAAGTACAGGTTGTGCCCGCAAGGAACTCGGTTTCAACCACCGAACCAACCTTTAACACTCAATTTAGGCTAGAGTCTAGTAGAATGGGTTTTACTGGGCATTAAAGTTACTGCTTTTATCTAAATCAATAGTGACAAGGATCCTGGGTTGGGGTTCACCACACTTTGATGTTCTTTGGATTATAAACTAGATCATGTGAATCCGCCCATGAGACAACCGAAATGGAATGGTTACAAGTTAAATGCATCTACGCCTTCTCTCAAAGGTCATTAGACTGGTCAAATTATTCTAATTATCTATTTTCATGAAACTAGAGTCGCGAGACCACAGGATTGTGTAACCCTTAATTCCCAATTGAAACCCTAACTATTTTCATGTTAAGAAATTTAATCGCTTGCAAAGCCGCTCTAAGTAGAGGATTTAATTTTCGTTAATCTCCTAAACCCCAATTACAAACATGAATACGGTCCTCTCCGATAATTCATCGAATACCTGGCATGCTAAGTGAGAGTTCAATTACAACATCAGCGTCAATTCGCAAAAACCTAGAATACCAATCCAAATCACATCATAGGGGCTACGCCCAATCCAAGACACGAAATTTAGCCTCTAATCGTCATTCTAATCACAATTACAATCAAGAAAATGAACATGCTCAAAAGTATAAACTTTGAATTAAAACGCGAAGGAAAAAAGGTAGAGGAATGTACTCTGTGTAATTTGCAGCAACAATCTAACAAAAGCATAAAGTACTTTCAATCCAATGTCTTGAATGCAACAACAATCAATCTCAATCCTATGAACCCTAATCGCCGTTTTCGTCAGAGAAAAAGTAGAGAGAAAAACTAACTGCCAATTACAACGCGAGATCACGATTAAACAAGAGAAACTAAAGTGGCACGGTCATGCCATGTGGCAGGGGGCCACCGTGGCACTTTGCTGCCTTGCGTTTTCCCGTATCCCTGGGTGGCACGGTCATGCTGCTTGGTGTTGTGAATTTTCCGCAAGTGTACGGTTTATCGTTGTACGAATCACGGGCATCGTCCTCAGGGATAATTGTGAACTTTGGTTACCAAAAATTCTAAACTAAACTAAAACTAAATGCTAAAATTAACCAACACCAAGGTCAAGTTATTCCACAAGCTAATTGATTAAGTAAACAAAATTATTTTTTTTTTTGAAAATTGTAAACAAGGGGTTTGGATAGTGAAGAGAACCAAACTGGAATGAACTTGAAGGGACCAACACTTAGCTGTCATAAGTTTAGGCACTGGAGAGCAGGGGCGCATGAGACAGGGGAACGAAGGGAATCAGAGCAAAGCAAATGAAGGGAAATGAAGGGAAACAGAGCAAAGCAAAGTGACAGAACAATTAACATCAAGGGTATCAAACTACTAACTGTAATTAAGCTCAAACAATTACATGAACCTCAATTCTGAAAACAAATAAAAGTGAAGGAAAGAAACTGGATCTGAAAAAGAACTCCTATTAACAGAATTAAATAAAACCAGAACTAAATCCCCTAATTTCTACTCTACTCCCGTGCTCTGCCTCCCCGACCTCCATTAAAACTCTCCAAAGTTGTCATTCCCCACCCCTTCGATTGTCCCTGTTTTTTTCTTTTAACGAATTAATGGCTATCAACATTTTGTAACGGTGGCTGGTGATAATGATGGACAACGAATGAGGTGAGAGAAAGGGCATAACGGCTATGGTAGAAGATGAAGAGCTAGGAATGCTGCCCTGCTCGTTCCTCTGTTCGTGGCTGAGGTGGACGGCTCTGATGGTGATGACGATGCTGGTGTCATGAGGTGGGGATGAGGATTCGAAGAGAGAGATGAGCAAAAGAGAGATGGCGAGGAGTAGGGGAGGTGAGAAGCCATAGTGTGAGAGGGAGATGGAGAAAGAGAATCGAAGAGGAGTAGGGGCAGGGGGTTTCGGGTTGGGGTCTGGGAATCAGGCATAGGGGACCCAAGAGGAGAGAGAAAGAAATTTGGGGGGGAATATAAAGCTGGTCACGTGCCTCATGCGTGATCGCGGTTATTATTTTTTTTCTTTTTTTTTCTTTTGGGCTACAAAAGACCTAGGCTAAGTAATGTTGGTCGGGTTTGAGTCAACTTGGCCCCATCCTTCAGTTTCCGACATTCCTTCACCTTTTTCGAGTATTTTTCCCGAATTATTCAATATCTATAAAATAAAATAAAAACCCAAAAATAACAATTATTTCGAGCATAAATTAGGCAGAAAGGTACTGTAAAAATAGCACATTTTTGGTGTCAACAAATACCCCCACACCAAAGTTTTGCTCGTCCTCGAGTAAAACAAAACTAAAAATCCTAGAAAACAAAAGAAAATTCTAACTCACTTTCGTAGGAATCACGATTGCACTTAACACGTGCAACAAGCCTTTTAAACCCCTAGATCACCCCTAGTGGACGAGTAAGGTCTCGTGAGGGTTTGCAGAAGATATACCCACAAAATCTGTAAAAGAAAACAGAAAACAAAAAAATCGAAAAACTCTTTGTCATCAAAA
Source organism: Carnegiea gigantea (assembly GCA_029747015.1). Lineage (NCBI taxonomy): Eukaryota > Viridiplantae > Streptophyta > Magnoliopsida > Caryophyllales > Cactaceae > Carnegiea > Carnegiea gigantea. The sequence goes on from JAKOGI010000945.1 coordinate 317,823, forward strand.
ATTAATATGTACAAAGTTGGGGAAGAGATTATATACACATTCCGATCAACTAAATCACCCATGTAGCAAAGATAGTAGCCTGCATATAAATAAAATGTACTCATCAAGACTCTTTATCTCATGAATGACATCAAAGCACTAATTTTTCTCCCCACTTATACACTAAAGCTTTGAATCCTTCCCTGTGCTCGTGTGCATGTGTCTCATCATCCTAAGACTCAGATTTACCAAAACCAAATTCAATCCCACTTGACTGACACAAATTACATTATTGACTTATCAATATAAGAAGCAAGTTTTCCCAGTAGCAATATTGCCTCAAAGGGTAACACCCAGTAGCGCACGCCTCAAAGGGATACTTGTCATTCCAAATTTCATTCATTTCCTTTTTTTTCTTATTCTTTCTTCTTTTTTTCCTTTTTTTCCCTTTTTTTTTCTCTCTCTTGTTTTTTTCTTTTCTTTTGTTTTTCAAGTCAAAAATCAAAGTAATTGTGACTAAAACAAGTAGGGGAGCCGATCATGGAAAACTAAGATCTTAAGACAATGAGGATGAAATAAATAGGGATTGGAGTACACAGCAATAATGAACAAATGGGATTAGAAGTAGGGCTAAGAATGGCACACCAAGGATGGAGACCTAATATGTACATCATGTGTATCTACAAGCTAAAAATCAAGTACAGGGGATTTAAGCTGATCAGAATAGTGCAAAACTTCCCCAAAAACAAAACAAAAATCGGTTTGAATGTTCAAATTTTTTTATTTCAAAGTTTTCCCCACCCTCACACCTAAATCGCACAATGTCCTCATTGGGAGCGGAAAGAATCATAAAAACCCAAAATAAAACCAAAAAAGAAAGGAATAAAAAGAAGACGCAAAAACAAAAAGACATGACTCTAAAACTCAAAAAGAAAACAATAAAAATAAAACACAGCAACAAATATATACAAAAGAAAACACAATTAAAAAGAGGAGATAAAGAGAAACGAGTATACCAGGTCAGCTGCAGAATTGCACCTAAGCTATAGCCTCACCTAGATAAGTCTATGGAGCATCATCCACTCCATTACAAATCACAAGCTGTTATTCAAATCAAAACCCAGTAAAGCACATAGCAGCTTATCATATAACGCAGACCAACTCTCAAGAAGATGGAAATAGAAAGAAGCAAAGAGTTGGAACCATAAAGAGGATATCCATCATGTCAATTTAGCACAAGTAAGGGCCTGTTTTAACTTATCAAACTGGTGAGCCCAAACACCAAACAGGCTGGCGAATTCAAAATGAGCCAGGGGAGAGGTCATCGGCCTAGAAAGGTGATCATCATGAACGAATGGTCTGGGCAACGTAGTGGGTTCGAAATTCACAAGTCCTTTAAGTTCAATACGCTTATGCTTATGAGTCTGGTCTAAATCAAAATTCTCAATAACAATGTTCTCAGACTCAACAAATTCAGGCTTGCGAGATTCAAGGAGGAGGTCAGCTTGGATGGGGTGAAAAGAAAAAGATTCATATTCAGCACATAGGTCCACATCCAAACTCACATTGACATCGAAAGTGAATGAGTCATATTCAACAGAGAATGACTCATGGGGCATTAGAGGGTCAAAAGAGAATGATTCATATTCAATACAAAAACCCTCATCAAAACTTTCATTGACATCAAGCCCACATGAAAAAGATTCATATTCGACAGAAAGAATATCATCATTAAATTCTAAACTACTGGGCTCAACTTCTTCTTCACACGTCTCCTGGGAAATATCGTCTAACTTATCATGATGCTCGATGGTAGATGGGATGCTCATATCTAACTTATCAGGTCTCTCAAGTTCCTGACCCTCCTTAGACCCAGAAAATTCGAATAGAGTGAAAAATCTGCACTTTTAACTCATGCCGGATCAGTTCTATTTTGCTTCTTTCGCTGCACAAAAACAAAATTCATTACTACTGTTTTTTCAACAATGAAAGCATCTAAAAATTAAAATTAAACTAATCTTAAGAAAAACAAAAATCAAAATCAAAATATAAACTAAATTCTATACTAAACTACTAAAACAAAAATAATGACTCAAATAAAACGAAAACGAAAACGGCTCTAACGACTCTAATAATCAAACAACAATTCGATGTAACCAAATTTCATAACGCCATCCCCGGTAACGGCGCCAAAAACTTGTTGTGAATTTTCCACAAGCGTACGGTTTATCGGTGTACGAATTACGGGTATCGTCCTCAGGAATAGTTGTGAACTTTGGTTTCTAAAAATTCTAAACTAAACTAAAACTAAATGCTAAAATTAACCAACACCAAGGTCAAGTTATTCTGCAAATTAATTGATTAAGTAAACAAAATTATTTTTTTTTTTGAAAATTGTAAACAAGGGGTTTGGATAGTAAAGAGAACCAAACTGGAATGAACTTGAAGAGACCAACACTTAGCTGTCATAAGTTTAGGCACTGGAGAGCAAGGGCGCATGAGACAGGGGAACGAAGGGAATCAGAGCAAAGCAAATGAAGGGAAATGAAGGGAAACAGAGCAAAGCAAAGTGACAGAACAATGAACATCAAGGGTATCAAACTACTAACTGCAATTAAGCTCAAACAATTACATGAACCTCAATTCTGAAAACAAATAAAAGTGAAGGAAAGAAACTGGATCTGAAAAAAAACTCCTACCAACAGAATTAAATAAAACCAGAACTAAATCCCCTAATTTCTATTCTACTCCCGTGCTCTGCCTCCCCGACCTCCATTAAAACTTTCCAAAGTCGCCGTTCGCCACCCCTTTGATTGTCCCTATTTTTTTCTTTTGATGAATTAATGGCTATCAACATTTTGTAACGATGGCTGGTGATAATGATGGACAATGAATGAGGAGAGAGAAAGGGCATAATGGCTATGGTAGAAGATGAAGAGCCAAGAACGCTGCCCTGCTCATTCCTCTCTTTGTGGCTGAGGTGGACGGCTCTGATGGTGATGACGATGCTGGTGTCATGAGGTGGGGATGAGGATTCGAAGAGAGAGATGAGTAAAAGAGAGATGGCGAGGAGTAGGGGAGGTGAGAAGCCATGGTGTGAGGGGGAGATGGAGAAAGAAAATCGAAGAGGAGTAGGGGCAGGGGGTTTCGGGTTGGGGTCTGGGAATCAGGCATAGGAGACCCGAGAGGAGAGAGAAAGAAATTAGGGGGGAATATGAAGCTGGTCACGTGCCTCATGCGTGACCGCGGTTATTATTTTTTTTCTTTTTTTTCTCTTTTGGGCTACAAAAGGCCTAGGCTAAGTAATTTTGGTCGGGTTTGAGTCAACTTGGCCCAATCCTTCAGTTTCCAACATTCCTTCACCTTTTTCGAGTATTTTTCCCGAATTATTCAATATCTGCAAAATAAAATAAAATCAAATAAAAACCTAAAAATAACAATTATTTCGAGCATAAATTAGGTAGAAAGGTACTGTAAAAATAGCACATTCTTGGTGTCAACACCTGGCATGGTGCCACCGTGCCACTTCTTCTTGGCTTAAGATCAACCTTTTTGGCTCCTATTTGGCGAAGCATTAGCTTATTTCTCTCATTTCTTTCAACCAAACTCCTAAAAACACAAACACACAACATTTAGGCATATTTGCAGTAAAGAATGACAAATTAGCTTCTATACTCTTGAAGTTTTATCGAAAATTACCGAAATGAGGGGTAGAAATCATGCCTAAAAGCGGTAAAATAGAGGTTTATCAATGACTCCCGAGTTACTAGATTTTCACTCATAATTTTATCTTGCAGTTGCAGTTACATGTGTAGTTGACATAAACTCTATCATATGTTTGTTTTCTTTGCAATAATTTTGACACTTACGTTTTCCTTGTGCCATCGCTTTACAATATGGTGCCATCCAATATAACCTAAATGATTGTGATCCTCCCCCTCCTAGAAAAGGATTGAGCCCACACTAGTTCTTGAAGGAGAGTTATAATGTTTTGGCATAACTTGTAATGGGCTTATTGAGAATTTTTAGTATGTATGCAATTGAGTTCCTTTACATTATTCATATTGTTTGGTTATATATGGGTTTCACACCATTAGGTTTGGCTGCCGTGACAAACATATCCATGAAGGTTGTGACTGAAAAAATTAGGGACCAAATTATGAAAAGCAATAGGAAAGTATAAAGATTGACTCAGTTATAAGGAATTGATAATTCTAATTATCCATTGAGAAACATGTTATTTGGATTTAATTTCACAGTTCATTGATCAAATAGAATTATATTTTTTAGTATCATCCCCTTGATTGAAATTAAATTGGCTAACTTGACCTTTAGCAAATAACCATTGTGAATGTATGAGGAATGTTTGGAGGGAAAAAAAAAATACCTTAGGGATAAGGAAGGAAGCATTTTGTATTGCATATGACTATAGGGATTTATATACCAGTTGGCTAAAGTTTAATGATTTCACAATGAACTAATGTGTGTGGCTAAGACATGTTGCTTGGTGAAGACTAAGATCTTAATGAATGAATTTTTATAAACCAAGGGTGGAGGAGAATGTGACCCACCTATTAGTCAAGACTGCATAGTGAGCTGCATGGGGACCCTTATATGGATAGCAAAGTGCAACTATAGTGAGAAAGAATATATCCTAAAAGGTACCGTCTCCAGGAGGATTTAAAAATTTCAGATGGATTTGTATGCCAACAAGATCGATTTGCTGTATCTGGACCTTGGATCAACTTGCATCATGCTTATTTGAAGGAGATTATCCCCATATATACATTACTTAGTTTGTAGTCTCTGACTCGGACACAATGTTCCAACTTAGCTCGAAGAAGAATTCATGAACAAGCCAAATTTTAGTGCAACATTTCACCTAGCTACTAATGGTCAGACTGAGTGCACCATCGAAACATTATAAAACATGGTATGAGTCTGTGTTAGGGAGTTCAAAAACGCATGGGATGAGCAATTAACGTTGACCGAGTTCTCCTGTAATAATAGTTGCCATTCTAGTGTAGGAATCTCTCTACTTAAAGTATTATATGGCAGGAGATGCAAAGCCCCCTTATGCTATCAAGAGATTGGTGATGTATTCACCATTGAACCTGAACTATTTTAGGCAACCTCACGAAAGGTACAAGTTATCTAAGAGAGGATGAAGGCAGCTGAAAACCACCAAAAGAGCTATATGGACAAGTGGTGAAGACCCTTGAAGTTCGAAATTGGATGCCACGTCTTCCTAAAAGTCTCACCCACCATGAGTGTCATGCGATTTGGGCAATCATGCAAGCTCACCACAAGGTATATTTGTTACTTACTCTGTCATTGAGTGGGTCAAAGAAGTAGCATGCCCGCTACAAATACTGTAGGAACTCTAAGAAATTAGGTCCGCTAACGTAACTCTTGGCAAATAAGCATTGTGAATACCTAAGGAATTTTTAGAGGGAAAAAAGATGTGCATTTGGAGTAAGAGAGAAAGCTTATTGTATTAGATATGATTCTAGGGATTTATATACAAGTTGGCTAAAGTTTACAGATTTCATAATGAACTAATAAGCATGGTTGAGATATGTCGATTAGTGAGTCTAAGATCTCAATGAACACGTTTTGGCGAACTAAGGGTGGAGGGCAAAGTGACCCACCGTCAATGAAGCACATTTTAAAATTTTAGATTAATCAATATGCCAACATGATTGATTTGTTGTATCTGGACCTTGCATTAGCTTGCATGTGCTTATTTGGAGGAGACTATCCACTTATATAGAATACTTAGTTTGTAGTCTCTGATTAAGACACAATGTTACAAGTTGGGTTTTGGTAGAAACTCCAAGAAGCATTCATGACCAAGCTATACTTAAGTACAACATTCCACCCTGCTACTGATGGTTAAATTGAATGTACCATCCAAACATTATAGGACATGCTACGAGTATGTGTTCTGGACTTCAAGAAGGCATGGGATGAGCAACTAATGCTGATTGAGTTCTCTTACAATAACATCTACCACTTTAGTATAGGAATATCTCTATTTGAAGCATTGCATGGTAGGAGATGCAGAACCCCCTTAAGCCCGTATGAGTTGATGATGCACTCAACATTAGACATGAACTATTTCAGGAAACCACACAGAAGGTATGAGTGATCCAAGAGAGGATGAAGGAAGCCAAGAGCCACCAAAAGAGCTAGACAGGCAAATGGTGGAGACCAAGTCTTCCTAAGAGTCTCACCCAATAAGGGTGTCGTGCGATTTTAGCAATCAACCAAGCTCACCCTAAAGTATATTGGCCCTTACTCTATCATTGAGTTGATGGAGAAATAGAATGTCGTTTCCGATTGCTAGAGGATCTCCTAAAGTCCATAATGTATTTTACATGTTCCAACTATGCAGATATAACTCGACTCATCTAATAGAGCCACAACCTCTGTAGCTCCAGGAGTACTTAACGAACGAGGAGCAACTAGGCGAGATGATATAAGTAATCAGAAGAAATTTAGCAACAAAGTGGTTCCACTTGTGAAGGTAATTTAGGCTAACCACACCACTATCGAGATATCATGGAAACTGGAAGAAGAAATGTGATCTAAATACCATCATCTATTTACTGGACCAAGTATGGATAAGTTTCCGGGATGAAACTTCTTTTAAGAGAAGTAAGATAGAGGACCCTAGAAATTCAGACGTTTAAGACTAAGTAATGTTTGAAGTTTCAAAGACCAAACTTATTTCAAAGAGAGTAGAGCGTAAAACCATGAAAATTTCGAAAACATCAATAATCGCTTGAGTTCTAGGCAATACTTTTAGGTTTAGGCCTTTGTAAATATCAAAATTTTAGGTCAAGCCCAAAAATTCTTATATTTAACCCAACCCAAAGTTTTAATAAAGAAAAAAAATAAATTTTTAATTTTAAACAATAGATTATATTTCAAGCCTTCCCTCCTAACTTAAAAGTTTAAAATTTGAATTTTTGTCAGGATTCCGGAAGGGATATTAAAAATCCCCTAAAATCCTCAAGTTTTCTAAAAATTTATTCCCCAAATCTCTATCTCTTTCCCTCTTTACTAGCCAAAAAAAATTTGAAGCCTTGTTTTCTCACAATAATGTGAAATGCCCTTCTTTCTTACTCATCTTTATCACGTATAATCTCTTCCTCTCACCCCTCCCTCACCATCGCTCTCTCACACGAACATAACCACCTCCAGCCCTTTCACCTTCTGCCATCCACCACTGGCTACCCACCCTCTTACTCTTCTTTGTTTTTTCTATTAGGTAAGAGAAACCATGATTATGGCTTTGTTAAACCCTTGAGTCTTGATGAGGAATTTTGATTTAATCCTTTCAAATATTTTGATTGATTTCCTTAGATCTTGTTTTGAAATTAAATATCAAATATATGGCTGTTTTGAATTTCTCTTAAACCTCTATTCAAACCCTAGAAGGTGAACCTCTATACTTCTTAATCCTTCATCTTTATACTGGGCTTGATTCTAGCTTTTAGGAACTTATAAGTGCTAATGGGTGTTGGGGAAAGTTATAAGGTTGAGTTCATTCATTTTCATGGCCAAACAAGGTAACTTCATCCATGGAATATGAGTCTAGCCAAGCTCAGAAAATAGACCTACACTAGACACGAATTCGAGGAATAAACTAGGTTTACTAAGCTAAAAAACTATGGAACATTTCACATACATAGTTTTCTAAGTCTATTTTTATAGCAATATTAAATCACCAATTTTAGACTTACAAACAAATGAGACATAAATTTTCTCCCAAGAATGTGGAATTCTAACTTGAAATTGACTAGGTGGAAAGATGTGAGTTTTTTATTTAGTTGCTATAGCTGGTTGTCTATTCACATAAGACAAAAGTTATAGCGGGAAAATAGAGATTTCTAGATTGTGCTTAAACACCTCCATAAGACTCTTCTAGGTGGAGTTATGGCCTATGGAAGTTAGGTCAGAAGACTAACTTGAGACGACTTCCAAGCCCTAAGGGTTTAAATTTCAACAATTATTTTATTTGAGTAACTTGTTTATTTCGTTGGAAAATATGGATTGTGTTAGGGAAAAACAGAGTTTTAATATTTATAAACTCCAAGTGCAAGGTGTGTCGTTGAGTACTTGGGGTGTCATCTGCAAAGAGTTGTATTTCCAACTACCAGGGCTAACTAAAGCGTCTCGAGCTAGGCAAAAGCAAAGGAAAAGAGAAAAAACTAAGCTACGCTAACAAACCTAGAAAAAGCGACTTGGAGTTATGATTTAACCAATGGATGAACCAACTAATCAAGATGAGTCCTAACCTACCCAAACTACATCACGAACTAGAGATGATCGGTTGCACCATCGAAGACCACCCAAGCCCTCTCTCAAGGGTCATGAGCTAGTCTAATTTGTCTAACCACCTATTTTCATGGGGTTAGCCCAATTAGACTACAAAATTAGCAACTCTCGGACCTAACTCAGATCGAGTACTATTTTCATGTCCCGAACTCAGCTATTCCCTCTCCTACACTAGCAAATTGACCTTACCTCTTAACATAAGTCAATTGCCCAAAAAATATGGATGAAAGCTCTCTCAAGCATTTCATCGAACACTTGGCGGGCGTGAGGGAAACCTCTAGATTCTAAGCATAGATTGGGTATGATTAGGCCAAATATAAGACTAATTAGCCATCAAGAGGCTAATCACAATCCAAGCCCACAAAATCTAACAACTAATCATCAACAAAACACAAAAACTCAAACCTAAACTAACGAAGAACACAAGCATGAACTAGAGAGAAGAGGCATGAAACTAAACTAATTCTAACAAGCAATCGAACATGAATTAAACATGAAAACTAGACGATTGAATCAAATCAAAACCAAACATATGAACTAAATTAACAAAATCTAAAACAAGAACGAAACAAGAAATAGAGAGAAAGAGAAGAAGAAGACTTATGGATTGAAGTGAAGAACTTGAAATCCAAGTGCTTGAATGCAAAACTAATTCAATACAACCTAATCTAATATCCTCAATGGAGTTTTTATTGGCTAAAACCTAAACTAAACTACCCTAAAAATCGCCTGGAAGAACCCCTAAGCGACCCTCCTGGAAAATTGGCGAAAAGGGCTTTTTATAGCGGAAGCAGGCCTCAACGCACGGCCGTGCTAAGACGCACGGACGGCCGTGTGCCACCGCGCATGGTTGCATGCATAGCCGTACGCCTGGCCGTGCTGCTCGTGCGTGGCTTCGGCCACGGGTGCACGGCCGTGCCTTCCTGCAGGTCGGCCGTGCACTGTTCTTCTCTGCTGTTTTTCGCCGGTTTTCGCTGTTTTTCTTCACTTTGTCCCGTCTTCGCTCCTTTTCACGGCGTTTGCTTGTTTTGACGTTATTTCCTGCAAAACATATATAAAATAAGTAAAAATCCTAAAGATTAAGTTATTATATGAGCTAAAAGTGGGTGAAAGAGGGACGTAAAATAGGACAATTTATCGCCTATCAAATACCCCCATACCTATCTTTTACTCGTCCTCGGGTAAAACGAAAGTAAAAACTAAACTAAACAGCTAACTCACTTTCGTAGGAATCACGGTTGTATTTAGCGTATGCAATAAGCCCTTTGAACCCCTTGCCTCCCCCAAGTGGACGAGTAAGGTCTCGTGAGGGTTTGCAGAAGATATACCCACAAAATCTCAAAAAGGAAAAACAAAGAAAAGAGAAACAAAAATCGAAAAATAAAAATGACAAAACACAATATATACATCGGGTAAACTGTACACAATCGGATCAACCAAAACCCCCTAGCAACTTAAGTATCAGTCTGTACACAAGCATTATATGCATTTCAGGACACATCATCCCAAAGAATGGCATCCAGACATCAGCTTTTCACCCCACGACGCATGAGAATATTGAATCCATCCTGGTGCCTGGTGTGCAAGTGTGACATCACCCTAAGACTTTGCTTATCAAAATCAAACTCAATCCCACTTAACTGACACAAGCTACCTTATTGATTTTGCTAGCATGGAAAACAAGCTTTCCCCAGTAGCAGTATTGCCTCAAAGGGTGACACCCAGTAGCGCATGCCTCAAAGGGGTACTTGTCATTCCAAACTCTTTTCTTCCGCTTTTTTTCTTTTCTTTCCTTATTTTTGTCAATCAAACTCTTACCACGCCTCAAAGGGATACACCCAGTAGCGCTTGAATTTGTTTGTTTTTGCTTTTGTTTTTGGAAAAAAGGGGTGTAAGCACATACAAAGGAAACTGTGCAGTAGACAAGTGGGAGAGCCGATCATGAAAGACTAAGAATATAAGATGATGATAATACATAAATCAGGACTGGATTGCAAAATTACAATGGACTGTTGGGGTTAGAACTGAGGCTTAAAATGATAGACTTGGGACGAATATCTATCATGCACATTATATTTATATACGAGCTAATACCAAGGTATCGAAGATCAAGGCTGATCAAATAGCACAAAAGTCCCCTAAATTCAAAATAAAGGAAAAATTATATAAAAAAGAGAAAAAATGAAAAATTACACAAAAATAAAAAAATTTTCACAAAAATAAGAATAAAAGGGGAGATGACCCCACCCCCACACCTAAATCTCACAATGTCCTCATTGGGAGCTGAGAGTCATCACTAACTACAAAACATACAAAAACAAAGAAAACAAAATCACCCACAAGACACTCAAAACAAAACAAACACACACAAGAACACTAAACCTGCACACATATACACAAGTTAGCACACTCTCCCAAGAACACTCACCAAATCAAAAACGAGACCACACATATATACAAAACTAACCACTAAAAACAAAGATATGCCAATCCATTAACACCACCTATCACAACACACAAATATCCATAAAAATACAAAAACGGTGATCATAGCCATCAAGGGCTCAACACCATCCCAAATTCTGCTCAACATGATCACCACAAAAGTACAATCCTAATATTCACAACTAAACAAAAACAAAAAGAGAGAAAATAAAAATAAATAAATAAAAAGAAGAGGGGGAAGAGTGAGACCGATTATGCCAGGTCGGGTACTGATTGTACCCGAACTACGCCTCCCTAGGATGGTGCTGTGGAGGCCTGACAAGCATTAGTCACTCCTCATCATCGCTCAGGACTCGCGGTATCAACTCGGATGCTGTCAAAAGTTGTAAGAGCTTATCGTGTGCCTTTGCATGCATCTCAAAGTGGTGTAAGTAAGAGAACACTAGTAAAGATATAGCAAATGGAGTTAGTGCCTTCTTAAACTTATCAAATGCCATAGAAAAATCAGAATCATGATCAAAAAAGGCACTCCACGTGATTTTCCTAGGGGAGTCCACTAGGCAGGCACAATATGGATCAAATGAGGGGTGAAACCCACTAATATCACCTAGGGACTCCTGAAATGCATCTAAGTGAGAGGGGGTGGTGGGAAAGGAGGGGGATGAAATGGGGACTAAATCAAGTAACTCGGTGTGAATCTGGTCAGTATGCTTAATGCTAGGAGCGGCACCAACCCTCACATTATGACTATAATATTCCTCAGAAGAAGGCTCTAACAATGCAATATCACCCAACTAATCAAGCAAATCTTCCTCAACACAACCAGCGTCGCCCATAAGAGACTCACCTATCTCTAAACCCGTGCACTAAGTTAAAGGGAGGGGAGAAGAAGAAAGTAAGTGCAAGACACCCTCAGTAGTGTCTTTAAGTGTGCTAGGCAAGAATGGAGCGACGAATGGTAAGGATGTCAAGGAACGAACCATCACTTCCCCTAGGCTAGTCAAAGGTGAATCAACCATAAAATCAGGCTCTAAGGGAAGTGTCAGATATTAATCCACAAGGACACAAGAGGGGGGTGAATTGTGTTTACCAATTTTTCAAACTGTTTCAAAAACACCCGTGAGTACTGTTTGGAGTAAGTGTTTCTAGTGAGACAGAGACAAACTTATTTCAGAACACTCATGAGACCTGTTTCCGATGTGTGTTCTCAGTGAAACAGAAACGACAGTAATTTGCAGAAATAGTAAAAGAAACACAATATTTTTACATGGAAAACCACCTCTAGCCCAACTGAGGTGTAAAAACCATGACCTCTACCACTTGTAGGATTTCAGCAAACACTTTCAGTAAACCAGGCCGAACACGTTACAACCGTAACACACGTAACTTAGTCTACCAAAGACTCTAGTTACAAGCACACATCCAAAGTCTCCCTAGACTTAGACAAAACACTCACGGACACAATGTCCACACGTCTCCTAAGAGACCACATCCAACAGTTTGGACAACCTCTAATCACGATTACGGAAAAGAGATAAAGAACACCTTACTTGAATGCTTCTAAATAAACTGAGTGCAAGGTACAATATAGCTCCTATTATGCCAATGACGAAGAATCAATTAAGCACACACTATGAAGGTTTTTCTCACAGAAAAATTCAGACTCAGAAGCAATTTCAGCACATTCAAGAACTCGTGAAAACCGATGGAAAACCCTTGTGTAAGAATGAGGGATAAGTCTTCCTTAAATAAGAAATGTGTGAAAAATCCTTGTTCCTCTCGAATCCTTGGGCTGCAAGGAGATGAAGAAGAGGAGAACTCTTCTTTCCAAATTGTAATAGGAGATCCCTCATATCTTTCCATTTATCTTATCTTTCCAAAAACAAGATATATTTAGTGGATATTCTTCCAAAAAATAAAATCAAATCTTTTAATAATATTTGTAGTGAAAGAAATCCTTTTTAGAGTCAAATACCATTAGGAAAGTTATTCCTAATTTGTTTCTAGAAAATCGACAATCAACAAATCCCTTAAAAAAATGATTGAAAATCGGATTTATGTTCTATTCTCAGAACACTATAGTTCGGATCTCATGGACCAGTTCTGAGATAGTGTTCTGAGCCCTAAATCCATTCAAAGTGAATGCTAAATTGGAGATCTTCTACTTGGCATATTAACGAGAACCTAACATACACACATTCAATCCTAAGACTCTTGTTCTCAACAAGACTTCTTATATAAGTCCATGCTTTCACTCCCAGACCTTATTGGAGGGAGTGTTCTTCACTACTTCTGTCATAATTCCATGCAATCACTCCCGGAACTGTTCTGAGGGAGTGTTCTCAATTTCTCCACACGATGTCATCATGATGCTCGAAGCTCATTCAAACTGCTCCATATATTTGTTGGAATCCTGTCTCAACATACAACTCAAGCACAACACATAGCTCATAACACATTGACTAGGGCATTTGGATTGTCATCATCAAAACCTTATACATTAATTCGGTCAACAATTTCCCCCTTTTTGATGATGGCAAACCAAATGACCTTAAGTCGAAACAAGAGTCAAAAATAGGGCAGAACAGGCTGGTGCCAGAACAGACAAGGTCAAAATTTTATGCAAGGCATATAAGTAAGAGGAACAGTAGTGAGAGTTCAACTTAAACTGGACAAACTAATCAGGACTAAGGTCATGCTCATCTTCCCCCTTTTGACATCATCAAAACAGGGTCTAGAGGCTAAAGGTCTGAGTTTAGCATAGATGTAATCACTACCCCAAGGGTAATGTGGGAAATAGTAGCGATACACTCAAGCATACAATACAATAAGGATATTGGCCATCCGAGTCATGTACAAATAAGACGTATAGAACAAGCAAAGATCATAAAACTATAAAAGTCATCCACGAACAGTCACAATCCAAAGTGTTCATACACCAGCAAGAGGAGCGAACACAAAAATAAGTAGCAAGGAAAGAAAGGAATATTCAAGTTCAGATGGAAGGGGGAGAGAATTTAGAGGTAAGGGCAGAAATGGCAAGCAGGAGGGCCTCATGTCATTGGGCATTCAGCTTCTATTCTTCAGCAAGGGCCTTCTTGACTTCTGCAATTTCACCTTGTAGGGAGAGCTCATCCTATATAAGGGTGTTCAAAGTAGGGGTACTGGAGGATGATGGTTCCTTGAGAATAGGGCGGAAGGGTGTTTGGAACCCCTATTCGGAACTGGTGTTCCCACCTTTAGTCACTTGAAATCCACACCTTATCAATGTACTACCCCCTATTTCATCCGTATTCTGGAGGCTTACTCTCTTTTGCAGTGTAATCCCAGACTGCTCAAATACTGAAGTCAGCAAGAACCCATACCCCACGTTGTAATCCTTGGACGTGTTCACAATACGGGCAATGTGGTGAATCATGATCGCGGGTAAGTTGATTTTCTCACTCCGATCCAAAAGATCAGTAAGGCACATGTCCATAGGATTAGGATCAGCTAAATTACGTCCCTGACCCCTAGGAATGGCATTCTTAATGACAAACCAAAACAGTAATCTATGCAAAGGGAGCATTTCCCCCTTACGCACAGATCGGGGCCTAGTGATTGTAGAGTCCTGAGCTAATCTTGAGTTAGCTCGAGCAGTCTCTCCTCTCCCAACATAGTCTTGTCCTCATGGACATACACAGCAAAACCATCAGCTGGCACCCCAAGCATTTCCCTTAAGTCGGCAGCATCAAACCTAAGTCTATGCCCACCAACTGTGTTGGTCACCACCCCATTGGTGACCACATAGTGGGCATAGAACTCAGCTAACTTAGGAACAGAACATCCATGTTGAGTGTTTGTAAACAAGTGCAGCCACCCCTGAATATTCAGTTTCTCCAAAAACACCTCAAGCCCTTGTTTCTAAAAGTAGGCTATTTTGATTACCTTCCCTCTAACTACAGATATTTGAAGGAAGTGTTGGTATCTTTCACGAAGGGTCATGCCCTTTTTGGTTTTCTTCCTGGAGGGTTCAGAACACTCCTCTACCTGTTCAGCTGGCTATTCTGGCACTGCTCTCTTTGGAGCAAAGGCTAAGGAGCAGGTTGAGGGGGCATTTAGGCAGGTGTTTTGAGAGGTGTTTTGGGTGGTATTTGGGCTGCTGTTTTGCGGGCTGTTTTCTTCTGCGGGGCAGGTATCTCAATTATATCCTCAGGCAGTGTGGAAACAGAGGCAGGTCTCGAACTTCTTGTTCGGCGTTGATAGATCAGAGTGTTGAGAGGGACGATGGGTGTAGTGGTGGTCTTCTTTTGGCGCTTAAAGCCAGGTTTGAAGGTTGGTTGGAGAGAGGGTGTTGCAGTTCTCTTGAGCCGTATAATAGGTTCATCATCATCATCATCACTGTGCATAGTGAAAACAGGTGTAGGAATAGTGCTTTCTATGCTCATCCATTCCCCCAAATCCCTTTCACATTTAACAGATGTGACAGCCTCCTTTTTAATTTTGGCCGGTTTGTACTCAACTAGTTCCCAACCAGTAATTGGGTTCATAGAGGTTATCATCCTAGGGTTTAATGCAACAGACCTTAGATCTAAACTCTTCAGAAACTCAAAAATCAAAGTTGAAATAGAGTAAGAAAGAGGAGGAACAATGCTCATACCAGGTGCTAGGTTGCTTGGCGATACCTTAGTCATAATTTTGAACCAATTACTCCCCCTTGTTCTCGACAATCGGTCCTGGAGAGAACGTGGGCAGGAGGTCTTTCGCCCAGTGGAGTTACGGTTGCCTTGGTTGCTTGCCATTGGAGAAGTTCAAGAGAAAGAGGTTAGGGTTTAGAGACTTTGGGAGCAGGAGGAAGGAGCATTTCGGGCGAGTGGGTGGAGAGTGAAGAGAGGAGGGTTGGTGTTTTTGGAGAGAGAAAGTAGAAGGGGAGGTAGTCGGACGGTTGCTTTTCTTTTAAAGGAGAAGTTTCCTCTTCTACTTACTTTCCCGCTGCACCACATTGCTAGTGTATTTGCGAACAAGGATCAGATCAGTTTCCAGACCTTGTTCTGACTGCTAAATATTCGGTGTCTCAGGACAATAAGGGCAATATTATTAGATCTTAGCAACTGTCAGCAATTCATATTCCACACATATGCTAGCAATAACACAATTTTTGACAACATCTTCTGAAACACATTTTATTTGGCCTAGTTTCTTTAACTAGTCAATCATTGGGGGATAAACAAGCATGTTCAAGTCCCTTTAATCATACCCAATTCAAATCTATTCCTCTTAAACTGTTCTCTACTCAGTGCCTTTGTAAATATATCAGCAATTTGTCTATCAGTAGCACAAAAATTCTTTGAAATTAAGCCCTTTTCAACATTGTCTCCCAAAAAGTGATGATGTATGTCAATATACTTAGCCCTTTTGTGTTGCCATAGGTTTTTGGCAATGTTAATTGCACTTGTGTTATCACAGAATATGGGAATGCACCCTGTGTCAATACAAAAGTCCTTAAGTTGTTATCTTATCCACAACAGTTGAGCGCAACACGAGGCAACTGCCACATATTCGGCTTCTACTATGGACATAGCAACGGAGTGTTGTTTCTTGGTTACCCAAGATACCAAACAGGGTCCAAGAAAGTGAGCCATACCTGAGGTGCTTTTCCTATCAACTAGAAATCCAGCATAGTCAGCATCTACATACCCAATGAGATCAAAGTTGCACCCTCGAGGATACCAAAGTGCTAAGTCAGGAGTGTGTTTTAAATACCTTAGAATCCGTTTTACAGCTTCCAAGTGTGTTTCTTTAGGATTTGACTGAAAACGGACACTCAAACCAGCACTGAAAATAATGTCAGGTCTACTAGCGGTTAGGTACAGAAGTGACCCAATCATGCTCCTATATAATTTTTCTTTGACTGAAGGGCTCCCATCATCTTCTACCAACCTGGTTGAAGGGGAGATAGGTGTGTCTATGGGCTTAGCTGATTCCATACCAAACCTCTTAATTAATTCCTTGACATATTTTTATTGATGAATCATAGTCCCATTTGAGGTTTGCTTAATTTGTAAGCCTAAGAAGAAATTAAGCTCACCTATCATGCTCATCTCAAACTCACTCCTCATCAATTTTGAAAAATTATAACACAAATCATTGTTAGTTTTCCCAAATATTATGTCATCAACATATACTTGGACAATCAACAAATATTCCCCCTTTGATTTGAGAAACAAGGTATTATCTATCTTACCTCTTTGAAAACCATTATCAATTAAGAATTTTGACAAACGTTCATATCAGGCTCTAGGAGCTTGTTTTAGACCATAAAGAGCTTTGTTAAGTTTAAAGACATGGTTAGGCAAATCATGATTTTCAAAACCAGGGGGTTGGCTTACAAACACCTCCTCTTTAAGGTATCCATTGAGGAATGCACTTTTGACATCCATTTGGTATAGCTTGAAGTCCATGTATGCTACAAAGGCTACCAGGATCCGGATAGCCTCAATCCTTGCAACAGGTGCAAATGTCTCCTCATAGTCGATCCCTTCCTCTTGGTTATACCCTTGAACCACCAGCCTGGCCTTGTTCCTAGTGATTGTTCCGAACTCATCCAACTTGTTCTTGAATACCCACTTGGTACCAATTATTGATCTGTCTTTTGGTCGTGGTTCAAGGTGCCAAACCTTATTCCTTTCAAACTGATGGAGCTCTACTTGCATGGCTATAACCCAATTAGAATTTGCAAAAGTTTCATGAATAGTTCTTAGCTCAATATTAGATAAAAAGGCATAGAACGCACAATAATTTCTGACTTTAGACCGAGTTTGCACCTCGGTGTTAATATCAGATATAATTTGATCGAGCGGGTGCGAACTCTGTGTTTCCAAGGTCGCTGAGTAAGAGGAGCTACAGACAGTCTCTCCTGAACACCTGATGGAACAGGGTCAGAGTCTGTTCTGGAGCCTGTTCCCACTGCTGTTCGGGAAGACTCAGGATGAGTGAATCGGTTTTGTCCCAATTTAGGTTCAGCAGAACTTCCCCCTGATTGGTTGGCTTCCTGCTCACCTTCCAGATTTTCAGATCCAACCCTTGTTTCACCTTCAGAAGACTTACCATTTTCTACCATGGAGTTTTAAGTGAGCGAAGAGTCTTTCCTGACAAGACCCAGTTTAAATTCTTCATCCTGTACATCATGCTCAACCAAGGAATTAGATTCATCAAACAATACATGCACACTTTCCTCAACACATAAGGTCCTTTTGTTGAACACTTTATATGCCTTACTATATGAGGAGTATCCTAGGAATATGGCTTCATCACTCCTTGGGTCAAACTTTCCTAAGGATTCCTTCCCATTATTATACACGTAGCATTTGCATCCAAACACCCTTAAGTGCATGATATTGGGTTTTCTTCCTTTGAAAAGTTCATAGGGAGTCTTGTTGAGTATGGGTCTGATCATGCATCTATTTATAATATAACATGATGTATTCAGTGCCTCTGCCCAAAAGTTTCTAGGGAGATTACCAGCGACAAGCATTGCCCTAGTCATGTCTTCTAGGGTACAATTTTTGCGCTCCACCACCCCATTCTGTTTGGGTGTTCTTGGGACAGAAAAATTGTGATCTACACCATGCTCATTACAATAATCAATAAAGCTCGAGTTTTCAAATTCTTTTCCATGGTCAGACCTTAGACTTACTAATGGGTGTCCTACTCTCGTTTCAACTTTCTTGAGAAGCATAAGAAACTTCTCAAGGGATTCATCTTTCGATGCCAAGAATAGGGTCTAAGTGAATCGAGAGTAGTCATCCACTATGACGAACACATATTTCTTCTCACCTCTACTTGTGATCCTCATAGGACCACATAAATCAACATGTAAGAGTTCTAGAGGCCGGAAAGTGCTCACATATTTCTTTGGCTTGAAAGAAGTCCTTACTTATTTTCCTTTAGCACAAGCGTCACACGCCTTGTCATCATTGTACTTGATGGAAGGTAGTCCGACTACTAGGTCCTTAGAAACAAGTTTGTTCAAAAGAGAAAGACTTGCATGACCTAGCCTTTTGTGCCAAAGTATAACATCATCCTCAAGAGCACATAAACAAGTCACATGGTTATGGGGAAGTGAGAGAACACAAGCTTTATACACATTGTTGTATCGCTTCCCCCTCAATATAACATCACCGGATTTGACATTAATAATCAAGCACTGATTTGAAGTGAATTCAACATGATTACCTCGGTCACATAGTTGGGATATGCTTAGCAAATTGTGTTGTAACCCATCAACCAAGTACACATTATTAATGGAGTGAGGGAGTGATTTACCTATCTTACCTATACCGACAATTTTTCCAGACTTGTCGTTCCTAAATGCCACTCTCCCTTCATCAAAGGCTGTAAGTGAGAGGAAGTTTGATCTATCTCCAGTCATGTGCCTTGAGCAACCGCTATCCAAGAACTATAGTTGGTTGCCTCCTCTCACTTTAGCGTGCAAAACAGTTAATTGTTAGCCTTGGGAACCCAGATCCACTTGGGTCCCATTCCTTTTAACTCATCTCTTCTAATCCATATTTGCTTAACATATATAGAGTTTCTCTTTATGGCCTTTTTCCTTAAAGAGCAGGCATATCGATGATGACCAGTCTTACCACAATGAAAACAAATTAGATTTTTAGGGAGTCCAACATATTTTTTATTGACTGATTTAGTGACATACCTACTCATATATCCTAGTCTCTTTTTATTATGATTGTGGTGAGTGTTTAACCAATTAAGAGCTTCTGAGGAGCTGTTCCAGCGCCTATTCTGAACAAGGTCAGATTCGGCCTTCTAGAGCTTTTCCTACAACAGGTTGTTTTCAATCCCGTTTCTAAGCCTGTTCTGAATTGGGTCAGATTCGGTTTCCTGAAGCTTCTCAAGTAATTTATTGTTCTCACTCTCCAATAGTTTTATCTTACTCTCTAGTTCTCGGGACTCACTTTGCAGCTTTGAGAGTTCAGTGTTAAACACTTCCTCTCTTTTGTCCATTAGGTCAAGGTTCTTCCCTAGGGCAAAAGTTTCTTCACCCTTTTTAGCCGTGAGAGTTTCATTAGTTTGTTCAAGTTCTAGGATGGTCTTTTTAAGCATTTGAACATCCCTTTTTAACTTGGAACAAGTATCTTTGAGCATGCAATTCTCAGTGCTTATTGCCTCACATTCATCCATCAAGGAAAATAGTATTTTCAAAATTTTTCTTTTGTTGAACCCACTTACCTTCTCCTTGATCTGAGACATGGTTTCATCTAATTCTGAGTTAGTATCAGAATCGCTTTTGGCCATAAGTGCCAATGTTTCAGCTTCGTCTTGGGAGCCATCCTCTTCTTTAGAACTTTCACCCCATGCTGCTACCATTGCTTTAGTGAATCGACTGGCAGAACCACTCAGCTATGGTTTCTTTCCTCGGTTTCTGAATTGTTCTGATGCCTGTTCTTCCTTCTGCATGGGGCAATATTTCACAATATGATCGTGTTTTCCACACCTGAAGCATCTAAAGTTTTGGTCTTGGTCATTATTTCGTGCTTTGCTGTTGTTTCCCTTCTTGATGCTCTTTTCAACCTTTTTGAAAAGTTTTTTGAACTTACGAGTTACAAAGGCTACATCTTCCTCGTTTATATCCGAATCATTGCTCCCCATAGCCTTTAGAGCAAGGCCTCGATCTTTCTTTGTTTCTTCTTTCATCAGGGAGTTTTTCCTCAACTCGCAAGTTTGTAGATTCCCAATGAGCTCGTCCAAAGAGATTTCATCCATTTTCTTTGCTTCTTGGATGGCTGTAACTTTCATTTCCCACGAATGAGGTAAAAACCGCAGGATTTTCCTTACCAATTCTTCAGTGGTAAAGGACTTTCCTAAGGATTTCAACTCATTGGTGATGTGGGTGAAACGAGTATATATATCAATCACAGTCTCTTTGTCACTCATTTCAAATAGTTCGTACTTTGTCATTAGTAGCTCAATCCTGGGCTGTTTGATTTGGTTGATTCCTTCGTGGGCCACACGAAGAGCATTCCAGATTTCCTTTGCTGAATCACACTCTGAGATGCGAGTGTACTCGTCCGGACCAAGGCCAAAGTATAGCAGTTTCTTGGCCCTGGTGTTTTTCTCCAATTTCTTGAAGTCATCTGAGTCAAACTCAGTTGGCTTCTTGGGAACTATTTTGCCGTCTTCTGTGGTTTTCATTGGAATGTAAGGACCATTCTGAATGATCATCCATAGCTTATAATCATCAGCTTGAATGTAGTTTTCCATTCATTTTTTCCACCAATTATAGTGTTGTCCATTAAAGTATGGAAGACGAGTCACAGATTGACCCTCTAAGATTCCTTGTGGTGCATTCATCTTTTTAGGATCTCTCAAGGTGTTAACCTAGGTGTGGGAACTCTGCTCTGATACCACTTGTCGGATTTTAATCCACAAGGACACAAGAGGGGGTGAATTGTGTCTATCAATTTTTCGAACTATTTCAAAAACACTCGTGAGAACTGCTTGGAGTAAGTGTTTCTAGTGAGACAGAGACAAACTTATTTCAGAACACTCGTGAGACCTGTTTGCGACGTGTGTTCTCAGTGAAACAAAAACGATAGTAATTTGCGGAAATAGTAAAGGAGACACAATATTTTTACGTGAAAAACCACCTCTGGCCCAACTGAGGTGTAAAAACCACGACCTACCACTTGTAGGATTTCAGCAAACACTTTCACTAAACCAGGCCAAACACGTTACAACTGTAACACAGGTAACTTAGTCTACCAAAGACTCTAGTTACAAGCACACATCCGAAGTCTCCTTAGACTTGGAAAAAATACTCACGGACACAATGTCCACACATCTCCTAAGAGACCATGTCCAACAGTTTGGACAACCTCTAATCACAATTACGGAAAAGAGATAAAGAACACCTTACTTGAATGCTTCTAAATAAGCTAAGTGCAAGGTACAATATAGCTCCTATTATGCCAATGACGAAGACTCAATTAAGCACACACTATGGAAGTTTTTCTCACAGAAAAATTCAGACTCAAAAGCAATTTCAGTACATTCAAGAACTCGTGAAAACCGGTGGAAAACCCTTGTGTAAGAATGAGGGATAAGTCTTCCTTAAATAAGAAATGTGTGAAAAATCCTTGTTCCTCTCGAATCCTTGGGCTGCAAGGAGACGAAGAAGAGGAGAACTCTTCTTTCCAAATTGTAATAGGAGATCCCTTATATCTTTCCATGTATCTTATCTTTCCAAAAACAAGATATATTTGGTGGATATTCTTCCAAAAAAATAAAATCAAATCTTTTAACAATATTTGTAGTGAAAGAAATCCTTTTTTGACTCAAATACCATCAGGAAAGTTATTCCAAATTTGTTTCTAGAAAATCGACAGTCAACAAATCCCTTAAAAAAATGTTTGAAAATCGGATTTATGTTCTAGTCTCAGAACACTGTAGTTCGGATCTCATGGACCAGTTCTGAGACAGTGTTCTGAGCCCTAAATCCATTCAAAGTGAATGCTAAATTGGAGATCTTCTACTTGGCATATTAACAAGAATCTAACATATACACATTCAATCCTAAGGCTCTTGTTCTCAACAAGACTTCTTGTATAAGTCCATGCTTCCACTCCCAGAACTGATTGGAGGAAGTGGTCTTCACTGCTTCTGCCATAATTCCATGCAATCACTCCCGCAACTGTTCTGAGGGAGTGTTCTCAATTTCTTCACACGATGTCATCATGATGCTCTAAGCTCATTCAAACTGCTCCATATATTTGTTCGAATCCTGTCTCAACATACAACTCAAGCACAACACATAGCTCACAATACATTAACTAGGGCATTTGGATTGTCTTCATCAAAACTTTATACATTAATTAGGTCAACAGGAAAGGAAGACTCATAATCATCATAGAGACTGACCTCAAGTCTAGGAGAAGATGGACTCGGGTCAGTCTCATACAATAGGTCAGTCTCCCTCATCTCACCAACAAAACACTCAAGTCGCTAATTCATTATACCTATCATGGCATTAAGCTTAGCATAACATTCATCAGAAATATCAGAATGAGGGCAAGAATTCGCATCATGGTCCAAAGATGAACAATAAGAGCACATAGGAGGAGAATAAGCATGAAAATCATAAGAAGTGGGGGAAGGGCACTCAAAAGACTCACTAGCAATCTCATAGTGCCACTGATACCAGGCAAAAGACTCAAATAAGTCCCACATACCATCAACATCTAAGGAATACAAACCACCATAACACATGGACTCAAGGGTGGCTCGGGTCTCATGCGTTATCCCCTCATGCACAACATCGCATATTTCCCATTTTTCATACGTGAAAAGCACATATTGAGCACGATAATCATTCAACCTAGACAAGTAGTGCCAAAAAGGTTCATGCTCAAACTGAGATAAATGGAAAGTAGCCATTTCGATTTTTTTTTAAAAAAAATTTTGATTTTAAAATTTTTTGGATGTTTTTTTCAAAAAGGCCTAGTCTCGAATGCTCAAGGAAACCCCAATATTGAAAAACACCAACTCCCCGGCAACGGTGCCAAAAACTTGTTAGGGAAAAATAGAGTTTTAATATTTATAAACCCCAAGTGCAAGGTGTACTGTTGAGTACTTGGGGTGTCGTCCGCAGAGAGTTGTGTTTCCAACTACCAGGGCTAACTAAAGCGTCTCGAGCTAGGCAAAAGCAAAGGAAAAGAGGAAAAACTAAGCTACGCTAATGAACCTAGAAAAAGCGACTTGGAGTAGTGATTTAACCAATGGACGAGCTAACTAATCAAGATGATTCCTAACCTATCCAAACTACATCACGAGCTAGAGATGGTCGGTTGTACCATCAAAGACCACCCAAGCCGTCTTTCGAGGGTCATGAGCTAGTCTAATTAGTCTAACCACCTATTTTCATGGGGTTAGCCCAATTAGACCACAAAATTAACAATTCTCGGACCTAACTCGGATTGAGTACTATTTTCATGTCCCGAACTCGGCTATTCCCTCTCCCACACTAGCAAATTGACCTCACCTCTCAGCATAAGTCAATCGCCCAAAAAATATGGATGAAAGCTCCCTTAAGCATTTCATCGAACACTTGATGGGCGTGAGAGAAACCTCTAGGTTCTAAGCATAGATTGGGTATGATTAGGCCAAATACAAGACTAATTGGCCATCAAGAGGCTAATCACAATCCAAGCCTACAAAATCTAACAACTAATCATCAACAAAACACAAAAACTCAAACCTAAACTAACAAAGAACACAAGCATGAACTAGAGAGAAAAGGCATGAAACTAAACTAATTCTAACAAGTAATCGAACATGAATTAAACATGAAAACTAAACGATTGAATCAAATCAAAACCAAACATATGAACTAAATTAACAAACTCTAAAACAAGAACGAAACAAGAAATAGAGAGAAAGAGAAGAAGAAGACTTATGGATTGAAGCGAAGAACTTGAAATCTAAGTACTTGAATGCAAAATTAATTCAATACAATCGTAATCTAATTTCCTCAATGGAGTTTTTATTGGCTAAAACCTAAACTAAACTACCCTAAAAATCGCCTGGAAGAACCCCCGAGCGACCCCCTGGAAAACTGGCCGAAAAGGGCTTTTTATAGCAGAAGCAGGCCCCGATGCATGGCCGTGCCAAGACGCACGGCCGGCTGTGCGCCACCACGCACGGTTGCACGCACGGCCGTGCGCTTGGACGTGCTGCTCGTGCGTGGCTTCGGCCACCGGTGCATGGCCGTGCCTTCCTACAGGTCAGACGTGCACTGTTCTTCTCTACTGTTTTTCGCCGGTTTTTGCTGTTTTTCTTCACTTTGTCCCGTCTTCACTTCTTTTCGCGGCGTTTGCTTGTTTTGACGTTATTTCCTGGAAAACATATATAAAACAGGTAAAAATCCTAAAAATTAAGTTATTATACGAGCTAAAAGTGGGTGAAAGAGGCACGCAAAATACGACAATTTATTGCTTATGAGGTTCGTAAATTGGTGAAGTTGGTTAAAATTGATGGAATTAGGTTAAAGTAGATTGAAGTGGATATTTTTTAATTGAAGTGGGTTGAGGTGGGTTGAATTTCTTTTTTTTTTTTTAATGATGGGTAGAAGTTGGTTAAAATAGTGGGAAATAGATTGAAGTTGGTTGAACTGGCTTGAAGTGGATTGAAGTTGGTTGAACTGTGTATATTTTTTTTTAATTGAAGTTAGTGAAGTGGGTTGAAGCGGGTTGAAATGGGTGGAGTTAGTTAAGGTTGGTAAATTGGAATTTACCAGTGAAAAGAATAGGGCCTAAATGAACTTTTGTAGATTGCTTAAAATTAGTATATAGGGGTGTTAGTTATATTCATATGGCTTAGTGGCTTTTTTGTATTTTGGGTTGGAAAAAATTGGTTCTGACTGTAAGGATTCCCTTAAGTTAGACTATGTTGTATTTTCTTATTTTATCGCTTAGGCCAACACGCTCGAGCTCAAGCTAGCTCACTTACGTTTTGTGAGGTAATGTCTATACCCTAACTCTTTTTGGGTGTTCTTTTAAAATATGTTTTGGATGTTTATAAATGGTTTATATGGCATTGTACACTAAGGGAACCTTATGTGTAAAACTTGAACTGTGACATATGTTCTATGAAGTTTTGAATATGTGATATGAAGTTGCGATTAAATGTTAATACTTAAGCAATTCATGTTTTAAAGTAGTTTTACTAAATTTATAGAAGCTTAATTGAGATGGGTTGGGCTTGCGAAGAGCCAAACAATAAAATACTAAATTCTCAAGTGAAAAAGTATGGCGAGCTTACGAAAGGGTGCCTTCCGAGATCAGGGTAGGTTTACCCTGATATAGAGACAAGTTAGTCACCCCCGACCTATACCATGCAATTTTCGGGTACGTGCCATTGTAGATGGATATATGCCAAGATGGGTTCTAGTGACGAATAAAGTTGTTCGACAGGAAACCATGAGACCCTTTGGTTTTGGATAATGGTTAATGTTTGAAGGATAAAGATCTTCAATTGGTTGGGAATCTTTTGCGAACAGTTTGAATATTTCCCTCTCACCCCTAAATGTTTGAAATGAATTTAAGTAGGAGTTTACGGTTTAGGGTAGACATTGTTGAGTTTCGTCTCATTGTTCAAAATCTTTTGTTTTTAGGTACCATTATGTTATATGGGGATGGGATGTGAGTAAGGCTGCAGAGAAATTTTAGTTAAGCTTTTGTTTAGTATGAATAAGTGTTGGGCTCTGTGGTTTAACTAAGTTTGACCTTTGGACCATTTAACTTTTTCACCTGTTGACCTGTTCTTGATATTTGCGTTGTGTTTCATAATGAATTACAATAATAACGCTCAGCTAGGTTGTTCTGCTACATTAAAAAGACCAAAGATTAGTATAAAAATGAATTAGAATTTCAAAGCGTCACATAAATATTAACCAAATGAAAGAATTTTGAGTTCAATAATTGATATTTTAGCTGTTGATAATCTTTATCACCGAATACTCAAGCTTTAATTGAAATCGATAAAGTTGTTCTGGTGGTGAAAAATGTCAACTAAGTTATTTATTACAACCAAATTGTCATTATGGAGATAAATGCTGACCAAATGAAGGAACTTTCTTTTAATTTTTCCACCTAAATAATAAAGTTTCAATCCAGACCATTAGAATGATTTTATTGAAACTATCAACTGATTATTTGAATGGTAAAAAAAAATCAACTGAATTGTCGATTTCGAGATAAATACTAACCGTAGGAAGGAGATTTTGCCTCAAAATTTGCCTTTGAGCTTGTTTTAATATTTCTCATTATATAGTTAAGTTTTGATGCAAACTGTTGGAATTGAATTTTGCTCATAAATTCTAGCTAACCACATCTCTTCTTTGCTTGAAAGAGGAAAAATCTACTTATGCCGAAGAGTCAAGGAAAATATTTTGCTTAACTTAGGTGAAATCTTCTGAAATTTTTGATATCAAACACTCGAAAATCAAAAAATAATTTTCTGAAAAAACAGGTGTTCACTCAACCAAACAACCTTTTGGAGGACCTAAAGTACGAAAAAATTAATCTAGAACTCTTCCATTAATTACTCTATCATATCTACCGAGCTCTTTTTATTAATGAAACTGTCTTTTCATTTAAACCCACTAAAAATGCAATCAGTCATATGAGACGACGTTGATAAGCTTGTCATAAAACAAGAATCATCGAGCATTGGATTGCACCCATTCTAAGTTAATGGACGAAATACAATTGTAAAACATTTTCTAGAAAAAATGCTTTTATCAACTTCTCTACTTAATATATTGAGATATCTCCATCTTCGAAAATTGTACCTAATTCCGTGGAGTATCATGTTTGGTACTCCACATGCCAAAACGTGCTCGCTTGTATAGTAGAGTTTGTCATTGACACGAGTTCAATAGTAGTACTTATGAACTCATGTATATCTGATGAATTTTATAGCATGTGGATGAATTCATCTATTTAAATCTATTTTTCAAGAACAAAATATTTGATTAAAGTATAATTACTTTAATTGCATATTTTATCTAGTTTGTTTTTATTTTATTGAAAATAACGTTATGTACTGTTGAACCATTATATTTTATTAATGAATATAGACTGTATAATAATTGTTCACTAAAAAGTAACTGCTTGAAACATACTTTAAAAAAAGGGTTGAACTTCAATGAGAATACTCTATTTACTTCTAATTAACATTTCCCAAATTAGCTTATCATCAAAAACTATTTTTCATATAAAAGATACCAACAGATAAAATTAACCATCTAATATTTTAACAAATGCATCTTGAATAGATAGAATTCATCACTAAGAAAACACATCTATCCCAGTTGATATACATCAATTATTGTGGCTATTGATCATTCGTATCTGTTGCTGCATGGGTGCACTAATCCACTCAAAAAAATTTCACCAATTTCTTCGGCTTTCTTGATTCTTCTGGTGGCCAAATTGAGAAATTCTTTTGTCAAATTCGTTAATCCTCTCCAGCAGCTTGATTATCTCTTTCTCTATAAGAAACTTGATCATCCTTTGAGCTTTTGTCATAAGAAGCATTCGTTAAAAAATTTTCATTAAAAAACGTGTTCATGGTATATAAAATATATTCATTCATAAAAAATGCAACTACATTAGTGCATTAGATATCTTCATCATGGATAAATCCATATCCATAAGAAATAATAAACACATATTCATCATAATATCAGGCACTTGTATCATAAACAAAGTATATCTAATAATTTACACAAATTCATGATAAGTTGATTAAATTCAGCACTTGTGAAGCTCGCGCTCATCAATGATGAATACGTTAGTCTAGGTTCATGAGGAAGAATAGATATATTCATCAGAATATAAGGCATAATCATCATAAACAAAGTACATTCAATGTTTTACTCAAATTCATTATAAATAGAAAAGATCCGTAACCAAAAAGCTCATATTCATCAATAATAAAGACACTCGTCTAGATTCATAAGGCACAGTAGACACATAGTCACCAAAATATAAGACAAATTCATTATAAACAAAGCATGTCATATGTTTTACCCAAATTCATAATTAATAGATGAAATCATCACTCAAAATGCTCGTATTCATCAATAATAAATGTGTTATTAACAATGATCAACAGATAATCACCAATATATACGATAATTTATCAAGGAAACTAATATATCCAACAATAGTTTGTTAAGATGTATAATTAAAAAAATGCAATCATTACTAGATAATTTAAATTCTTCTTTTTTTGATAAGAGCAACACATCAATACTCCAAATTAACATAAAATCGTTAGTACTCATTGAAATTGAGAAATATAAAGAGCTTATCGAACACACATGTCAAGATGTAGGACAGATTCACCAATAGACCAAGTTAATGAATACAAGATGGAAAAAGAAAAGATCATATTCAACAATAGCTAGTATAGATTCATTAAAAAAACACATATCCATTAGCATAGGAGACAAATTCAAGAAGAAAAGGACAAATTCACTAAGATAGAGCATATCAGACATGAATTTTTTTTTTAAAAAACAAAACTACGCCTTCTATTTCACCTCTAACAAACTCTATTTAGTAATTAACACTAATATAGCGGAAGAATTATTTTGCTATCTTTAAACTTTGAAAAGCTACAACTTACCACTTGAAATTCTATCTTCTGCTTGCAGTATGATTTGTATTACAATATTATATTTAGTATGTAAGAAGCATAAACACTTATGGTTTGTGCCATTACATATTCCATTTTAAAGAGAGATTATTCTCTTCATGTTAAAGGCAATATTTGTTGATAGTCTGCCACAAATATGCAACAATAATCAACAGCGCACGGGATAGGACGTTCGCTAGTTTGCTTGCCATAAAAATGGTTTGGATGTGCTAAGGACCCCTTAGAGTCAATGGGTCCAGGGCTCGATTCCATCCTCACAGACCCAAAGGGTCTCCATCGAGCCTTGGTCCAGGTTGGAAAAAAAATAAATGAGTTGGGTTCAAGTGGAGTCGACCTAGACCCGACTCATCATCATCCCTAGGCACTACTTACATTAAAGTAATGTCTAGATTAACTTTCTTATTTTTACTTCCCTATTTTTGAGTTTTTATCATACCAACTTTATTTTTAGTTGTATTTTTATTCATAACTTGTACTCCTATATCCATGCCATGTATAGGAATTCTCATGACATTTTAATTGAATTAGTTTCCATGAGCTTTTGATTGAAAACTAGCATTCTATACCCACGCAATGTACGGAAAATCCCATGACCTTTTAGTTAGTAATTATTTATAAAATATTACAACAAGTCATTTAATAACATGTCCTATACAATTTTAAAATTTATTTCATATGACAGTTAA